>SJXQ01008409.1:150524-182047 GCA_006408695.1 Aepyceros melampus | reverse complement strand
TTCCAAGCGCCACGATGAATTTTCTCTGGCATTCCCAACATCAGCTACAGAAGCCACAACTTTCAAAACAATTAATGGGTCCCTGATGGAGTAGGTGAATGCTTTCTGCCTCGCAGTGATACCACTGATCATTTCTAGATATGCACGATTCTTCGCTTTGATTTCAGTGTTCCCAGAGAGGTTATGATTTTGTGTTTTCAATTTTTACATAGTTACTGATATCAGGGATGGAGGGTTATGATTTAAAGGTTGGGGAATCTAAGGTGTATGGGTACTGAATTAAAAACAAACAACAAAACACATTTTTTTCTTAGCAATACAGTATTACAGTATTTTTTTTAACAAATAATTACCGAGCTCCCATTTTCTGTCAAGTATTTTCTAGGTGCTGTGGATATCAGTGAATAAAACAAGCAAAAATCCCTGCTTTCATAAAGTTTGCATTCTATTAGGTTTCAACTTGTATAATATACAGTGAGTTGAAGGTGCTAAGTGCTATAGCTAAAAGGAAGAAAAGAATAAAGGGCTAGGAGTATATATATGTGGGAGCAGGTCACAGTGTCACATGGCGTGGTGCAGATGGGCATCACTGCCAAGGTGACACCTGCAGGCACTTTGATAGGGCAGGCACCTGATCAATTTCATGTAATAATAGCAGTGATTTCTGTTTCTGAAGTGTGTGTGTGTGTGTGTGTGTGTTAGTCGCTCATTCGTGTCCAACTCTTTGCGACCCCATGGACTGTAGCCTGCCAGGCTGCTCTGTTCATGGGATTTCTCGGCAAGAATACTGGAGTGGGTTGCCATGCCCTTCTCCAGGGGATCTTCACGATCCAGGGATTGAACCCAGGTCTCCTGTATTGCAGGCAGATTCTTTACTGTCTGAGCCACCAGGGAAGCCCTTTGATGTACCTAGTTACATGCCATTAAGTGCTTTAAGATATCATTTCTAATTCTCAGAATAATCCTGTAAAGCTTCATCTTTTTTGTTTGTTTGTTTGTTTGTTTCCAACAGAAAAATGAAGCTTAGAACAGGGCCAAGATTACATAGCAAATACCTGGCTCAGCAGAGATTTGAATTCTGGGAACTGTTTGTAAAGCTCATGGTCCTCCCACCATTTTGGGAGTTTCCCAAGATGTGGTTTTCCCAAGGTGTGATTAGGAAACTAGCAGAAAGCCCTGGAGGCATTCATTAGTGCACAATTCTGGGCCCCATCTCATTGCTACTCAGTTTGAATCTCTGGAGTGCAGCCCAGGAATCTGAATGTCTGACAAATTTTTCTTACGACTCTGCTGCATGTTCAAGTTTGAGAACTGTGATTTTAACCTGCTGCTTTGGTCTTTTGATAGAGTGATCATCATGGTGGGTGTTATCATGACCTCTTTCCAGCTGGATGAGTTCTAACCCAGTGTCTGAAAAGCAAACAACCAGTTTAAAAAAAAAAAAAAAAAGACTGTCCTAGCCACGCTCTCAAATTGCAGGTCAGCCTCTAAAGCTGGGTATCGCTTCTGTATTCTGGGACAAAGTCAGGTTCTTTTTGGCCCTTTCCCATTAAGTCAGATACTGGCCGCTTGGGAAAGGCAGTGTCAACATGTGGAAATGAAGGACATTATAACACTCAGAACAAGCTTTGGGTCCCTGCCAGGCCTCTGTGGGTTTTTATACCCCTTTCATCAGTTCCATGGAACCACTGCCTCTAGGGTGCTTTTTGCCTTGAAGGACGAACTCACAGCCCACTTTTCTAACAAGTTTTCCTTTCTGATACTGATGGGAAGTGATGCCTCCCACTCTGACCTCATAAACATTTCCAAGAACTGTGAGAGTACAACAGCTAACCACCTTTAACCATTAGGTTCTGTCTAGCTTCATCCTTTCTTGTTTGGAATTACTGTGCTACTTCTGAAAGCTTCTTAAAACAAAACAAAATGGAACAGTTATATACAGGAATGAATTTTTGTCCATTCACACAGACCAGCTTTGCCAACCAGTCACCAGTGTCAGTATAACAAACTAGATTCTGAAATGCCAAATATTCCAAAAAGCATCACAAGTGAGGAGATTAATTAATAAAAAGAGGTGAAGCTAGGGCATAGAACTGTGCAGATTTTAGAACTAGAAGGGATCTTGGTTATTATTCATTCTAACCTAGTCCTTTGATAATTAAAGAAATGGAAATCAAAGAAGATGAGGTCTCAGAACTAATGTATAACAAGTGTTAGTTGCTCAGTCATGTCCGATTCTTTCTGACCTCATGGACTGAGCCCACCAGGTACCTCTGTCCATGGGATTCTCCAGGCAAGAATACTGGAGTGAGTTGCCATTTCCTCCTCCAGGAGATCTTCCTGACTCAGGGATTGATCATGGGTCTCCTGCATTGCGGGCAGATCCTTTACCATCTGAGCCATTAGGGAATCCATGTATAGTAAAGAGAGGGCTATAGCAAAGTCAGTTTTCTTTTTACTGACCTAGGCTAGAGATCTTTGTCCTGTCCTCCTACTTCATTATCCTTTTTCTCAATATATAAATCTCATAGGTTGTCTAAGGAGATCAAGAATGCTTACATGAATGGTTAAGTTACTCTGAGAAAGGTAGCCTTAATTCCTCCATGCCTATACTTTTTCATAAGGAATAAGGATCAGTGATACGGAAATCATCATATGTCACAGAGGTACCACTGAGTCATTCATTAATCCAACCAATATTTCTTGTGTTTCTGCCAAGTACCAGGTGTAGGGGTAATGCAGTAAAAAAAGTAGATGGAAATGAACAAAAATTCACCCCGACAGAAAGCTTATATTCTAGTGGGGAAACACAAACAAGAGAAATAAATAAAGTCCTTATGAGTAATGAGGAGTGCTAAGAGGAAAAGGCAGGGAGAGGGAATAGGAAGTGAGGATGTGCTTGCATGGTTGTGGGCTGTATGTTAGACAAGGTGGCCACGGAAGGCCTTGTTGAGAAGTACAGATCACACCTGGGGAACACAAATATGAGCTACTACCCAAGAGAATTCTGAACGGCAGACAGAGATGAGATCTGGAAAATGCTGGGCAAGATTTGAGTATTGATGTCTTCTGGTGCTGTTAATAATCTAGACACTGGGAAATGGAAGTAGAGGAATGGAACAATTAAAATGGTGGCAACTAGACTTTGAAGGAGGCCATGAAGCAATTTGCTAGTATCTGAGGCGAAAAGAAATGTCTGATGGTTTGTGGTTTCACATACAGAACTTTGCTTCGAATACAGAATTTAGAGAATGGAATTCAGATTGACAAGTGGTATTATTATTATTTTTTTTAATCTACAGAGCATGAAGCAATGCCAAGACTACTTGGCAAGATGATATGTGACTTAAAATTTGATGAAAATGTTGAAAAATTCAAACATTTGATTCACCCAAATATGTAATTAATTACGAGGATTTTGGCTGAAGGGTGCAATTTATACTGTTGTTGCTATTTAGTTGTTAAGTTGTGTTAAGTCTTTTGTGACCCCATGGACTGCAGCCTGCCAGGCTCCCTCTGCCCATGAGATTTCTCAGGCAAGAATACTGGAGTGGGTTGTCATTTCCTCCTCCAGAGGATCTTCCCAACTCAGCGATTGAACCTGCATCTCCTGCATTGGCAAGTAGATTCTTTGCCACTGAGCTACCAAGGAAGCCCTGAAATTTATTATATAGAGTTCATGAAAATTTCCATGGTTTTTTTTTGAGAGTCTACTGCATGCAACACATAGGCAGTGCCTCAGAGACTCAAAAAGGAGCGAGACACATTTCTAGCTCAGTGAACTTTTCACTGCAGGAGATCCATTTTCACTTCCTCCTGGGCATCCAGAAGGAGTTCATTTCTCCACTTGCCCTGCAGTTTGTGGCTGAGTTCTGGCCAATGGATTGGAGTGGGCAAGATGGATGTCCCTTTTAGGTCTGGCCCATGAAATCCTAGGAGACTGAAGAGTCTCAAAATGCAAGGAGCTGGGGTCCCTATGTCACCAGCAGGAAGGCTGTCCATTAAACATCTGATTAAAATTTATGTGATATTTGTGTCTATTGTGCTGAAGTGCTGAGATCTGAGCCAATTTGTGTTGCCCAAATCATCAATTATTGATGAACATTTGCATAGAATTTTACAGTTTGCAGAATGCTTTCACATATCAAAGGATTCTGGGAACTGCCCTGGGAAACAGGTCATATTTTAATTTTTTCCCCATTTCCCCAAAACTGAAATTGATGCTTATTGAATACTGAATTACTTGGTCATGATCACAAAGGTGCAACAGAGAGAGCAAATATTCTAAACCACTGGCTCTCAAATTTACAAAAATAACTGATATAAGACAAAGATGGAAATAAATCTAATGCAAGGCCTTTGATAAACATAGACAAAATATTAGGGAAATTCAAAAGAGGGAATTAGCCCACTCAGCTGAAGAAGCCACTAAAGGCTCTAGTGGAATAGGTAAGATTTATAGTGAGTGTTTGCAAATTAAAAAAAGAAATGTATGAAGAACCATTGAGAAGGTTCCTACAAATTTTGATATGTGCTGTGAGTGGTGAATAGACACAGAAGAGAGTTGGCATTTGTTCTAATGATCCAAGGGAAGTGGAAGCAAGCAATGAAGTTTTTCTGAAGGAAAACAGGAACCAGGAATTCAATACAAACCAAAAAAATATTTACTGAATGCCTGCCAGATGGAGAGCCTTCCAAAATTGTACAGAGGATACAGAGAGGCAATAACAAGGGCACAGCCTGTGTTTTAAATGCATTTATAATCTACTAGGGGAAATAGCCATACATGACTTCAACACAATGTTAAGATAAACATCAATAGGAACAGTGATAGGGTTCAAGGGACAGAGAAGTGACATGGCCAAGTGATGTGAGAAGGACACAGGGAAGATAGGTAAAGCTTCATGCAGGAAGCAGAATCTCCAGATTGACCTTGGAGGAGGGGCCATTGCTAAGGATGGTTATAAATATAGGAATTCATGGGGGCCACATATAATTCCAAAAAGAAGTCTTTTTATCAATTTTGGGGGCAAGGACACTGCTATACAATTAATCAAATGACTCCAAAACATGACTATTGTTTAGGAGACAATGAAGTGAAATTTATAATTGGATATGTTTGTTTAAACATGGAATCATAAACTTACAGTGATGTCATAGGTATGTACATTTCTATTCCTACTGAAATTGCCTGGCTTCCAGTGAATTCAGTCAATGACCAGTACTATGAGCCAAAAGGTGGTGTCCCTGTTTCATTATGCCACCAAGAGGCAATCAACAGGCAGCTTACTGAGATGTCCTGCCAAACACGGGACACTCACCATGAACAGGGCTTCATAATTTTCAATCATTTTCTGCACCACAGCAATGATGGCTGTGCTCTCTTCAGCGCGGGCTGAACTCTGGACTGAGAACTCTTTGTCTGACGACTTCTGCTTGTGCAGCAGGTTGGGTCCAAATATGGTGGCCAAGTTTAGAGATGTCATTTTGTTCCCAGTGACCTACAGAAGCAGAGGATACAAGGATGTTGTGATTTTTGCTTTCAAAACACTGAGTGGTTAAACAATCAATAGAATCTTTTTACTTTCTCATTTTTTCCTGCAAGGACCACATCATCTCTGTCAGAATCCATGAAGGGCATCACATTTTCCTTTTGCTTCACATCTTGAAGTTCATAGCTCAGTGGTCATCTCAATAGCATACTGAGTAAAATTTTAGAATGCTATTTTTGTGAAACTGGTACTATATAAAATTTCTACCCTGTCTGTTCTCAAAAAATATTGATATTCATCCATTCAACTGACCATCTATCCATCCCTCTATCTATCCCTTCATCCATTAACCCATCATCTCTTTATTACTCCATCCACTCAGTACCCACCATAGATAGAGGCATTTTTCATGGATTCTAACTATTCTTAATTTTTTTCAACAAAGGTCACAAACCACTCCTTATTTTAAAGGGTTCACATTCTAGAGGAGAAAAGCAACTGATCAATTACAAGTAGTCTAGAAGATCCCCTGGAGGAGGGAATGGCAACCCACTCTAGTATTCTTGCCTAGGAAATCCCATGGACAGAGGAGCCTGGCAGGCTACAGTCCATGGGGTCAGAAAGAGTCAGACACAACTGACTGACTGAGCACGCACGCATGAGGATAAAATATGAAACTATCAACTCTGGAGGCCCCAGGGAAGACACTCCAAAGAGGGGCAACATTTGCCCAAAACCTTGAAGGAGAATAGAGTTTGCCCGGCTGAAAAACAGAGGAGCTGGTGCAGGGGGCACCTTCACAGTGGTGAGAACACTGTATGCAAATACAGAAATAGATAAAATATGCCAAGCACCCCAGGAAGCTCAGCAAGGTGGAGGGTGCTACAGGAAGGCCTGGTGAGGGCCAGGCGAAAGTCACCGCCACGTGTCCCCTGAGGGGCAAACCTGCTCCAGGTTGAGAACCACTGATCTAGGCCAGTTATTTCTCCTGTTGAAATCAGTTGAAAATCTATAAATGCCCAGGTAAGTATGGGAACTGTGGATGCCTGGGGAGGTTCCTTTGCCTGGGAAGGTCTGCACAGCCTTCGAGAGACAGGTATAAAATTCTCCGAGAGACAGCATATAATTCAAACACAGAATCAATTCCTGACTCACAGCTAAGACTCAGCCTCTGGAGTCCCCACCTTGTCCCATGGAGCCCTGAGTGGATGGCTAACCCAGCCCTGTAAGCCCAGCGTGGCACTTGCCTGCGTTGGGTGCTCAGCAGCTCAGTCATGTCCAACTCTTTACAACCCCATGGATTGTAGCCCATCAGGCTCCTCTGTACACGGGATTCTCCAGGCAAGAATACTGGAGTGGGTTGCCATTCCCTGCTCCATGGGATCTTTGCAATCCAGGGATCGAACCTATGTCTCCTGCATTGGCAGGGAGATTCTTTATCATTACCACTAAAGTAAAGATAAAGGGGTGTGTTATTTTTAGAAGGTGAGGCCGTTTTCAGTTTTGCCTCCAAGTGGAATGATTTCATGTGGTAAACACTGGGAACTTTTAAGAAAGTGCCCTTTATGTACAACGGTTCAATTCCGTTTTTCCTTTGTTTTATTTCATCGATATAAAACTTGACAAGTTTTCATATTATTTTTCATTTCTCTTCCTGGAAACCATGGCTGAGGATAAAACCAAATGTGCTCTATTTTCAAATTCATCCCTTTAAAACTCAGAGGCATTTGGAATGCTTCCCCTTCCCTTCTTAAAGTAATATTGGGGTTTTCTAATTAAAACAACAACAACATGATCAAATAGAAGACTTTGTTTTCTTTGAAAATGTTTAGTATAAGGACAATCCAGAACCCTGCTTCCGCTCGCTTGTCTTCTCCTGGTGCTATTTTGGGAATGCAACACAAGCCCGCTGTTAAAATGCACCAAGATTCCAGCTGCAGACCACGATGCTGTGGCTTGTTAACGCTTTTTTTTTGTTTTGGTTGGTTTTACTTAATTGTCTTTTAAACTGGAAAGGAGATTTGCTCACAGATGGCATCCACCTTTGCCCCCATGTTACAGCATCTCTCTCTCTCTCTCTCTCTCTCTCTCTCTCTCTCTCTCTCGCTTGCCCCCATCACCTTTCTCTATGACTGGCTAATATAATGTGCACTTGGGCTTGCTCTACTATTTGTCAGAGAATTCAAGGAAACATTTATCTCTAAATAAGCATCCTAGATCATTTCTAAGCCAAATATGAATAGCTCACATTTATTAAAAGTTCAGCATGTCGGTGAGGGAGAGAAGGATTGGGAATTTGGGATTAGCAGAAGTAAACTTAAACATAGAATGGAATAAACAACGAGGTCCTACTGTAGAGCACAGGGAGATATATGCAATGCATGCTCACAGCTAACTTGAGTCTGACTCTCTTCCAACCTCATGGACTGTAGCCCGCCAGGCTCCTCTGTCCATGGGATTTTCCAGGCAAGAATACTGGAGTGGGTTGCCACTTCCTTCTCCATGGGATCTTCCTGACTCAGGGATTGAATCCAGGTCTCCTGTACTGTAGGCAGATTCTTTACCATTTGAGCTACTGAGCAAGCCCTACTTGAGCCACTACTCTATGATAAACCATCTTGGAAAAGAATATGAAAGAGAATGTAACTATATAACCAAATTACTTGGTTGTACAGCGGAAATTACACAACACTATAAATTAGCTATATGTCAGTAAAATAGAAAAAATTTTCAAGTTTAGCACGTAGAGTCACTGGGCTAGGGGCTTTGCACAGACTCTTGCGATTCCTTCTCACTACTCACAAGATGAAGCTGCTGCTGCTGTCATCATTATTTTACAGACAAGGGAAGGGATGCACAGAGCCTGGTTCCAGGTAGCCTCTGCCCCTCACTCTTGCTGACAGAGCCGGCATAGCGGGCACTTGGGAAAATTGGCTCCAAAGCCCGGCCAGGGTGAGGAGAGTCAGGTACTGACTCTGCTACAGATCCAAAGCCAAGCTTCCACTTCCTTGAGGCCTGTATCTCATCAAAGGCCCATAATCCCGGCCCTGTGTTGGTGGTCTGTAACTTCTTTTTGCCTCATAAGATTCTCTGAAGAACTGGAGGCCAGCTATGGACCCTCTCACCAAAAAAAAAAAAAAAAAGGTATACATTCACACCACATATTCCATGCCATGCCAGGGAGTTCTTAGATAACCTGAAAACCACTGCTCTAGACGTTCCATGATGTCCCTGCAATATTCTCTCTAGAGGAAATGAAATCTTTCTTGCATTTGGGAATTTCTTTTTTCCCCTAAGGAGCAAAACAAATAGCAAACTGAACAAAATGGAATAAAGCAAAACAAACCCAAGATAGCAAAACATTTGATAAAATACCACTATTTCCCCCCGCTAAAGCACTCATTTACTGGTCAATAATTTTTCTCATGCCCTTCTTTCAGACATCTTTAAGATCCCGTCAGTGATGCACGGGAGTTTAAGCACCGATTAGAGAAGAAATTCATCTTATAAAAGAGGAAGTTCATGTCTCCCCATACCCCGACTCTATTTTCCCTCCTCTTCCTCTGTTTTATAAAAACAATTTCACATAGTAAGGTGCTGGCAGAGCCTGTGTGGGCCTCCAAGCTCCTTGACACTCTGCATCATTTTTCTTCCTTTTGCAAAGTGTAATAACTGCCCAAGAGACAGGTAACACACCTAGCACAAATAACAAACAGGTAAGAGCAAAAGTTGAAAACTGCTTGGTTTCTTGACTGTATTTTACAATTGAATTTTTCTCTCACTCCAGTGTGCCCATTCTGAGTTCTCTACCTGTTCATACCAAAGCAACTTACATCATGAATAAAGAACCTCTCTCTCATTCCTCCTCCCTTGCCCTTCTTTTCTACCAGAAGGGGTTTTAAGTTAACTCCCATTCCCAGGCCATACTTATGTGGCCTGCTTACTCAACCCCTGCACACCCTTTGATATGGCCTTTAAATTCAATCTCCTCCGCAAAGCCATTCTTAACTTTTCTGGTCCACGTTCATCACTTCATCTCTGGAGTTCTGCAGTGACTCTGTGTTGAGATTTCTAATTCTGTATTTGCCTTGTGTTTTTACCCCCTCCACCTTCTAGGATGCCATGGCATTCCGGGAACATGAATTAGATTACTGAATGATGCTCAATGGTTTAGAGGAACACAGAGTAGGTGCTCAGAACATACATGATTCAGATACCAAGGCCACTCTTATATGGAAACATTTATAATGTGAAGTGCTGTTTTTCACATTGCTACTCCTATGAAACCTTCAAAACTCACTTTCTTCCTGTCTCAAACCAATCTACAACATAGACTATATCACCTTAGTCAAATCCTTCCAAAGATTCATGGCTTAAAAGAACCAACCAGCTACCACTGGCAAAGGCATTCAGGACTCTGGGAACTTAGCCCAATTTCCTCTCAGACCTCATCAGTACTTTCCCACACTGCAGCCTCTAGTCCAAGATGGCTGTGTGGGCTACATCTTCCTGTAACTTCTGAACATTTCACAGAAGCAATGCTCTCCTCATATTTCCTCTGTCTCTCTAATTTTTGGTTACTGGTCCTTCATTTTGACTCAAGGTTTAGGTTAAGAGTATCTAGAAACCCTTGTCATCTCTTGTTTCCCGTACAACTTTGCTGTTACCAGCATATTTTTCTATGCCTTGTGATAAACTAGTTTTCTCAATGACTGTGCTGTACCAGTTAAGTTTTGTGTCCAAAGATTAGGTAAGGAAGTCCAGGTTTAGGAGGTTAACAGATTTGTCCAAGAACACAGAATCAGTGAGTTATAAAGTTACCAAGTATTTACAACCAGAGTGGGATCCCCATCATCCCCGGGGAAAGGGGAACTTCCCGGGCGGCACTAGCAGTAAAGAACCCGCCTGCCAATGCAGGAGAAGTAATAGACGTGGGTTCGCTCCTTCGGTTGGGAAGATTCCCTGCAAAAGGGCATGGCAATCCACTCCAGTATTCTTGCCTAGAGAATCCCACAGACAGAAGAGCCTGGTGTGTTACAGTCCATGGGGTTGCAGAGAGTCAGACACGACTGAAGCGACTTAGCACACACACATGCAAGGATGTTTTCTTTTCTTTGCCACAGGCAATGCAGTCTTGTTCGGCATTTGGACTGAAAGAAAGTCTGAAAATGATTCTAAAAAGGCACAAGTGATTTCCACTGGACATTTTGCTTTCCTCAATGCCTTCTTAATCACCTAACACCTGACTTTCTTCACACATAGTACTTAAGAAATGTCAGAGAGACGTTTCATGTACCTGGGAACCCAGACAGGGCTCTGCCTTAACCCAGTGATTAGGCAGATGATTCTATAGCTTATAGTCAATAAAGGCTGACACCCAGTCGGGTAATATAACTACTTAACAATTATGCGAATTACAGTATATCCAATGAAGAGCAGTGTGGGCTGAAGGAAGGTGTCAGTGTCATATTATGAAACCTGAAGCCAGCAGAGTTTCACTAATAACTGCTATGGAGATAAACAGCTAACTCAGGGAAGTTCTATTCTCACACTGATAGGGACGATGAGGATAAGAAAGGTAGAACTGCTTTTCTGGATTAAAGCAAAAAAAATTACATATGAGCATGGCCTTAGGGAAAGGAACCTGACAATTACAAAAATGAGTCCATGACACAGCTGAGTTCTGCTTAATAGGATTTAAAATAGAAAGCTTCTGAGGTAAGTAAGCTTGGAATGTCTTTGGCTCCTTCTGTTGATTTACAATGCATGTTAGCATAGTAAAGGGTCTGAGCTCTCCTGGGGAATAAAAGGTCAGGGAGAAGTATGACTGCATGGTTTCAAAAAAGGGAAGAAGGTCTCTTGTTAGGGTTAAGATTAAATAAGTTGCTCGCTAATAAACTCTGGGAGTGGGTGATGGACAGGGAGGCCTGGTGTGCTGCAGTTCATAGAGTCGCAAAGAGTCAGACACTACTGAGCGGCTGAATTGAACTGAATAGGTCACTTAAAATTGAGGCCAGCATCTCTCCTTTGCTCAAGGGATAAAGTGGAAAATACCTTGAAGCACCAAAGAACACCAGAGCCTAAGACCTCAGCTTGGGGGCCAACTCCAACAAGAACATTCCAGAGGCGTCCAGAGGACTGTGGAGAACCTGTCTCTAGCAGCTGATACCAGGTGGCACTGAGATGCATTGTTTAGTCACTCCATCGTGTCCAACTCTGTGCGACTGCATGGACTATAGCCCGCCAGGCCCCTCTGTGCATGGGATTCTCCAGGCAAGAATATTGGTGTGGCTCGCCACGCCCTCCTCCAGGAGATCTTCCGGACCCAGGGACTGAACCCACGTTTCCTGCCTTGGCGAGCGGATTCTTTACTGCTGAGCCACCAGGAAAACCGCCTTATTATTTTTTAGCTCTCCCTTTCAAAACAGGAAAAAGGAAGAGGCGCGCATGCGTGGCGGCAGCGGGGCCGGAGTGGGGGGTGGGGGGGCCGCACCTCCTGGCCGTCCTTGCTGACGTTGTCCTCGGCGTGCCTGGCCACGATGGACAGGAACTGCAGCAGGCGGTGGAGTGTGTCGCAGTTGCAGGGAGGTAGCAGGTAGATGAGGAGCTGCAAGGTGCCCAGCTGTTCCTCTGGCTCCAGCACTGAGCAAGGCAAGAAGACGGGCTCTCAGTAAGTGAAGGCGGAGGTCACGCCCTTCCGGCTCAACTGTCTTCAGAAAGGGATTAGCAAGGCAAGTCACCTTTCATTCCTGCCCCCCACCGTTGGTTTAGCATTCAACAGTAAGGTTCTATGAGGGAGAGAAAGATCAGCAAGACCTGGGGAAATGTAACACCCATATTCTAATCCAGGCGAGAAAGGTAACCTCATTTCCCTTACTTTCTTCTTCTTCCTTCCCTTGGTGGAAATCTTCACAAACTTTAGGGATCACAGCCCATTTGCGAACCATGTGGGATTGTTCTAAAATCTGAGTTTCTAACAGATTGGAGCCCCTGGTCTGCTGAGCAGTACATAAGAGGTAGACTTTTTGTTGGCAATAAGCGAAACTCGGTACAAAGTCAGGGTCTTCTTCTCTGTTGTGAGCCTCTACCTGCAGCAGGAACGCACGGAGGCTCACACAGTTCCAGCCACTTCCTCCTCCTGGTCGCCCTCCTGCTCTCCTTTGGGGATCTGTGCCTCTAGCCCTGAACCAGCCACATTGCAAGTCCTGGTTCTGGGCTCTGCCTGGAATATTTCCCATCCCCCTTTCTCACTCTGGGTTCCAGAACTGCAAACTCATTTTTAGGCATGGACTCAATCCTCTCTGTTACTCCAAAGCACCAGTTTGTAGCACTTTCTACTATCCTAGAGTTTTCTGAAGGCATCCCCAGTGTTTCTTGGCTACTTCCATTTATTTCATGGCAACTTTCTTCCTGCCAGTTCTCCCCAGGGTAAGTCTCAGAAAATTCCCCCAATAGCCTGATCATTAGAGATAGATAAATCAGGTCAAAATAGCTATTAGGAAACATATGCACAAGGTTTTGATGAGTGAGTGGGACATCCCAGTAAGACATCCCCGCAGATGGCTGGGTTACATACGGAGGGTGTTGATGAAAGCTGTGTACAGCTCCCTGGTAAGCAGGGGGTCTGGCATGTCCCTTAGGAACTCCTTCAACAAGGCAGCCACATCATGGACGCTGTGCTCTTCCTCCAGGGAGACATCAACCCCACGGTCAAACTCCTCACGTAGCTGGAAAGACAACGGTTCCAGTGGCAGTCTCAGAACAGCACACCTGAATGTTGATTCAGCACCCAGCAAAGATCTGATCATTAGAGATAGATAAATCAGGTCAAAATAGCTATTAGGAAACATATGCACAAGGTTTTGATGAGTGAGTGGGACATCCCAGTAAGACATCCCCGCAGATGGCTGGGTTACATACGGAGGGTGTTGATGAAAGCTGTGTACAGCTCCCTGGTAAGCAGGGGGTCTGGCATGTCCCTTAGGAACTCCTTCAACAAGGCAGCCACATCATGGACGCTGTGCTCTTCCTCCAGGGAGACATCAACCCCACGGTCAAACTCCTCACGTAGCTGGAAAGACAACGGTTCCAGTGGCAGTCTCAGAACAGCACACCTGAATGTTGATTCAGCACCCAGCAAAAGAAGGGCTGTGACATGCAGCCTCGAGGAGTAGGTTTACCCAGACCCCAGGAAGGAGAAGCAAACAATATGTGACCTTGATCTACAGAGTCTATGCAAACTCAGTCCTAAATATATGAAGTGAAAGTGTTAGTTTCACGATATATATATATATTTCTCCCCCAGGGAAGCCCATATAAGCCATACACATATATATGTGTGTATATCTATAGCCACCTGGTGGCTAAGACTGTAAAGAATCTGCCTGCAATGCAGGAGACCTGGGTTCGATCCCTGGGTCAGGAAGATCCCCTGGAGAAGGGAATGGGAACCCACTCCAGTATTCTTGCCTGGAGAATCCCATGGACAGAGGAGCCTGACGGGCTACAGTCCAGGGGGTCACAAAGAGTTGACACAACTGAGTGACTAACACTTTCACTTTCATATGTGTGTGTGTGTATATATATACACACACACACATACACACACACACACACACACACAGGAAATGCATTATTAAATAAAAGTATCTGTGGGTTTACTGTTAATGACACAAGCAGGAGGGCTTGATAACGACATCCAGAAGGTTGGGAGGAAGAGCTAAGGGGTTAGGTCAACTCTGACTGTGGGAGGGAGGAATTAATCCATTGTATAGCAGTTTTGCATGTCAGCAACTTTACCACGTTGGAATTCTGACATTTTCCACAAATACTAGACAAGGAAGCAAAGAGATTTTTCTGCAAACAATGAAATTAAACACCCTGAGAAACCATTTGTTTCTCTGAGGCTTGAAGGGTGACAATACCTAAATAAAATCTGCCTTAGATATGTCAAAGCAGCTTTATTAACATTTTCCAGGAAGATTGCCTGCCTTCATCATTATCCTCACTCCTTTAGTGTTAATCACAGTAGAAAAACACAATAGCCAGAAGGAAGTCATAACTCTACACCCTACTTTCATCTCGGACAGCTCAACTTCTCTTAGGGTTGTTCTTTGATGTTAAAATAAGTTAGTGAGTTTATGACTCTGCTCTAGGCAGTAAACTTCTGTAAGTGTTCATATGTTCTGTCATTCATTCAAGACAGATGTACTGCCCATCTGCTGTGTTCCGGGCCTTGTTAAAGGTCCTCAAAATGTGGTGATGAGTCAAGAGGCAAAGCCCTTCCCCTCCTCCAGCTCTCAGTCAGGTGATAAATGGTAAGCTCATCAGGCACTGCTGCTGCTGCTGCTAAGTTGCTTCAGTCGTGTCTGACTCTGTGCGACCCCATAGACGGCAGCCCACCAGGCTCTGCCGTCCCTGGGACTCTCCAGGCAAGAACACTGGAGTGGGTTGCCATGTCCTTCTCCAATGCAGGAAAGTGAAAAGTGAAAGTGAAGTCGCTCAGTCATGTCCGACTCTTAGTGACCCCATGGACTGCAGCCTACCAGGCTCCTCCGTCCATGGGATTTTCCAGGCAAGAGGACTGGAGTTGGGTGCCATCGCCTTCTCCGTCATCAGTCACTAATTAGCTCTTAATACTGTGACAGTTGTTCTGAAGAAAAAGTGTAGGGGGTTATGAAGTGATGTAACAACATCAAATGGTGAGGTGGAGCATACTTCATGCTTGAAATCTGACCACTTATTTTATATTTATATATATATATATATATAATTTTTTTTTGAGAGTCCATAATTAAATCTCCATGCAAAGGTTTTCCCTTGGGTGAATAAAGATATAACTGAGGAATAATGTCTGTCACTAGCCACCTCGCCACCTGATAAGAATGGCCATTACTGTCCTGAATGGCTCATCAATTCCAGGTCACTTGTCCTTAGTGTGCACCAGGCAGCCGGAACGAAGAAGGCTTCCATTGGCACCACTCCTATTCGTGACCATTCAAACATACCGTGTTTCTTTTCTGAGCGAGAACACACACACACATGCGTGCTGAAAGAAAGGATTGTAGAAAGAGCTTGATGTAAACTGTGTGTCTTGAATTAAATGTCTTTATCTCTCTAAGCCTCAGAGTGGGTGAAAAGGGCTTGTCTCTCAGCTGGTGGGCGAATTCAGTGAGGTAATGTTTTTGAAAATATTCTGCAGTTCTGCACAGGAGGCCTAAGAAATGTTACTATGCTGTCTTCTTCCTGCTAGTCCTATTGTGAAATGTTAACTGTTGTTCAGTAGTCTCTTAAGTGACTATTATAAATAAAACCAACCAACCAACCAAACAGAGAACATACTTCTTTTGAAAAACCCCTTTTGTCTGAACAGAAAAAGACACAAGAAGGCATTTATTTCACTTAGTTTCAATAATATGAACAAATATCGTTTCTTCAGCTTCATCCAACTAAAAATTATTTTCATTTGGCTTCATTTTTGAACTGCTGGGTTCCTTACTTCTTTCTGTTGGAACCAACAGAGGGAAAATAATATTTTAATTTTCTGTTAGCCAACATATGAGCTTTTTTCTCAAAGGAAGGTTTGTCTTTTATGAAGCTGTCATGAACACAGATATCTGCCTAATCATAGAAACCTGCTTCTGAAGCTCTAGCACCAAACTTCTTTTGCAAGAAATCTGGAAAGTTTTGAAGGAAACTGAGGGGTACAATCTCCACATAGAAGATGAATCGGGGAATCAATGGTTCCATAGAAAATTAATACAATTATTTCTGAGAAGTTAAAGCTATAAATGTAGCATTTTCACAGAAGAGATATTAACGGGATTACTCATATTGCATTTTAGTAGAAATGGGTACTATATAATTGTTTTCTACTTATTTTCACTTACTGATCAGGTACTCTCTGAATCTCCTGCATTTACCGTGTCAATAAAATGTTTATAAATTAGTTTTATTTTGTTGTACATGCCAGGGGCACGTTGTGCTTTCAACTGTATGATCCTAAATCTTTCTGAGCTTCTGAGTTCGCCTTTTACTTCTTGGGACTCAATTATACTATAATCGGTGAGATGGTGTAAAAAGATATTCAGAAATAAATTTGCATAAGCTCGAATTTTGCACAGGTTAATTCACCTAAAAGTCAAGTGAACGTACAGTATCATCTCCACTTTTCACTTACTTGTCTCACTCTCTTTTTTGAGCTTCCAACTCGGAATATCCCCACTGTCTGGAGGCCTGCAAACAAGGAAACAAAATCTTCAGTCCTGTTTTATGGTTTCAAACTGGAGCAAATCAAAATAGATATAAAACAGAATGCCAATACCGCGCTGCAACATGCAGGGTAATGGTGACTTGACAGCACGCACTGAGGCTTATTTATGCCATGCTAGATTCGCCCGGTACCTAGAAGTTAGCCCTGCTAGCACCAGGGTCATTTTACATTAAATCTTCTGATTAAACATTGTTCTTGTGATATTATGTATTTTCCACACTTCCTCCATATGAAAAAATACTGTAACATTTTCTTCATTATTCAGAAGAATTAAACATGAGTTTTCTATGAATTTCCAGCCCTTTATCAATTTGAAGATAGATATTTCTTGTCTCACTGATCATAATTAAAGCATGTACTTATGAAAGAAAATCTATAATGTGCAAAAAATGTAAAAACTGATATATTTTAAAAATGCCTGATGCAGAAGTAATGATTTAATATTTTGATTTATTTCTATACAGTCTTTCTCCATGAAAAAATTATATATAGAGAGAGGAAATGCTGCTGCATTTACTTAATATTATGTCACAAGAATTTTTTTTTCTTTTTTTTCTTTAATTAATTTTTATTTTTTAGTTTGTTTTGCTTTACAATACTGTATTCGTTTTGCTACACATTCACATGAATCAGCCACGAGTGTCACAAGAATTTTTTAAGCCAGTAAAAATTCTGTGTAAAATGTTACTTAAAATGGATACAAAATACTCTATTACATGAATGTGCCAAAATTCACTTCATATTCTCCTCTGAATGACAATATAGGTTCCACCAAAGCATGTGCACTTGTTCTGATACCATAACTTGCCTATTAGGAACAACTCTGCACATCCGTCTTAGTTTACATCTCTGATTCTCTTGAGAGTGTGTCCTAGAAGTGGGATTATGGGGCCAATGCACAAGAAGATTTATCTAGTCCTAAATGTCAGTAGTGCCAAGGCTGAGAAGCCTTGCTCCAAAAAAGTAGGTCTCTTAAACAATTGATCACAAATTAGAAAGGTCAACAGTAGCTCTGCAGTATCATTAAATATCCAGTCAATATTCACATAAGGCTCACCAACTGTGATCAGTTGGTGTGCCTTGCAGTCTCTTAATGTGTATGTTTCCCCCCTCGCTGTTTACACATTTTCCTTGACAATTGCACTGACTTCCCACAGTAGATTCCCTCACTGTTTGGATGAAGACACTCTGCAGTGCCATTTATATGTTCCTTTCTCCCCTTTATTTCCTCTAAAGAGATAGAGTCAGAGTTTTCTCTTATTCCACTTAGAATTTGGGGGCAAGAATACTTCACAAGAGCTATTACGCACTTCTTTGAGGGGGCAGAGAGTGTGTGAAGGACTTATTTTCCTATGCAAGCCATCAGTCACTGCCACTGCTGATCATCACCTACATTGACTCTTTCATTGCTGGCTTACTTTCTCGTCATCTGGGATAAGGGCAATGCCAGATTGTAGCTGCCCATGTCTGTTTTGCTGCCACATGAAGAGGGCTGGTGTGAGAGTCAACAGACCATGAAAACATAGTAAACGGGCCAGCAAACATCATTTGCATCCTGAATCTGCCTGATCCTGAATCTAGATAAAATATTCAGACTCCCATTATGTAAATGAGATTTTGGTGGGGGAGGCGGGGTGTATGCTTTGCTTAATCTATTTTTATCTGGGTTCTTCTCTGGCCACTGAAAGAGTCCTGACTAGTCCAGTATATAACTAAATTGGAAAGAGTTTAAAATCTTTATAACATTATTTCTTTCCATCCTGAAACAAAGTAGACATCTTAGTTTGTTTCTTAATTCCTTAATATCTCTTGGTAAAGCTTTGCAGTTTTTTTCACAGAAGTTTCTTACTTCTTATTTCAGGTATTCTAGCTATATTGTATGTTTGATATTAATATAAATGAATTATTTTATTGGTATCCCACCCAGGGATCGAACCCAGGTCTCTCACATTGCTTTACCATCTGAGCCACCAGGGAAGTCCCTTTTATTGGTATAGTACATAATATTATTGCTCTTATATAAGACGTGGATATATTTTTGTATATTTATTTTATGGTCTTGCCACATTGTGTATTAGGTATAAGACTTTTAAAGTTGGTTTTCTAGAGTTTCTCAGTTAGAAAATATAATATGCAAAAATATCCAAAAATATAATATCAAATATATAATATCAAAAAAATAGACTATTTTTATCACTTTTATATCTTATACGTGTTATCCGGAATTCCCAGAATAGTTTGAGAGAATCATGCTGAGAGGCTAGTCATTGCTGATTTGCACAAGCACATCTTGGTGCTCTGCTGTTGGGTGGAATTTTTGCTCTGCATCTATTCTCAAAAGACTTCTGCTCCTTCCTTGTTGTTGCCATCAATTTGTCTGCCTTATAATTGAGTCCAGCCAACCCCCAGCCTAATTTATTGCTTCTACCTCTGTGGGGACTTAAAAACAACATAATAAAGATATTAGAATCAAACACAGAATTATATTTCTTCATCTACAAGATGAGCATAATAAGTATCCGCCTCAAAAGTTGTTCAATGATTCAATTTATCAATGCATATAAAATATATAGACTTGTATATGGCACCTACAGAGAGAGATAGACCCTGACTGGTGTAAATGAGAATTTCCATGCAAAACAGAAAACTTCATTTTAATAGTGCTGTGCTGTGCTCAGTTGTTCAGTCGTGTCCAACTCTTTACGCCCCCATGGACTGCAGTCCACCAGGCTCCTCTGTCCATGGGATTCTCCAGGCAAGAATACTGGAGTGGGTTGCCATTTCCTTCTCCAGGGCATCTTCCTGACCCAAGGATCGAACCCACGTCTCCTGCATTGGCAGGCAGATTCTTTACCACTGAGACACTTAGTAAGCCCTTATTATAATAGTATGATAACAATTTTAATTTTGGCTGCATTATTTTCTTGTTGGTTCGATGGTTTCAAATAGCTGAAATTTCTATATAAGTGAGATATCACATAAAGGCACTTTCTTCCCACGTGAGACTATTCTTTTGCTTGAATTCCTCCAGTCTGGGCAGAAATGCCTATTTATATGTCATTATTTCCTCAGGTATAGTACTTTTCCACTCAGTAAAGGTTAACTGTGATTTTGAAAATAACTATTAATAGCTAGTGATTGATTACTGTAATTTCTATGTATCAATTGATTATAATCTAAGTTTTTAATCAATTAATTTTTAGGCAGAGCAGATGACAGCCTTCAGATAGCCAATGCCATTCTCTGATATAAGCTTTAGAGTCATTTTCCTCAAGAAGATTCAGTCCAGGCATTTGGTAACCTTGAGACAGTCACTGAACAAAAACAGGTGTCCATCAAAAAAGTCATAGATCTGGCAAAGAAATGTGACATTGCTATACCCTGTCCCAGAAACTGATGCAACCACTTTTCTCTCCTTTTCCTCAGAAGCTGGAATGGAAACTGGCACCTGAATCCCAGGCTTAGAGAATTCAAGTAACGAGGGCAGGCATAATAAATCGCCCCTCCCCCCAACTCAGCCTAAATCGAGAGACAGAAGAGAGTCTGACTCTTTGTTATGTTGTCTGCTTTTTTGTTTGTTTGTTTTTGTTTGAAATGTGTGGTTCAGAGAAAGCAAGGATGGTTAAGGAGGTTTGGCCTAACAGTAGAGAAAGCATTTGGTGAAGTAAAAGTGGGGAAGGTTAGTGTACACGAATATAGATGGAGTCAAGATTACTGTCCAAGACCGTTTTTTTTCTCTCTCTCCATTTTTTTCTGTTTTGTTTTATTATTGCGTGTGTAAGTCCAAGACTGATTTGAGAGAGAATGAAAAGATCTTTGACAAATATCTATAAGGCTAAAGTGACTCAAACTCTCTGCTATCCATTTCAAAAACTGGCAAATAAAGTCTTACAAAAATTGCTTTTGAAGTTTGCTCTTTTTTGTGATTAATATCTGTTTGAATTTGAGCCTGTCTCTTATTTTTTCAGAGCCATTTGGTCTAAGCATCATGGAAACTCAGAACAGAATCAGGACCTTGAAAGATCATGCAGGTATCTTCTTTCCTTGGCCCTAAAGTGCACTGTAACAATTTCCCACGCCACCCCCCGCCCCAAGAAAACACGAACTGCCCTGTTTTTCAGTAATCTTAAAGGAAATGCTATTTCACAAATTAAAATTCATGAAAATTTATTTTCCAACAGAAAATATAAAGACATGCCAAGTTTTCTTTCACAAAAGCAGTTATGCAACCTGTCACTGCATTTTTGGATGATTGGATGTTGATTGGAGTAGATTGGAGCATGACTGGAGTAGAATTTTCTCATTTAGAATTCTTTAAAGTACCTTACGGTTCACTCTCTACATTCTTTACAAGGAAAAATTATAATTATAGAAGTATGAGTCGCTTTTGCTACCTCATAGTAAAGTATAGGCTGAATTTATGTATTCATGGTACTGAACTCTTCACTTGCTTAGCTATTTTGAAAAATAATTCTGTTCATGTAATACTGATGGAACATTTACATTGTTATCATGATACTAAGTTTTGGGAATTCCAAATATCTAACATACTTTTCTTGATGTCTAGTTTATCTTCTAAGGAGAAGAGACAGATAAACAAACACATGAACATACACACAAGCATCTACATATTAAAATTTGTGTAAGCAAAGTTCTAATACATATTAATTATATTGTCACTCATATGTTATCTAGTGATTTCCATATATAACAAGATGATTCATTTTTGTAAAGCCCCACTTTTATTAGATGAGAATGTTAATGTAGTTATGTCTGTATATCTTCAGGATTTCTTTTTCTGTTTTCTTTATTATGATGAGTACATCATTTTTATAGTAAAAAGGTTAATTACAGTGATGTACGTGAATTCTTTCTCAATAAAACTGGAAAAAAGAAGCAATTAATAAACTCTTCTCATTCCATAAAATTCATGCTAACATTATAGCAAACAAATTCAGGTTGTAGACATGGCAGTTTGATGAGCCAAAGTCTAAAGTTCAACAAAGATTTTAAAGAACCGTACATAGCTTTAAAGTCAGCATATAAAGTGGAACTGAGTTGCCAAAAGGGGCACGATGAAGAAATTTTAAGTGGACATCTTTCCACAAAAATGCAAATAATATAGAAAACTATTGTCCAAAACTACATATTTTCTATTCACTTAAGGAATGGTTTCCCGATCTTTTTTTTTTTTTTTAAGAAGTTGATTGATTCTTTTAAAGGAAGCCTTGAGTAACCTCAACATGTAAAGAACAAAGAAGTGGCTCTGCTTTGTTTAAAGGAGGTCCTGAGGATAACCCAGCCCAACACACCTTGTCCTCCCTTCAATTTCCTGTCTCCAGTGTCACTTCTGAGGACTCTTTGGCTCTAGGGAGTTTGAATATCATCAAGTTTATCCCCCTCCTCCCATATCTTGTTTATCCCTACTGGGGTTATGCCAACACTATGTAAACTTTTTTCACAAAGGAAGTTTCGACCTAGAGCCTGATCAAATGAATATAGAATTGAAATTGGATGTTTAAATGAATGATGCTTGAATACACGAAAGTACTTGATTGCTGACACTCAAGTCTGCTTACCATGTTTTTCAAGATGTTGACAGCAGCTGTCCACCAGCCTCGGGACCTGCCTGTAAATAGGATTCAGGCTGAGTTTCTTATCTCTGGCTTTTTCTTTTTTGTTTTGAGCCTCAGCAGGCAAGGAGAGCTGTAATGCTTCCAGCAGTCGAGACTGATTGTCATCAAGATCGGTGATAGAATCCACTGACATTGCACCCTGCAAATTATACACAGACATGAACAAAGAGTACAGATGGAGAAAACAAAAACGGCTTCCCCCAGTGCTGTTCAATAAACACTTTTGCCACTTAAAATTATACTGTTTAATTGTGCTGTTTCTATTTTAAAAGGAAAAAAACAAACACCTTTTGAAAAAGTTAGGAAACCTTCATGACATAGGGTAAGGTACTGACAGTTACAATTTCAACAATAGACAACTTTTTCCAAATGGAGACAAGAGATGGCAAACATACAATTAAACTAGTTTGACCCAACCACTTCATTCCTTGAAACAAGAAAAAAAAAAATCACATACTTGATGAATGAGGTAAAGTCAGAGAACGCTTGTGAATTAAAAAACAAACAAACAAAAAACAATTCAACTATGGCTCTAGAAAGTAGATTTTAAAATAGGATTCCATAAACAGTCTTAGTTTGGTTTTCCCCAGAAGTGGCACAATGTACTTTATTAGGGGAACAGTCCCAGGAGATAGCTGTAGGGGAGTGGAGAAATGAGAAAGGGAAGTGAAGGCAGCCAGCGAAGGGAGCCTCGCCAAGCCCGAGACAAACCTGTGGGCAGCTGGAGCCCAACTGCCCTGGGAACCTGGACAATCAGGTAGGTCATGCACCTCAGAGCTATTCCTGCTTAGGACTGAGGGAGCTGAAGTATTTACCACAAGTCTCCAGAGTCATTGTTTAAGGGCACTTCTGGTAGGGGTAGGGAGGCGACATTAATGTCTTCCTACTTGCAGGCTGTCACCTGCATGGGTGGGTGTCTCTGGCCATCAGAGAAGCCTCCAGCCAAGAGATGAGGTCAGTGACAGGTGGCAAGAGGGCTGGCATGCTCCAATGGTAAGAGCTGAGGGTAAGGGCACAGGGCACCAATGATGTCTGAATGGCCACCCACTCTTTGATGAAACCTAGAGGAAGAAGTTGGCAGCTGGTGGCCTAGCAAGGCCTGGCCAGAGGGGAGGGCATTGGGGAGGCCCATTGCCTGGGCTCCAGAGTCTCAGAAAGCTCATACGTGGCATTTTGGTGTCATTGCCTTGTAGACTTATGCACACACTCTGAGAGATTATGATGGGACTGGAAGAACACTTCCATCATGCAAATTCAAACATTCCAGGATGCTGTCATTTCTTCAGTTTTAAACACAGGGAAACGCTGGAAACAGTGGTGGGTGGCTCAGGTGCCCCTGAATCTTGGAGAGGTTCTAAATGTTGGAGGCTGACTGAGCATTGTAGATTTTAACTGGAAGTGTCTGGGGTTTTAACTAGGGTAGGAGTTGATGGCTGGAGATGGCAAAGATTTGGGCTTTCAGGCAAGAGGAAAAGGAGAGATCTCTCAATGACCCAGGAAGTTTCAGAGATATTTATCTCCTGATTCAGCTAATCATCAACCAATTTGCCTAGAAACTCAGCTTTCCTGGATTGAAATGTGAAATCTGAAGTGCTAAATAATAGCACAGTGGCTGGAACACAGTACTCACTTAATAAATGGAGCCATATTACTGTGTGCTATGCTAAGCTGCTTGAATTGTGTCTGCCTCTTTGTGACCCCATGAACTGCAGCCCGTCAACTTCCTCTGTCCATGGGATTCTCCAGGCAAGAATACTGGAGTGGGTTGTCATGCCCTCCTCCAGGGGAATCTTCCTGATCCAGGGATTGAACCCATGTCTCTTATATCTCCTGAATTGGCAGGCGGGCTCTTTACCACTAGCACCACCTACCATGTTATTACAGTATTGATTTGAAAGAGGATATGTGTGTGTGTGTGTTTCTACAGTTATGTTGGAGAAAAAACCCATGCCCTATTGATAAGAAAAACTTCATTGTTTATAAAGTAAGTGTAAGTAAGTGTTAGTAGCTCAGTCCTGTTCAATGCTTGGCAACCCCATGGACTGCAGCCTGCCAGGCTTCTTTGTCCATGGGATTCTCCAGGTAAGAATACTGGAATGGGTAGCCATTCCCTTCTCCAGGGTCTCTTCCCCACCCAGAGGTCAAACCTGAGTCTTCTACATTGCAGGCAGCTTCTTTATCGTCTAAGCCACCATGAAAGCCCTGCGTATGAAGACCAGTAGCAAATTTACTCAGCCAGGCATAGTTCTTAGATGAGACGAAGAGATTAACAAAAACACTTGGCCCTGCCCTCAAGCCTCACAGTCTCACAGGAAATTCTGGTAACAGCAGAAGATCACACTAGAGCAGGATCAGTGGTGATGTTGTAGAATGTTCTGAATATCATGGGTAACCAAGGAGAGGCAGCCAATACCTTTAAAGGGGTCAGGGAAAGGTTGTGAGGGTGTGTCAGGTGTCTCGGGGCCAGTGCAAATTCTCCCTGAATGGGCTTGTTGACAGATACTTGGACACAAACTATATTTCCAGTTTTCACATAAGCCAAGACTCAGAGAATAACCTTAGAACACTTCCGTTGTCCTAACTTCAGTGTCAGAGAAAACACTGGCCAACTCACCCTCCTCCTGGCCCGAGGAGCCGGCTCCGGGGTATTGGGAGACGTTGACTCATTTGGTGTTTCCGAGGTGGAGCTGAGAGATGAGTTACTGCTTGAGAGTTCTTTGTTTTGTCTTTTATTTCCAAATGGCAGGAGGGAAGCCACAAAATCGGAGGCATCCTTGTGCTCGTCCCTCTGCGAGTCCTGTTTGAGTTTATAGGCCCGGTCATTTGCGATAACTTGGGATAAGGGCATTCCAAACGCTTGTGGGATGAACTCTGGAATCAAAAGAACAAACATTCACTTTCAGAGGAACAGCAGATCAGGGAAGACTCTCAGTCATGTTGCAGATTGAAGGGCAGACATATTCAAATGACTATTTTCTGAAGAACTGATCCATCCAAAAAATATGGAGATGACTTTTGGGTTTGTCAGAGAGGCCAAAGTTTCTATCTCCATAAAAGAAAGTCAGTTTGTTTAAAGAACAAGGGTTTTAGAAATCTAGGCTTCCAGCTTTTCTCCATGTATCTCAAGAATGTTTAAAGGAAATGACTTTATAGAGAAAGGTAACATTTCTGATAGGATGAACATGGTCTATACAGTCCATGGAATTCTCCAGGCCAGAATACTGGAGTAGGTCGTCTTTCCCTTCTCCAGGGGATCTTTCCAACCCAGGTCTCCAGCATGAGGCACATTCTTTACTAGCTGAGCCACAAGGGAAGCCCAAGAATACTGGAGTAGGTAGCCTATTCCTTTTCCAGTGGATCTTCTTGACCCAGGAATCAAACTGGGGTCTCCTGCATTGCAGGCAGATTCTTTACTAACTGAGCTATCAGGGAAGCCCCCCATAAGTACACCATTTTACAGACTTTAAGTCTTTGATGTCTCAAGAACCTCCAAAGCTTACAAGGCCTGAGAAGACTCTGTGCATATACATTCATTCAACAGGCACTTACTGAATACCTATATGGACTGTGTCAAGCTATGCAGTGGTGAGTATGCTCTTGCAGGCTTCAGAATGTGGGGTGGGGTAAGGGAGTAGAGAATCAGATACATAAATATAATTGAGTCTATCATGTGCTATACTGGCTTCCTTGGTGACTCAGTGATAAAGAACCCGCCTGCCAATGCAGGAGACCTGGGTTCGATCCCCCTGCATAGGGAAGATCCCCTGGAGGAGGGCATCACAACCCACTCCAGTATTCTTGCCTGGAGAATCCCATGGACAGCGGAGCCTGGTGGCCTATACTCAACGAGGTCTCAAAAGAGTCAGACACAACTGATTGACTCAGCCACCACCACACGGGCTGTTAAGAGAGAGATGCAGAAAGCCTGAAATTCAAGTAAGTGGTTATACTTCGAGGTTCCAAGTCAAAGACCAGCGCCTGAAATGACAACCCAAGAGGCAGAGGAGCAGCTGGGGAAGGAGTTTGTTCGGTTCTTTCTTAGTGTTTTTTGTCCCCGCATGCTGCCTCCAGTTGCTGGGTCTGTGCTGTCACTCTCATGATCTACATTCAAGCCATTCTCCTGGCCACACACAGGAGTGGATTCTCACCACCAACCATCTGGTGAAGGGCCCACAATATAATTTGTTACATCCTCCAGGAAGGACAATTTTGGGGAAGGAGCATCACGGAGATGGAGACAGTCGCATTCTGGATCTCTAGAGTAAATCCATTTGTATACACATACATTGCAAGCACACCAGTCCTTAGGGCCAGGCATTTTATTGGTAATATTTTAAATTCATGCTGAAAAGCATTAATAATTAAATTAAATGGATTATTTCTTTGAGGCTCAAAATTACATCTCCTAGCAGCAGAAACTGGAGTCTAGCCTCGCCCTTGTTTTTATAACCCTTGTGAAAAAACCAGAATGATCAAGGGAAAACAATTCAAAGGTTGAAAAGGCGAACATTAAATCAGGTGGAAAGAGGCTCTAAAAGGTTTTCCTCTTTGATCCATGGCAACAGCTTGAACATCGCTGGGCTAGTACTCAAATCTGCAGTAAAAGCAGAAATGGCACTTGAAAAGTCTGCACCTCTTGTTCTGTCAAAACATGCAATTTATTTTGAAGTGAAAAATCAAAACTTCCACATTTCTGGATTTTCAGAGGATGCTTCTCACCCTCTATCACCAAACTAGTCGGCACATGATGATACAAAAAATAATTTAGGCGTTTGTTTTGAGGATCAATGTGGACAGGGTAGTAAGATCCAATAGTCACTACTGGTAAAAGGTCATTTTCACTAGTAGCAAAATTAGAAACCAAACAGGCAGCTCAGGATTTATTGTGTCTATCAGTGCTACCTTGTCTATGGGAATAATCAAACAGTTTTCCTTCAAAAAGGTTGGGGCAAGTCTAGGAACATGTGTTTGGCAAGACTGATAGCTATTTGGAATACATAAAAACTTTTGGAGAGTAATAACAGCAGAAAGGACATTGATGAATGTTATCAAATGACCTGTGTCTGCTCAAGTAGGCATATTCATAGCAGGGATTTAATATGACATGAGGAGTATTGATTTCTTTTCGAGACATTTTATCCACATAAAGGGAACCAACCAGCTTCGGCTAGAGATTTCTAATATCCTCGGCAAAAAAGAAGAAATATGGTTTCCTTTGGGATCTGTCATTTTTCATATCTAAAAGTCTGTTGCTCTACTTGTAAATTGGAATCATGGAATACAAATGAAGCAGATGGAATACAGAAAGTCATTCTCTCCAAATGACTCTTTCACTTCTCTTTTCTTTCCATTCAAGAGATGGAGCCACCTATAACAGGTTTTTATTTCTCTCTAATAGGCTTTCTTCCCTGGCTGAGTTTATTTATTCTTTCAGTGGTAGTGTTTTGATCTAATCCCTTTAATTTCTCATTGTATTCTCCAGAAACTCTCACAAGCTTGAGAGAGGAGATAGATCTCTCTATGCCCTGAACTTGTGTCACAGTTCTCAGCAGGGTTCCTTGCATATAATTGCTTCTCGAAATGTGGTTATTGTAAAATCAAGGATTCAGCCCAACCGGGTTGAGCAAAACCTTCCTTTTTGTGTAAATAAAAGTGCTGGGCACAGGCTTATGTGTGGGCTCGGACCTCTTCTGTTGGAGGGAAAAGGAAACCTACGGACTCTGTGCTGATAGCTGTTAATAAAACTGATAATGAGTTTTTCAAACCATAAAGACATTAACCAAGAGTCAGTGTTTTGGGGCCAGGGACAGTGTGTATCCCATTCTAATCTATTGTCTGTGTTTCCTGAGGAGACGGCATCCCCTGCCATCCTCACTGCAGACTGTCTCCATTGCCTCCTGGTGGTCCTGAGCCCCGAAGTGCTGGTCTCTCAGCTCCCTGCAGCAATTTCCAGATCCTTCCCTCCCACTGCGAGGCTGAAACCTGGGGCTGCAAGCTTCCTTGGCACCCCTGCTCATCACTATCTTCTATCCTGGCAGTCAGAACCCTTGGCCACCATCATCCCAGGTGACGTGGATGTCTGCCTAAATGACCCATCTGATTCTCTGTCCTCACATCTCCTTGACTTCCTTCTCCTCTTCTGTTTTCCTGCATGCCGCCTTTTTCACCAGCTCCCTCGGTCCAAATCCTGGACCTTACCTTCACCAGAGCTAAGTGCAGGGCAGCAAAGGAGACACAGATGTAAACAAGAGATGTCTGAACTTGGGGAGAAGGAGCGGGCAGGATTTGAGAGAATAGCCCTAAACATATATATCACCATATGTAAAATAGATAGCCAGCGGGAGTTTGATGTACGATGCAGGGCACCCAAAGCCAGTGCTCTGGGACAATCTGGAGGGATGGGGTAGGGAGGAGGGGCTGGGGTTCAGGACGGAGGGGACACATGTATGCCTATGGCCGATTCATGTTGATGTATGGCAAAAACCTTCACAATACTGTTAAGTAATATCCGCCAATTAAAACAAATTAAAAAAATTTTTAAATAGATGCCAAAAAAAGTGATCTGGCATCTGGAGTGAGGCTTCCTCCCTCCACTGTTGTCTCACACCTCCAACCCAGATCATGTTTTACACTGTGGTGTGACAGTCCTTTCAAAGATACCATCAAGCCATCCCTCCTTAATTTAAAGAGTAGTAACAAATACTTGATGTTTCAACTGTTATTTAATATGACACAGAATGAAGTTGCATGAACTATTCTTCTATAGGGGCTACTTCACAGCTCACATGCAGTAACACATCTAGGCAGGGAGGGACAATAAAACATGGCATGATGTCATTTCAGCATAAAGGAAGGTGCTAGACCTGACTATCATCAGAGTTTACGTCAATAAACATATGGCATCATCCGAAAATATCCTATAGAGTGGGGACCTAGCTCCCAGACTTAGGCTATGGTAAAACCTATTCCCCTTGTGCTCTGATTAGGAACATTATTAACTGGAACAAAGCAGCTATTTTTAAACCTTTTTTCCCCCAAAGTGATTCTTTTTGACAGAAGAAAGAAATTTTCTGAAGTTCTCAAAGTTGAAAAAATACTTTTGGGATGCCAAGTAATTTAACTAAGAGAAATGAAGGACTTGGAAGTATTCTGTATGAAAATATATGTTTTCTGAACCAGCATCAATCCTGGTTTCCATATGGAAATCATAAGTCATATGGGCACTGCTTAAAGTGGCAGGAGGGACACAGAAGCGTCACGGGATCTGTTGTATATTATGTTAAGGCAATTTAATAAAACACAGGACATGATTCACTCTGATTGAATCAATTAATATAGCAGCAAATCAAACATTTAATGAGTCACTCTATTGGGAGAGCAATTTGATTCTAAAAAGCTGCTCCTATCTATTTTTAGATGACCTAACCCAAAAGGTCATTTCAAGTTTCCTGTTTTCCTTCTTTTACTCTTGAATTCAAATGATTGTCATTTTTCACATGTGCGGCTGTTATGAACCCAAATGGTAATTTCAAATGGAAGAAAACAATGTGAACTGGCCACAACCGTGAGAGCCCTGCACACTGCTCCATCACACCCCGGTTCCCAGGACATGCACGTGACGGATGTGTGCACATACGCAGGACTTCCTAGTCAGGAAAAAATGCCATGGCATTAAGCTTGACTTAAGCCTAGGATATCATCTTTTTAACTATCAAAGCTAAAAACACACACACACACACACACACACACACACACAACCACCTCTTATGCCATATATCTTGATATTTCTTTCCTTAGTTGGATACATGATGTATCTTTTCCTTGGAATCACCAGAATCTGCCTTCCTTTTCCCAGCCAGCACCCCATGCAACCTTATAGAACACTGCCAAATTTTCCATGAGCCTATATAATATCTAAATAGGATTTGGTCTGAAAAATGTATACTAGCCCAGTGCATACTGGTTGATTACTTCCCCTGGCCCTTCCTGCCCAACCCTTACTTCCTGCTGTTTTCTTATATGGAGAAGCACACGTACATCTCCCTCTGCTGAGGGAATTAAAACATCTGCAAAAAACAGAAATGCTCGTTCTGTTTCATTTAACACGAATGGGCACTTCTGAAGAATCACCTCAAGTCTACATTTTGAGTGTTCAGATCCCAGTACCAATATCATCATCCTAGAATAAACAACTTTAAAGATAACACATTACTAATATCAGTCTGGATGATCCCTTTAATAACTCTATAACACCGAGGATTACTCTAACGAGATAAAGATGGCCCATGGCAGGAACAGGATGAGTAAAAACTCTAGTTTAAAAAAGCTACCCTGGCTACTAATATTCATTTAAAATATAAGGGCATGAATTTATGAATTAATTGAACAGAATACAATTTTTCAGACAATGATGGATAGCTGAAGAAGAGTAAATATCCTTTGCATTCATTATGCTAGCATTAGATTCTGCTACGGTAGACTGTGCCCTGATGACTAAGCTGGTTAGTATGGACCAGAGTCCTCATCTTAGAAGGTGAACATTGGTAGTTTAAAATGACTCATGCCCAGTACCTATAGAGACAAATGGGGTCAGATTTTCTGAGGTGGGGGCATTGGAATATTTAAAGGTCTCACAAATTATTCTATCAATACAGTGCAGTCAGGGGCAGAGATCCTTGATATTTTCATGTCCTTTCCTCCAGCTGGAGGTAAACATTTGAAATGTCTGGAGATATTCTGGTTGGGGCCAGTGGTACTGGCATTGAGTGGTAGAGACCAGGGACGCTTATATTAAACATCTCAGACGGTGTACAGGACAGCTCACACAGCAAAGAATCGTTCCGTAGAAAATGTCAACAGCCCTAAGATTGAGATATCATGCTCTAAGGGAAGTAAAACACTAGTTTCCTATTCTCTAGAATTCTTTTTTAAATTTTATTTTTTAAATTTATTTTTTAATTGGAGGCAAGTTGCTTTACAATATTGTGATGGGTTCTGCCATATGACAATGCAAATCAACCATCATCATACATATATCATACATATATATCATATGTATCACCTCCCTCTTGAGTCTCCCTCCCCTCCCACCACCGCACATCTCTAGATCATCACAGAGTGCCT
>SJXQ01008409.1:113287-150350 GCA_006408695.1 Aepyceros melampus | reverse complement strand
TGGCAACTTCTCGCCAGCTATCAGTTTTATACATGGTAGTGTATACATATCTACGCTACTTTCTCCATTCGTCCCACTCTTTCCTTCCCTCACTATGTCCATAAGTCTGTTCTCTATATTTGCATTTCCATTCCTTCCCTGCAAATAGGTTCATCAATATCATTTTTTTCTGTTAGGATTCTTTATCTCTTTTTAGTCCAAGAACTAGATGTCATGTCATGACCCTTTAGGCACAATTCAAGATATGGGTGTAGAGTCTGGGATCAGTGCTGTATCTAGGTCTTGTCTAATACTTATCACAATGCATTTATTTTTATACCTTTGATTTCATTGCCTTTCATTACTTTCAAGCAGAAATTTGATCATTATATAAAAGAACGCCAAGGCAAGACATATGGTCTCCCTTACTCACTCATTCACTATGACACATAAAATGGAAATACATTCATATGACCACACCACTCAGCAGTCATTTCATATGAAGACATAGAAACAAGCCACAAAAAGATACACTGGGCTAATGGGGCCCAGGTGTCCATTATGAGGGCTCAATGAATATTAGTTAAAAAGGAACACAGATACCTCTGCTGCTGCTGCTAAGTCGCTTCAGTTGTGTCTGACTCTGTGCGACCCCATAGCCAGCAGCCCACCAGGCTCCCCTGTCCCTGAGGTTCTCCAGGCAAGAACACTGGGGCGGGTTGCCATTTCCTTCTCCAATGCATGAAAGTGGAAAGTGAGAGTGAAGTCGCTCAGTCGTGTCTGACTCATAGTGACCCCATGGACTGCAGCCTACCAGGCTCCTTCGCCCATGGGATTTTCCAGGCAAGAGTACTGGAGTGGGGTGCCATTGCTGCTGCTGCTAAGTCACTTCAGTCATGTCTGACTCTGTGCGACCCCATAGACAGCAGCCCGTCAGGTTCCCCCATCCCTGGGATTCTCCAGGCAAGAACTCTGGAGTGGGTTGCCATTCATTCTCCACCAAATACCTCTGAGAGAGTGGCTAAACTATTGGTTTCCTAAATTCCATAGAAGGGGACAGTATGAAGAGAACCATTCCCAAAACCCACAGGGTAAAAAAAAATGAGTATGCTGTGATCTAACATTACAATGCTGACAACAGCCCATCTTCACTAACCATGAGGATGAGACTATTTCTTTCCAGTAGAAATGGTCAGCGAATCCAAACTCTTTGTCATTCAACTAGCCCTGCCTAACTATCTAGATTTGCCAGACAGCTGGTTAGCGTTAGAGATGCTATCCATGGCTACTCAACCCAGGTTTTCGTTATACACTGCTGATTGGCCAGCTTCATAATTAGAACCATGAACTTGGCATGAATCATACTTTGCTCAAACCAATTGAACTCATCAATTTAGTACAGGGCCACTCGAACACAAAAGAGTAGACCCAAACAGCCTTTAATGGCATTCCACTGTAGAAATCCAGTTTACATAATAGAGTTGAACCATGTAAATCAATGCAATTCAAAAACCCCAGCAAATTCAACCAGTATGCTCCATGGAAGACACATTTGCTTTAGTTGATTCTGTCTTTTACCTCTGTCTTTGTTTTTCTCCTTCCCGAGTGAATCCAGTTTCTTTCTCAAAGATTTCTTTCTCTTTTGTCCATCTGTAAATATTTAAAAAATGAAAAGTTGTAAAAACAAGCAAATAAATGACAGTTATTTATTTATCAATAAATACATTTGAGCAGAAGTGTGACCTCTCACTTTACTCATAATTTGGCATTTTAAGCAGAGTAATGGGCTTGAAAATACGTGAAAATTCTTAACTTGAATTGAACATATAGCCAGAATCTTAGTGTGTGCTCTTTAATTCTATTTCAACCATGGAAAATACAGGAAACTTATTTCCTTCAGAAGCCATCTAGTTTTGACACTCAGATATGTTTTCCTTTACTATTACATGAGTCTCTTCATATTGATGCAAACTAATGTCATCTCAAATTAAATCTCCATGAGAGGGGAGTCAACAGTACACACAGCTTTGACATCCATGAGCTAATAGAGTGTAACTGAATAAGGAAGTGGATTTGGGGTCCATAGAACTCAAATCTAATCATTGTTACACCATTTACTAATCTTGTGACTTTGGATAAGTCTTAGGGTCCTCATCCATAAAATGGGAATTTCATGGAATTGTTGTGATTATTTTAATATAAAATAATAGATGATTATTAATATAAATATAAATGAGATGATTTATATTTTAATATAAAATAATAGATTATTAATATAAATATAAATGAGATGATTTATATTTTAATATAAAATAATAGATGATTATAATAATAGAATATATATAAAATATAGATGATTAATAAGGACCTACTGTATAGCACAAGGAACTCTAGTCAATACTCTGTAATGACCTATATGGGAAAAGAATCTTAAAAAGAGTGGATATATGAACATGTACAACTGATTCACTTTGCTGTACACCTGAAACTAACACAATACTGCAAATCTATTATATTCCTATAAAGTTTTTTAAAAGACTATATCCTAGAATTTAGTTGATTCTAGGGTTTTAGGAATATGTTAATATAAACAGAGATACAAAGAGCATAATAATGAACATAAAGATATAATGTCAAACAATTGTATAGCTTTTATTATGCATGCCAGGACATGATGGGCATGCTATTGCAGAAAATAAACAAAACCTAATGTGGCATTTCTATAAAAATTCCTCTATCTATGGACACCTCAGTTTTTATGACTGTAAGGTGATCACTACCTGGAGAAAGGTTACCAAAATTCACATATCAAGCTGTACTAGAATCTCAAATTTCCCCAAAAGCAGCCTTCAGCAATTGTTAGAGGAATGCCAAATGCTCTGACAGTCAGTATTTGGAATGCCTTGTCAAAAGTAACTCTGGTCCATAGTGCAATCTCTTCAAGAAGCTCCTGGGTAAGTTAGGATGTCTGGGCTTGGATGAAACAGACTTAAAATCCAGTTTTTACTGGCCAAACATGAGGTTGTTTTGCAGATTCTGCTATAGGGTATCCAGACCTATTACAGAAATGCCCTTTGAACAAGTAAGTAAGATGCCTAAGCCTCAGTATAAGTTGTCCATTCAACTGATATCAAGTATTCAATTTATAACAGCACTCGGCCATACATATACATGTATCCATTCTCCCCTAAACTCCCTTCCTATCCAGGCACCACATAGCACTGAACAGATTTCCCTGATCTATACAGTAGGTCCTTGTCGATTGCCCATTTTAAGTACAGCAATATGCACATGACTATCCCAAACTCCCTACCTCTCTTTCCCTTGTGGCAACTATAAATTTGTCCTCTATGTTCAACTACAGTCATTTTTAAGATTTTTTTACATTTGTTTCAAAGTGCTACTCCTTATCTCCACACCAATAAATTTAATGTAGCAGTATAATAATAATAACAAATTTGATATACAAATCTTCTAAACAAACTTTAAACCTTAGAACTAGCATTTAACCACTGCTTCACACACACAGAGAAACCAGTCCTTTTGGAATTTGATTGCACTTGCTTCATCTCATAGATGACATTGAGGAAGTCAAATTTGTTAAATTAATTGGGGAAGAAGGGATAACTGTAACTGTCACAGGCTAGGTTCACAGGGAAAGAGACTTGGAGACCAACATAGCACACACAGTATTCTCAAAAGAGTAAAAGTGATCAGTAATGGTCAGAAGGAGGAGCTGAGACACTGCAGGTCTAGCTGCAGCTTCAGTCAGCCTAATTGGGAGCTCTGGAGTCAGAATGAGATTTCCAAAGTTAGGCAAAAATAGCCCAATTCTTTTACTGATCAGTCATTAGGAATGAAAGACCAAGGAAGGGCTATGGCCCTTGGCAAGGTGGGCCTATTTAGCTGAGACAATTTATAAAGGGGAGGACAGCTGAATACTGTCCGTCAACAGCACTCTTAACAGTTATGGGAACAAGTCTCTCATCAGAGAATAATCTAGATGGTGTATCACACCGTCACCACAACTTCACTGTTTCGATTCATTTTACCTTGATGTTCATTTGCATTTATTCTAGTCTTTAATTATAAAGAGCAGTAAAGAAATTATATTTTTATTCATATAGCTCTTGAAGATTATGTTTATATAGGTATTGGAAAGGCTCTCTTTTTAAATTTTTTAATCATAATGTTTTCTTTTATAAGAAAAAGAAAGCTATTGGTTTCTAAATAGTATCCAGTACCTTCATTCAGTTCATTCATTCTTCTCTTTCTAGCTTTTTACTCTTGTCGTTGAGTGCTTGGTTTACTTATTTTTAGTCTTTCTTCTATAATGAACATTCTGAAAGAGAATTTTCTCTTGAACTCAGATCTTACTAACACTATGGGTTTTAATTAGCTTCATTTTAAAAATATTTTCATTTAAAATACTCTGCAGCTTCAATTTTATCTTTTTCTTAATTCAAGAATATTCCAGAAGATTTTTTTTAATTGGTTTAATATTTTTGCAATTATTTTGCTTATCAATTACATTTGACTGAAGACTATCTCATATGAATTCTACTTTGGGGACTAATTTAAGTTAATGTATGGAAATTACCACACACACAAAAAAAAATTCTGGTTGGGAAAATACTTTGATTCAATTTTCCAGATGACTAATTTGTTCATTTCATGTTTTTACTTCTAGCCCTTACGTTAGTTGTTTATTTTGGCACTTGTATTTTAATTCACATTGACTTTTAATGTTTTTCAATATTTACTATAGGCACCTTCTTATTTTACAAATGTGACTCTAACTTCTGAATATAGAAAAATTTCATCTCCCCCATTAACACTTTTTAAATGTGACCTTGTTTCTCTATTCATTTTGGAGTATTTCTTTCTATTGCATTAGAGAATCTCTCATTGAGAAAGAATGAAAAGAAAAGCATAAATAAAGAGAAGCAAAAACAAAGAAAAAAAAAACTAAAATTCTATTTATGGAGTGAAGATAGAAATGACTATGTTTCCATAAAATGCCTTTTGTGAGCAAAACAGATTTGCAGTAATATTTAGTGCAACACTCCAAGGTCAATATGCTTTTTTTCCTATAATCATTACTACATCTATTAAATATATGAAGGTTTATTGAAATAAATGCTGAGTATTAGCTGGAAGGACTGATGCTGAAACTGAAGCTCCAATACTTTGGCCACCTAATGCAAAGAGCCGACTCATTGGAAAGATCCTAATGCTGGGAAAGATTGAGGGCAGAAAAGAATGGGGTGACAGAGGATAAGATGGTTGGATAGCACCACTGACTCAAGTGACATGAGTTTGAGCAAACTCTGGGAGATAGTGAAGGGCCAGGAAGCCTGTGCTGCAGTCCACTGGGTCTCAAAGCCACTTAGGGTCTGAACAAATTTGTAATACTTAAAGAACAAATTTATGTTTCTTTAAGTTTGGGGTGGGACAGATTTAGATTTGTTAACAGGAATATTTAGTATTTAAAAAAAATATTAAGTCCTTCATACCCACACTGCTGTGGTGTTTGCTTGAAGTCATCATTAGAAAGCACAAGGACTGTAACATTGTGAACCCAATACCACAATTCTCCATTTAAAAAAAAAATGGCCAAAGCATTCCATGCATTTGCTGTAATCTCTGTATGGATAATTTCATGTAAACAACTGTAGTTTCTCTCATGACAAGACTGAGGGGATGAAATATCTACTATGGGATAATTTGTTAGATGTTAATGTGGAAGACATGAGTCTGATCCAAAGAGGAAAGGAAAGTCTCTGATTTTTCCAAGGCCAAAAGGTGAAAGAATGGTGATATATTTCATATATCTACTAAAGAGAGAGGGAAAATAATTATAAATAGATACTTGGATCCTAAGGAAAATAAACCTTGTCTGATTAAAATAAAGTCAAAGCAGTAATAAAAGACCATGTCCACTAAAGCAGAAACTATCCATTTATTTATGACAAGACTCCAATAGGAAAGCACAATATTGAGCTGCTGGTGATCAACCTTCACACACATGCGTAGACTGAAGCCATAGATTACAATCCTTTCCATTTATGCATGGATGAAATATGCTAATGTGCTATATTAAATATAATATAAGCTTAATTGGTCTAGTGACTAATAGGATGATACTAGAAAAGACTTCATCAGCCATAGAAAGGGTATGAAATCCATAAGTCTCTATTTTGCCTCTAAAATGTTGAATAAGTATACCTTAGTAAGTTATATAACATTTGTTTTAAAATATAACTGTCTTTAAACCTTAAAAATAATTTAAAATAAGAAAGAAAGTCACTGTTTATTAAAACAATTAGATTTTGTGCTAGGACTGAGGAGATAGAGGTGAATAAGCCCAGATCTTTGAACTCATAAACATAGCATTATAGCTTTTATGACTACTATGTTCTGTTTTATACCTAAGTATTTTTCTTACATCCTCTACTTAACTGTAAACTCATCTGGTCATAGGCCATATGTTCATTGTTGAGGCTATTACTGTTTTTACCATGATCTTTTACATGAAATCATGTATTCAGTAGATACTTTGTAAATATTTACTAATGAATAATGTATATGAAAATGAATGAGTGGATAGTATTTTAACATAATAATTCTATATAATATATATTGGAAATTATGTTTTATCTTCTACAAAGATGACTAAAATCCTTAAATGTTTGCTATTCAAAGGAAAGAAAAATTTATGATTAATTTAAAGGAAATCAATACAAATAAATATTCATTTATTATCAAATTCATGTGAGAAGCTGTTTAAAATGTTACAGAGAATTACTTAATACAAGACATAACAACTATACACAAGGCATTGGGAATAAACAGTGCAATTACTTAGATCTAAATCAATGAATCAGTATTTCTTACAAAGAGCTTCTTGATGAGGGTGAAGGAGGAGAGTAAAAGAGCCAGCTTAAAACTAAATATCAAAAAAAGTAAGATCATGGGCGGCCCAATTACTGCATGGCAAATAGAAGGGGAAAAGGTGGAAGTAGTGACAGATTTCCTCTTCTTGGGCTCTAAAATCACTGTGGATGGTGACTGCAGCCATGAAATCAGAAGATGATTACTTCTCGGCAAGAAAGCTATAAGAAACCTAGACAGTGTGTTGAATAGCAGAGACATTACTCTGGCAACAAAGGTTTGTATAGTCAAGGCTATGGTCTTCCCAGTGGTCACATACAGTTGTGAGAGCTGGACCACAAAGGAGGCAGAGCACCAAAGAATTGATGCCTTTGAACTGTGGTGCTGGAGAAGACTCCTGAAAGTCCTTGGACAGCAAGGAGATCTTAAGGGAAACTAGTCAATCTTAAGAAAAATCCTGAGTAATCACTGGAAAGACTGATGCTGAAGCTGAAGCTCCAGTATTTCGGTCATCTGATACAAACAGTCAACTCATTGGAAAAGTCCCTGAGGCTGGGAAAGATTGAGGGAAGAAGAAGACAGTGTCAGAGGATGAGATGGCTGGATGGCATAACTGATGCAATGGAAATGAACTTGGGCAAACTTCAGGAGACAATGAGGGACAGAGAGGCCTGGCACACTGCAGTCCATGGGGTCTCAGAGAGTTGAACAAGACTGAGTGACTGAACAACAACAACAACATGCCTTTGTTACATTCTACATGCTGTTGCTACATTCTACATATTGTGACTGAGCTATGGGGAAATAACTGAGCTATAAGGTCCAGTACTTCAGAAATCAAACAAGCTCTCCGAACTGTAAGAGCAGGGGTTCCAGGTTATAATTCAGGAAAGTGGAACAGTATGGAGAAGTGAAGAGTCATTATTCTGGGGCATCTGGTCTCAGTCAGCATCGGGAACCAGTCAGGCATGGCAATGAATAGAAGTATGCAGAGTACTCAAGTTTCAGCTGGATGAATTGGGAAAGAAGAGAAAAATCCACTCACCCATTTTTTTTTTTTAATCACTGGATAGACATATAATGAATATCTATTATAAGCCAAACACTGTGCTTTGTGCTGAATTTTCAAACATGGTCCCTGCTTTCATGGAGTTTATAGTCTAGCTATTCAAAGGAACAGATAACCTAAAAGGAGTATGCAATAGCATAATTGCTAGGTAATTGTGATATTGGAAGAAAACTGTGAATTGGCCTCCAAAAGAGTTACTATATACTGTGACCATACAGCAGTCTGCATACAATTTGGGCTTGGGAGTTTAGGTTGAAAAATTTATAGAAATTTATATAGGTTCTTAAAAATGAGCATCATCATTCTATATGAAGGGATATAATTCTTTGATTAAAATTAATTTGTATAATTTGCCAGATTTAAGAAAATGGTACTTATAATTAATGAAACAAATATTAGATGGGTTTTTATTACAACAATTAGGAATTGTCTTTTTAATGCTGACATAAACTGCCTTACAGTAATAATACCCAGGAAAGAGTATTTCAAGATATCATTACTATACTTTTATTAATAATACCTGGGAATATTCATTATGTTTAATATAATACAACTATATTACATATAAACTCATTTTTATAATTATTATAAAAGTGTTTCTGCACAAAGTAAAACATTTTAAGAATTGCACTGTATAACTTTTTATTCGTATATACCCTTTAGGTATACAGAAGTAGAGTTCTCAGAAGAAACTTCACCCCATTCCAGTCACTTTTCACATATTCAGCAATATACACACCAACTGTCATGTGAGTGCACCCTGAAAAACTTTTTCTGGTGTCTATATGCTACTTTGGAAGTTTCTCAAACATTGTTACCATTTACTTTCTCTGGTACTACTCATTACTCAATTCTGTTGATTCTATTGCCCATGTTTAACTCCATTCCTGGGCTCCTAGACTTTGTCTATGTAAAAATTAGTATTGACTGTATGAGTTTCAAATGTTTGAAATACCTAAAGAAAAGATCTTAGTATCTCCCATTCATTTCCATGAAGCTTCATATGAGTGCTCCTAACCATCTCATTCCCAAAGACTGCTCCTAATGGTTTTCTGCATAAAAGAGAGAGAACTAAGCAGAATCTTATACTTCTTTAAATATTATAAAATATTTCTCATTTAAAACATATATAAAAATGCATAATAATTACAGGGAGTATTTTTGTAATTAATTACTCAAAGTTGTCCTATAGCCACCCATCACTTGTCCTATAGCTACCACTTATGAATTCAAGGCTATGGTTTTTCCAGTGGTCATGTATGGATATGAGTTGGACTGTAAAGAAAGCTCAGCGACGAAGAATTGATGCTTTTGAACTGTGGTGCTGGAGAAGACTCCTGAGAGTCTCTTGGACTGTGAGGAGATCCAACAAAGCCATTCGAAGGAGATCAGCCCTGGGTGTTCTTGGAGGGAATGATGCTAAAGCTGAAGCTCCAGTACTTTGGCCACCTCTTGCAAAGAGCTGACTCATTGGAAAAGACTCTGATGCTGGGAAGGATTGGGGGCAGGAGGAAAAGGGGACGACAGAGGATGAGATGGCTGGATGGCATCGCTGACTCAATGGACATGGGTTTGGGTGGACTCTAAGAGTTCCTGATGGACAGGGAGGCCTGGCGTGCTGCGGTTCATGGGATCACGAAAATTCAGACAGGACTGAGGGACTGAACTGAACTGAACTGAAACCAACATCAGCTGACTCTATAGAATATAACTAATGACCCCACTGAAAGAATAAAGGGAATATATTTCAAAAACTCTGTTAGACTTATTTATAATTTGTTACAATGAAATGAACTTAACAAAAGTGTATTTTTTGAACTATTCAAATATATCCATTTAAACTTTGAGAAAGAGCTTGTGGTTGCTGAGGGGAAGTTTGAGAGGAAGGGATAGTTATGGGCTTTGGGATGGATATGCACACACTGCTATATTTAAAAAGAATAATCAACAAGGACTTACTGTATATCACAGGGAACTCTGCTCAGTGTTATGTTGCAGCCTGGATGGGAAGGCAGCTTGGGGGAGAATGGATACGTGAATACATATGGCTGAGTCCCTTTGCTGTTCATCTGAAATTATCACAAAATATTTTGCTAATCAGCTATATTTCAATACAAAATAAAAAGTTAAAATGTATATACATATATGTGTATATATATCCATTTTAGAGCCAAAGTTGTATTTCTTTAATAATCTTTGATGAAATCTTTTCACAATAAACTGTGGAAAATTCTGAAAGATATGGGAATACCAGACCACCTGACCTGCTTCTTGAGAAATCTGTATGCAGGTCAGGAAGCAATAGTTCCAACTGGACATGGAACAACAGACTGGTTCCAAATAGGAAAAGGAGTATATCAAGGCTGTATATTGTCACCCTGCTTATTTAACTTATATGCAAATACATCATGAGAAACACTGGACTGGAAGAAACACAAGCTGGAATCAAGATTGCTGGGAGAAATATAAATAACCTCAGATATGCAGATGACACCACCCTTATGGCAGAAAGTGAAGAGGAGCTAAAGAGCCTCTTGATGAAAGTAAAAGAGGAGAGTGAAAAAGTTGGCTTAAAGCTCAACATTCAGAAAACGAAGATCATGGCATCCGGTCCCATCACTTCATGGGAAATAGATGGGGAAAGAGTGGAAACAGTGTCAGACTTTACTTCTTTGGGCTCCAAAATCACTGCAGATGGTTATTTCAGCCATGAAATTAAAAGACGCTTACTCCTTGGAATAAAAGTTATGACCAACCTAGATAGTATATTCAAAAGCAGAGACATTACTTTGCCGACTAAGGTCTGTCTAGTCAAGGCTATGGTTTTTCCAGTGGTCATGTATGGATGTGAGAGTTGGACTGTGAAGAAGGCTGAGTGCCAAAGAATTGATGCTTTGGAACTGTGGTGTTGGAGAAGACTCTTGAGAGTCCCTTGGATTGCAAGGAGCTCCAACCAGTGCATTCTGAAGGAGATCAGCCCTGGGATTTCTTTGGAAGGAATGATGCTAAAGCTGAAACTCCAGTACTTTGGCCACCTGATGTGAAGAGTTGACTCATTGGAAAAGACTCTGATGCTAGGAGGGCTTGTGGGCAGGAAGAGAAAGGGACGATAGAGGATGAGGTGGCTGGATGGCATCACTGACTCGATGGGCATGCGTCTGAGTAAACTCTGGGAGTTGGTGATGGACAGGGAGGCCTGGCGCGCTGTGATTCATGGGGTCGCAAAGAGTCAGACACAACTGAGTAACTGAACTGAACTGATGAAATCTTTTTACAAACATTATAAATGTCACTGTTTTTGAAAAATTGTCATTATAAGCCTCAACTATTATCACAAGAAAATATATAGATTCTTCATTTGGCATTAAGGCAGGTATGTAAGAATGATTTTCTTGGGTTAATGGCCTCAGATCAGCAAGCTTTTGCTCTTGGGTTTATGTTTTATAGTTCTCTCTCCCATCCCTTACTATCAGATGGTCACTGTATTCCTATCGTTTTACTTTGATTTTGAGTAAAATAGTAATTTTTCTTGAAATATTAATGTGACATACATTTTAATTGTTTGGGGGCCATCTCCTACACTTTTCTGGGGTTTTAGACAAGTAAGTCAGCCAAAAAAGAGCTTCCTCATAAATGAAGTGTCACTGTAATTAACTAATGTTACCAAGCCCCATCTGGTTAATCCTGTAAGAGATATAAAAAAAATAGAAGAATGAAATGTTTTACTTCTACCATTGACTATATTTAAAAATCAATTTCATAAATATAATGAAAATTATACATTATCTAAATATGTAGTTTTGTCTTAAGATTAAAACTGAAATACTGGAACCCTTGGTTTCGCAAGTTAACATCATTTTAACATCATTATTTCAACTCAGATGTAGTTCTACTTTATTTGTTTCTGTTATTAAAATAAGCCATAAGCCAGTCCTAGGTTCCTTCATTCTTTTGATTAATTTGGGTTTCTCATATTTCCTATCAGCAAATCTCTTTGGCCTGATTCCATGCAGCGTTATCCTTCATTAGGGAGTCGGATTTCATGCTATCAGAGAACACCGTGGTAGAAAGAGACCTTAGAGATCATTTGCCCAGTCCTTTTATTTTAGAGATTAAAAAGGGATTTTAGAAAGATGCTGCTTTTTGAAAAACCTCTTTTGTTCTGATTAAAGTTTATCCTTTTCTGGTACACTTAAATAATTTTCTTATATCTTCTTTACATAAACAATCTCACTATTATATAAGGCCAGCTAACTGGTATTGTACTTCAATCAGGCATTACAAGGTTGAGGAAAGAAAGAAAATAACATTTTTTGTTGTTTTAAATTCACACACTATAATACATAAATTACATCAACATGTTATAGTTTTACCCTAAAGTTCTCAATTATGACCAAATAATTCCTATCACATCTTATCTCTTCTTTGTCCATTTTATATTTCATGTTTGGTGAGGGGAGAAAGCTACCTGCGAAATCATTTTAGTGGCATTTCTGAGAATAAAAGGACATTTCAGCATTTTTTCTGATCATTAAAAATAATTCAAAATATCAGAAATAAAAGAATATAACATAAATAATAGTAACTAAGTATGTCACCATCCAGAAGTTGAATATCTTGAGGCATTTCTATTTTGTCTTTGTGCTGTACATTTTTCCCCATATGCATATAATGTGTGTATGTATGTATTTCAATTTGGGAGCCTGGATACTTTCTTAAAAGACAATTTACCATTTTTTTTTGTTCAGATATAACACACCAAGGATAAGCTGGCAACTAAATTCTCAATCATTTCTACTTCTGTGTCATTAATTCATAGCTCAACTCAAGCAGAAGGGGAGTTACTTAGAAAAAGTAGAAGAAAACTACACCCCATTTTAATCCTGGAAAAAATTTAGAAATTAGGAGAAAGGCTTTGCTGAAAAAAGCAGCAGGAATTTCTTCCCTGACTACCTACTCAGTCACTGGTAGAGGATAACGCAAGGCATGTTGTAACAATCTAGTGTTAAATGTGGTGGAAAGGAGAGAACCTTTGAAATTTAGCTTTCTAAATTTTTGACTTTAAAAATTTACTTTAATTTTATTTTTAGTTTAAAAACACCCCCACCCTAGGACATCTGCCTTGGTGTGGCCAGGTGATACCTGTCTCACCATGGGCTAATAGCAGTGGCTGACCTCTAGAGAGGGCTGCAGAGAAGGGGAGTCAGCAAAAGGGAGATGGCTGAGAAGTCTTCAGTACCCCATCCAAAATAATTCAAATTCACCTACAGGATGTGTGCAGAGCAAGAAGAAAAATTATTGCCCTTTATATATCCAAAGACTAACACAAAGTTCCTTTATCTTCAAGTCTGTGAAAAAAAAAGGAAAAAAAATCTCCACCCTCCTGTTCATATGGGATGATGATGCTTTTAAGAGTGGGAAGATAATTTGAGAAACTGAAAACTTTATCCCCAAATAAACAGTAAATGTACTTCAAATAATTGGACTGTTCTTGACAGTCACTTTGGTAGTCACGCCCCTTCCCCTCTGCCAGATACATTTTGCTCAAAGATTGGGATTCAGGAGAAATATTCACAACTTATTAATAAATATAGCAAAAACAAAGCATCTACTTTTTCTTTGTGTAAGTATATTATAGAATGAATTAAAATTCAGATTTCCCATTTGTACATGTTTCTGTGGATAATGTGTATTTTAGGCTTCCACATCTTAAATTTGTTACAGTATTGCACTATTAGTGCTCAGTTCAGTTCAGTCGCTCAGTCGTGTCTGGATCTGTGACCCCAAAGACTGCAGCATGCTAGGCTTTCATGTCTATCACCAATTCTCAGAGCTTACTCAAACTCATGTTCATTGAGTCAATGATAACATCCAGCCATCTCATCCTCTCTCACCTCTTGTCCTCATGCCCTCAATCTTCCACAATATCAGGGTCTTTTCCAATGAGGCAGTTCTTTGCATCAGGTGACCAAAGTGTTGGAGCTTCATCTTCGTCAGTTCTTCCAATTAATATTCAGGACTGACTTCCTTTAGGATGGACTGGTTGTATATCCTTGCTGTCCAAGTCACTCTCAAGAGTCTTCTCCAATACCACAGTTCAAAAGCATCAATTCTTCAGTGCTCAGCTTTCTTTATAGGCCAACTCTCACATCCATATACGACTACTGGAAAGGACATAACTTTGACTAGACAGACTTTGTTGGCAAAATAATGTCTCTGCTTTTCAATATGCTGTCTAGGTTGGTCATAGCTTTTCTTCCAAGGAATAGTATCTTTAATTTCATGGCTGAAGTTACCATCAGCAGTGATTTTGGGGCCCCCCCAAAATAAAGTCTGTCACTGTTTCCACTGTTTTCCCATCTATTTTCCATAAAGTGTTGGGATCAGATGCTATGATCTTAGTTTTCTGAATGTTGAGTTTTAAGTCAAAATTTTCACTCTCCTCTTTAGTGATAGGATCAGAGATTTAATCCCAGTGTCAACCAGTTTACATTTGTTCCTAAAAGCCATCAGGAAAAAGCTTCCCATTATACAAAATATAATAGAAAAATAGTGTGATGATAGCAAATAGGGTTTTTATATGAACCTTTTACATGAAAGATAGTGAAGCCACTAATCATTATCATGGCTTATATTTCATTTATCTATTTTTAGTTAAAATATAAGTCCTTATGTACAGAATAGCTATAAAACAGAAGATATGACTAAAGAAAAGAAACTGCATCAGTGAAAATGTGCTATATTTTTCTATGGCACTTTGTTTTTGTTAAAAGAATTATGCATTGAAGATTCCTGATTTTGAACACAGCCCATCTACTAATCACTTTGTTAACTATAATTAGTTGCTGCAAGTTGATACCCCAGGATACATTCTTCTCTTTAAAAAGAGATTCAGAGATGTTACAGTCATTAAAACACATCTAGTTGAGAATTTATAATTTGAAGTCTTAAAAAAGGAAATTTAAAAGAATGTATGGAGAATTATCTTAAATATTTAAAAATTAAAAGAACAATTATTTCATTACTTTGCTTATCTGAATTGTTCTGCAAGCAAGCAGATCTATTTTTAGAAATATATATATTTTAGAATTTCTGTAGATATAAATTTTCTATAATTTTAGATTCAAATTTAGAAAATGGAAAGCCATGGAATAAAGTAGCAATATGTCTGGCATGGAAAGAATAGACAATTTAACATGACACCTGGAATTCTGATTTAAGAAATTATGACACTGAATTTAGTTCAGGCATTTAAAAACTTGAATGCTAATGACACTAACTCAAAATATTCTTATAAAATTTCTAGTCCAGTTCAGTTAGTCAGTCGTTCTAACTATTTGTGACCCCATGGACTGCAGCAATCCAGGCTTCCCTGTCCATCACCGACTCCTGAAGTTTCAACTCATGTTCATTGAGTTGGTGATGCAATCCAACCATCTCATTCTCTGTCATCCCCTTCTCCTCCTACCCTCAATCTTTCCAAGCATCAAGGTATTTTAAAATGAGGCAGTTTTTGCATCAGTACTCATCAATACTCTGGCCAAAGTATTGGAGTTTCAGCTTCAACATTAGTCCTTCCAATGAATATTCAGGACTGATTTCCTTTAGGATAGACTGGTTGGATTTCCTCGGAGTCCAAGGGACTCTCAAGAGGCTTTTCCAATGCCACAGTTCAAAAGCATCAATTCTTCAGCACTCAGCGTTCTTTATAGTCCAACTCTCACATCCATACATGATTACTGGGAAAACTATAGCCTTGACTAGACAGACCTTTGTTGGCAAAATAGTGTTTCTGTTTTTTAATATACTGTCTAGTTTGGTCATAGCTTTTCTTCCAAGGAAAAGTGTGTTTTAACTTCATGGCTGCAATCACCATCTGCAGTGATTTTGGAGCCCCAATAAATAAAGTCTGTCACTGTTTCCACTGTTTTCGCATCTATTTACCATGAAGTGATTGGACCAGATGCCATGATCTTCGTTTTCTGAATGTTGAGCTTTAAGCCAACTTTTTCACTCTCCTCTTTCACTTTCATCAAGCGGTCTTTAGTTCTTCTTCGCTTTCTTCCATAAGGGTGGTGTCATCTGCATATCTGAGGTTATTTATATTTCTCCCAGAAATCTTGACTCCAGTTCGTGCTTCATCCAGCCCAGCGTTTCTTATGATGTACTCTGCAAGGAATAGAATGGAATGGAATGGAATGGAAAGTCGCTCAGTCATGTCTGACTCTTTGCGACCCCATAGACTGTAGCCTACCAGGCTCCTCTGTCCATGGGATTTTCCAGGCAATAGTACTGGAGTGGATGGCCATTTCTTTCTCCAGGGATCTTCCCAATGCAGGGCTTGAACCCGGGTCTCCCGTATTGTAGACAGACGCTTTACCATCTGAGCCACCAGGGAAGTTCTCAGGAAGTACTCTGCATAGAAGATGAATAAGCAGGGTGACAATAAACGGCTGAACGTACTCCTTTCTCTATTTGGAACCAATCTGTTGTTCCATGTCCAGTTCTGTTTCTTCCTGACCTGCATACATATACTCAAGAGGCAGGTCAGGTGGTCTGGTATTCCCATCTCTTCAGAACTTTCCACAGTTTATTGTGATCCACACAGTCAAAGGCTTTGGCATAGTCAATAAAGCAAAAATAGATGCTTTTCTAGAACTCTTTTATTTTTCAATAAGCCAATGGATGTTGGCAATTTGATCTCTGGTTCCTCTGCCTTTCCTAAAACCAGCATGAACATCTGGAAGTTCATGGTTCACATATTGTTGAAGTCTGGCTTGGAGAATTTTGAACATTACTTTACTACTGTATGAGATGAGTGCAATTGTGCGGTAGCTTGACCATTCTTTGGCATTGCCTTTTTTTGGAATTGGAATAAAAATGGACATTTTTCCAGTTCTGTGGCCACTGCTGGCATGTTGAGGGCAGCACTTTCACAGCATCATCTTTTAGGATTTGAAATAGCTCAGTTGGATTCCATCACCTCCACTAGCTTTGTTTGTAGTGATGTTTCCTAAGACCCATTTGATTTCACATTCTAGGATGTCTGGTTCTAAGTGTGTGATCATACCGTCATGATTATCTGGGTCAAGAGGATCTTTTTAGTTGAGTTTTTCTGTGTATTCTTGCCACCTCCTGTTAATATCTTCTGCTACTGTTAGGTCCATACTATTTCTGTCCTCTATTAAGCCCATCTTTGCATGAAGTATTCCCTTCGTATCTCTAATTTTCTTGAAGAGATCTCTAGTCTTTCCCATTCTCTTGTTTTCCTCTATTTCTTTTCATTGATCACTGAGGAAGGCTTTCTTATCTCTCCTTGCTATTCTTTGGAACTCTGCATTTAAATGGGTCTATCTTTCCTTTTTTCTTTTTATTTTCATGTCTCTTCTTTTCACAGCTATTTGTAAGGCCTCCTCAGACAGCCATTTTGGGTTTTTTTTTTTTTTCATTTCTTTTTCTTGTAGATGTTCTTGGTCTCTGCCTCCTGTACAATGTCATGAACCTCCATTCATAGATCATCAGGCACTCTGTCTATCGGATACAATCCTTTGAATACTTTCTCACTTCTACTGTATAATCGTAAGGGATTTGTTTTAGGTCATACCTGAATGGCCTGGTGCTTTCCCTACTTTCTTCAATTTAAGCCTGAATTTGGCAATAAAGGGTTCATGGTCAGAGCCACAGTCAGCTCCTGTTCTTGTTTTTGCTGACTGTATAGAGCTTCTCCATCTTTGGCTGCAAAGAATATAATCAGTTTGATATCAGTATTGACTATCTGGTGATGTCCATGTGTAGAGTCTTCTCTTGTGTTCTTGGAAGAAGGTGTTTGCTATGACTAGATATAAAATTTTACTATCTACAAAATACTTTCAAAATTTCTAAAAGAAAAAGCAGCATAAATATCCTGAATCTTACTTCTTCATAATAAATAGCAATTATTGCATATTTAGTTGATCTTATTTTAGTCTCCTATGTTGAAACAAAGGCTTAGCATTGCTAAGTAACTTTCTCTAAGTTAGTTTTGGGCTTCCCTGTTACTCAGCAGCTGGTAAAGAATCCGCCTGCAATGCAGGGAACACCAGTTTGATTGCCGGGAGTCAAGAATGATCCCCTGGAGAAGGGCATGTCAACTCACTCCAATATTCTTGCCTGGAGAATCCCGTTGGACAGAGGAGCCTGGCGGGCCCCAGTCCATGGTGTCACCAAGAGTCAGAAACAACTGAGTGACTAAGCGCACAGCAACTCTAGCTGTGCTTTGCATAGCTCTTGGGAGAAATATCGATAACCTCAGATATGCAGTGGAGAAGGCAGTGGCGCCCCACTCCAGTACTCTTGCCGGGAAAATTCCATGGATGGAGGAGCCTGGTAGGCTGCAGTCCATGGGGTAGCTAAGAGTCAGCACAACTGAGCAGCTTCACTTTCACGTTTCACTTTCATGCATTGGAGTAGGAAATGGCAACCCACTCCAGTGTTCTTGCTTGGAAAATCCCAGGGATGGGGGAGCCTGGTGGGCTGCCGTCTATGGGGTCGCACAGAGTCGGATATGACTGAAGTGACTTAGTAGCTGCAGCAGCAGCACAGATATGCAGATGACACCACCCTTATAGCAGAAAGTGAAGAGGAGCTAAAAAGCCTCTTGATGAAAGTGAAAGAGGAGAGTGAAAAAGTTGGCTTAAAGCTCAACATTCAGAAAACTAAGATCATGGCTTCTGGTCCCATCATTTCATGGCAAATAGATGGGGAAAAAGTGTCAGACTTTATTTTTCTGGGCTCATCACTACAGATGGTGATTGCAGCCATGAAATTAAAAGACGCTTACTCCTTGGGAGGAAAGTTATGACCAACCTAGATAACATATTCAAAAGCAGAGACTTGACTTTGCTAACAAAGGTCCGTCTAGTCAAGGCTATGGTTTTTCAAGTGGTCATGTATGGATGTGAGAGTTGGACTGTGAAGAAAGCTGAGCGCCAAAGAATTGATGTTTTTGAACTGTGGTGTTGGAGATGACTCTCAAGAGTCCCTTGAGAGTCCTCTTGAGAGTCCCAACCAGTCTATTCTAAAGGAAATCAGTCTTTGGTGTTCTTTGGAAGGAATGATGCTAAAGCTGAAACTCCAGTACTTTGGCCACCTGATGCAAAGAGTTGACTCATTGGAAAAGACCCTGATGCTGGAAGGGATTGGAGGCAGGAAGAAAAGGGGACGACAGAGGATGAGATGGCTGTATGGCATCACCATCCATCGATGGACATGAGTTTGAGTGAACTCTGGGTATTGGTGATGGACAAGGAGGCCTGGCGTGCTGCAATTAATGGGGTCACAAGGAGTCAGACACGACTGAGCGACTGAACTGAACTGAACTGGCATTAATGTAAATAGTGTAAGCTAGTTGTAGCTTACAAATTTTAATGTCAAGAATGAAACTAAAGGCTTAAAGTGGGTGATAACTGAATTTAAACCTAAGAATTTCAAATATGTTTATTAATTCATTAAAAATAACAAAAATAAACTCCTTACATGTTAACCTGAAAACATTTATAAGAACAAAGTTGTGCTTGAGAACCATGATAATATTTTACACTTTTTCAAATTTTTTTTTGGCTAATAGAAAGCAGCTGAGCATATCTGTGGCATTCAGTCTGATAGCCTCTGGTAAACTTCACTGTTTTTTCAAGTGAGAATGAAAGTAAAAAGAAAATAAAACCTTGAATTATTAAACAAAATTGATTTTGATCTTGCAGCATCCCTAAAAGAACCTCAGGTCTGTCTAGATTGTAGATTGTGGCCTACCAGGCTCCTCTGCTTACAGGAGTTCCCAAGCAAGAATACTGGAGTGAGTTGCTATACCCTCCTGCAGGGGATCTTCTTGATCTAGGGATTGAACCTGCATCTCCTACATTGGTAAGCAGACTCTTTACTGCTAAGCCATCAGGGAAGCCCCATGGCAAAGCAGCAAAGAATCCACCTATAATGCAGGAAATGAAGGAGACATGGGTTTGACCCCTGGGTCAGGAAGATCCCTTGGAGAAGGAAATGACAACCCACTCCAATGTTATTCCCTGGGAAATCTCATGGACAGAGGGACCAGGCAGGCTACAGTCCATGAGGTTGCAAAAAGTCAGAAAGGACTGAGCAAGTATGCAGGGTGATTCTGAGTAGATCACCATAGTTATTTTAAATTATATAATCTTAAATCTTAATTGGTGAGTTACATCTTTAAAACCAGGCTTTTGCTGCTTTGTAGGTATGACCAGATTTTTATTTATTTATTTACTTATTTTTATGTATTTTGACTCAGCATTGAATAAGAGAGCCTAAGAAGGGGACAAGGAGAAGGCAATGGCACCCCACTCCAGTACTCTTGCCTGGAGAATCCCATGGACAGAGGAGCCTGGTGGGCTGCAGTCCATGGGGTCGCGGAGAGTCGGATACGACTGAGCGATTTCACTTTCCCTTTTCCCTTTCATGCACTGGTGAAGGAAATGGCAGCCCACTCCAGTGTTCTTGCCTGGAGAATCTCAGGGACGGCAGAGCCTGGTGGGCTGCCGTCTATGGGGTCGCACAGAGTCGGTCACGACTGAAGCGACTTAGCAGCAGCAAGAAGGGGACAAAGAAAATTCAGAAACTACCATAATAAGCAATACTCAATAGTGATAATAAGAGGGCAGAGTAGAACAGACTCAAAGCCAATCTAAATAGAATCAGGCCCATGGTTGAAACTGAACTGAATACAGCTGGCATAAATACATGACTGGATATTGATTAGCTCAAAGTCACCAACAAGAGGCTGATGGATGATTAAATATTTGCCAATGTAAGTCCGGTTCTGTGACATCCAACTAAATGTGGACTCCAATTGCCACTGTCTTGCTATGAGAACAGTCTGCCCAGTTTTCTTAGAAGATATGCTAAAATAATTGAAAATGAAGGGAAAGTAATTATTCTAAAAATGATATATTTGCCAAACATCTTCCATCCAGAATGCAATAAGTTTTAGTATAAAAGTCCCTGAAGAGGGGACCAAAGTTCCATTTCCTTTAATAACTACCCGAGAGACAGAGGTAAGTAGCTTAATCTCTCTGTCCCTCAGTAATTCTAAATGAAAGAGATAAACAAAATGGCATCTAACACTTTCTAAAGTCCAATACATAATGTAACAAACAGTAGAGAGAGCAAAGGACATTATGAAACCTCTGATTAGCATTACTAAAGTTAAGGAACAAAATATATTTGATATCCTCATTTTGTTGGGAAAAGCGCTGGTTATTTTATCATTATTATTGGCGTAGTTTCAAAATCTTTTCAAAATACATATTGAAGAATGTCTGAAAAACTGTTTGGTTTCCTTTTAGGAATGGAGAGTGAGAGGGAAGTAACAAGTTTAGAAATAACACCAGTGAGAATTAGAAGAGTATAAAATAAGACACATGTTCCAGGTAACAGAAAGAATGTAAAAATGTCTCAAGAGGTCTACATCAATCCCTGTAGTCGGAAAGCAAGTCTAAGCAGCCAGAGAAAGAGAGAGTAGATTCTATGTGTGCTAAGTCACTTCAGTCATGTTTAACTCTGTGTAATGCTATGGACTGTAGCCCACCAGGCTCCTCCATCCATGGGATTTTCCAGGCAAGAACACTGAAGTGAGTTGCCTGATCTCCTCTAGGGGAACTTCCCCACCCAGCGATTGAACCTGTGTCTCTGTGACTCCTGCATTGCAGGCAGATTCTTTACTCCTGAGCCATCGGAGAAGCCCAGATTCTATGAGGACCTGATAAATTAAGTAGAAAGGAGATCACACAAGAACTTGCATCTCCTATGCCCTATAGCAAGGAAAAGCAAGAGAACATGGAAGATGTTTCCAAGAACAAAATGAAATAAACTAAGGCAGAAACAATAAACTATATCATAAATTAACCATAAAAATACTTTAAAGAGAACTGAGAATGCAGATCCAAATAAAAATACTTCTAAAGAAAAATAAAGAAAGAAGACTTTAACCTAATATAGCTTGTGCTGTGCTCAGTCACTTCAGTTGTGTCCAACTCTTGGTGACCCCATAGACCCTACAAAGCCCACCAGGCTCCTTTGTCCGTGGGATTCCCCAGGCAAGAACACTGGAGTGGATTGCTATTTCCACCTCCATGGGCTCTTCCTGACCCAGACGCCAAACCCATGTCTATTAGGCCTGCATTTGCATGAGGGTTCTTTACCACTAGTGCCACCTGGGAAGCCCCTAGCAAATTTTTAACTTGTAAAGAAATAAATCTGAGAGTCATTCATAAAGAGAAAGAAGTAAATAACATATTTCAGAACACTCCTCAGCAGAAAATATGGAGTAATGTGATAGGATTTTAAAAGAAAATGTTAAGAATAAGAAATATTATGCTCTTTCAAGATATTTCCCATTCATGCAGCAAATTAAAAGGCTTCGCCAGATATGTATAGGCTCAGAAATAATGGCACTAATTGTTGTTCAGCCACTAAGTCGTTTCTGACTCTTTGGGATGCCATGGACTGGAACACACCAGGATTCTCTTTCTTTCACTCTCTCTCAGAGTGTTCAAACTCATGTCCATTGAGTCAATGATGTTATCTAACCATCTCATCATTTCTCACCCGCTTCGCCTCTTGCCCTCAATCTTTCCCAGGATGAGGGTCTTTTCCAGTGAGTCACTCTTTGCATCAGGTGGCCAAGGTATTGTAGCTTCAGTTTCAGCATCAGTCCTTCCAATGAATGTTCAAGGTTGATTTTCTTTAGGATTGACTAGTTTGATCTCCTTGCTGTATAAAGAACTCTGAAGAGTCTGTTCCAGTACCACAGTTCAAAAGCATCAATTCTTTGGCCTTCAGCCTCCTTAATGGTCCAACTCTCCCATGCATATATGATTAGTGGAAAAACTATAGCTTTGACTATATTGACCTTTGTCAGCAAAGCAATAACTCCACTTTTTAATATCTAGCTTTGTAGTAGCTTAATGTCTAGCTTCCCTGGTGGGAAGTAAAGTGTCTGTCTACAATGTGCGAGACCCAGGTTCAATCCCTGGGTTGGGAAGATCCCCTGGAGAAGGAAATGGCAATCCACTCCAGGACTATTGCCTGGAAAATCCCATGGACAGAGGAGCCTGGTAGGCTACAGCCTATGGGGTCACAAAGAGTCAGACAAAACTGAGCAACTTTACTTATCACTTATAATGTCTAGCTTTGTAGTAGCTTTTCTTCCAAGGAGCAAGCGTCATTTTATTTTCTGGCTGCAGTCACCATCCACAGTGATTTTGGAGCCCAATGGAATTAATTAATCATATTGAGTGTAACTCTAACAGAAAAATCAGGAAGTAGATAACAATTTATAATTTAAAATGAAAAAATATGTTATTGATAGATTAACAGAACTAACTGCTTATTCTGTTTAGAGTCTAACGACAAAAATAAATCCTACAGCTTAAAATGTGACACTTAATGCTATAGTACTACCTTTATCTGTTTCTTTGTTTCTCCTTCCCCTATATCAGCGAATATCTCTTAAGCTTACTCCTTTTGTCAAGAGTACAGATGAAATGTTTTTCCCTGAATTGATAGAAGCTTAAAAATGAAACAGCGCTTTATTCTTTAGGCACTTGCTAATAATATTGAAACTACAAAGTTGAGCTACTAGGCTCAGTGCATTATTAAACCAAAATTTTTTGTTTTGTCTCTCCAGTTATTGGTTTCCTTAGGAAAATAAATAGAAGCCATCTTAATAGCCAATAAACTTAACTAATTATTTTCTCAATAATTAAAACTCATATTGAATTACATGATCCACTGTGTTGCTTCTATTTTAATTGAGAAATAATAGTAAATCACTTAAGATGTGATATTATCTGACATATAGCCCCTTTTTTATATTCTTTTGAATCTCGGACCAATGATGTTCTTTCAGTAACTAATATTCAGTATACAAATATATATGCTCATATAATAGTATAATATAAAATAAATATACCAAAAATATTGAGTTGTTATTTATGACTTGTAGAATTGTAGACAATTGTAGCATGTTAATGTATACATTTTTCAAAGTACTTTTTAAAAATTTTCATATATAAGAAACAAGACAAAAAGGTCAATGTTTCAATGTTTTAAGCTATAGCTAAATTAATAAATGCAGCTAAACCATTGATGGTAGAAGATGTTAACATTCTGGATATTTTAATTTGTAAAATTTTATTCTTTCCTATATTTGTCAGATTTTCCACAATGAATATTCATTTTCATGATACAAGTAATACACTAGTGAATATAGCGTATTTTATCACGTTAGTCTACTTTTGCATCCTGACTAGCATAATTGGTATTTTGGAACATGCTCTTAGAATACTGCACACATAATGGCTTGGGTGAGTTATGTATATATTTCTCCTCAACTAAACTTCAGTCTCCTAAAAGACCAAATCTGGCCTGGTCCTGATATCAACAGGCCCTGAAATATGAATAGAAATGCAGGCCTACCTATCATATGTCTTGATATTTAAAATGATAAACAAACTGAAAAATAATAAATGTTTTAGCCTCTTACCTTAGCAAATACACCTTTCTAAGGACAAAAGAAAAAAATATGTGTCAAGTTCTCATTTTCAAGTTAGTAAATATCAAAGATGAATAAATGTAACTATCACTATATATGCTTGGATGCTGTGTGGATAAGCTGCTGATGTTAGGTGCATAAATACATATGCAACACAAACTACATATTTATATATAGACAGATAGATATTTCATAAATTATTACACATATATTTCATAACATTTTTCTTGCCTTCATTTTAACAAAATCACTAATCATAGTAATAATCAAGATTTTCACATAATCATTTAAAACAATTAATAAAATACAATTATTCTAAAGGATTTGGAAGTTAAATACATCTTAAACAAATAGGTAATTAAAGTTAAATGCAAAAGTTAAAAAGCATTTTCACATATATTTATTTTTCTAAAATATTAAAAAAACTCTTGCAAGAAAATATATAAATTATCATTAATGAATGTCAAAAGTTTTTAATTTTATACATATTGATTTGATGTTATGAAATTTTATGAAATGCTTATTTAAAATAATTATTTTTATGAATAGAAATAAAAGTAGAACTACCCACAAGCCTGTCCATTCAGTGTCCATCTAGTAACCCATGTAAAGTATTGGTATCAAGCTTTATGCATATTACATCTAGATCTACATTTAATCAAAATTATGAGTAATATGAATTTTTAAATATTGAAAAATTCCTCAGATAAATGTGAACAGTTATAAAAAATATTCTCATTTCCAAAAATTTTTAGGACTCTAAACTGGAGAAGAATAGAGGCAAGTAAGTGAACACTCAGCCTTCCCAGGATAAAGTGGCTTCATTATGTAAGAATCTGAGACATTCATGTTAGCTGAAAGGATTTTACAAATTAACTAGTCTATAGTTTTTAAAGATCTCTGCCTTTCAAACTATCTCTTCACTCTGAAGAAGTAAATCAGTCTTTGACAGTGAAGACACTGTTGGGGGTACAACCCACAAATCTTCAAAATATTCAGATACAGTCACTTTTTGCTTTAAGAACACGTGCCCAGATATGCAGTGAAGCTTTTCCTGGGATCTCAGTGGTGTTAATCATGACAGCAAATGGAAAATGGTCTTAAATATGTATTATGATACTTTTTGGAATTCAACAAAAGAATGACTAAACCGACATAAAAAATGTAGTTAAGGCTTAAGATTGAATAAGAGCAAAACAAAAGGGACATTGTGGGAACTATCTGCAATATCCCCTTCCTTCTTTTGAGTATAGCCTATATATCTGAAAATCCCTAGGCTTAAAAATAATAAAATAAATATTCAAAATAATATCATTACAAATAATAAGATAAATATTGATAGCTCTTTTCAAAACCCAATCCATCTTTACTTCTGAAAGGGAATCTGTTTACACTAAATGTGTAAAGTATGCATGCTTGGGCATAAAGCTTATATCTTTCTTATACTAGAAAATTTTTATAAGCATGCAGCATTATTTAACATAATTGTGCTACTAGGAGAAATTATAAAATGTATGCTAGTTATTTAGTAAGAAAAAATGTATTTTTTACTGTCAATTTGTTGAAGCAAGTATCAGACAATGTCACTCTACTGTAGTCCTATCTCAAGATATCTCTATTTTTACTCCAAAATAAGGAACACTCTGTAATGTATTTCTGTATCTCAAAATGATTTCACTGAAACCAGTGCAGGTTTTCAATACAATAATCAAATCCTTCAGAGACTCTTCTAAATACAATTCTTAACCTGAAAGGTATTTTATATTCTCTTTAAAAGAATACTGACAGAAATAAAATATGAAAGGATTTCCTCTTTAGTCCCCATAGACATGGAGTGGATCTGATTCTGTTTCAGCCTGAGTCAACAAAAGGTATTAATGGAAATACTGCACCTCAGTATGTTCCACACTGCTAAAGTTGACAAAAATAGTCAAAAGGTTTAAAAAAAAAAAAGGCTAGAAAAGTTTAAATTTTAGTAGTTCATTGTGAACCTTGAAAAAAGTCATTAAATCTGTATATTGATGATACATTTTTTGAAAAAAATATATAAGAAGTAAACCATTCTCAATGTATTACTGTTTTATATCCCTAGTTAAATGTTTCCAAAAATTACTTCCCTTAAGAATAAGATTATATATATCTCATATATATATAACTTTTAGTGCCATATAATAAACTATTATTTTCCCTCTGCTGATATATTCACCTCAAATTCTAGTTAAGTGATTTGTAAAATGCCATTCTGTTCATCTTTCTCAATAACTAAAGCATAATTTTGCTCTTCTAACAATTCTAAAGCTGATAGGAACCTAAACTTTTTGTACCAGGGAAAAGCTTTCAACTAGTTTAAATTTGACTTATGGCTTGTTCTGAAAGATAGAGTCTTTCTGGTACAATGCATTTTTTCTATAAGATGGTTTAGTGATACACAATGGATAAACAAGAGAAAGCTGCCAATATATGACATGTAAATTAATTGATTCATACATGATATTTCTTAGCACTTTAGTGCTTGGTGCCAAGTATCTGCTGAATGCAGCAAGCCATGAAGGAATATAGTGTTTTATGTGGTACCCACTAATGCCTCAATCAAACCTGTGACTTGTGATACCTGTGTATTAGGTGAAATGGTAGCTGCCAAAGATAGGTTCACATCCTAGTTCCTATAACCTGTGATATTGTCTTCTTTGGGAAAAAGGTCTTTGCAAATAATAATAATTAAGGGTCTTAAAATGAAGATATCATCCTGGATTATCTGGATGGACTCTAAATCCAATAATATATGTCCTTAGAAGAGGAAGACAGAGGTAGATTTGAGACAGACAGAAGAGAAGATTGGCAGAGGACAAGGTCACATGGGAAAAAAAAAATGAAGGCAGAGTTTGGAGTAACATAACAAGGGGCAAGAAACAGAATTTCCCCTAGAGCCTCAGGAGAGAGTGATACCCTGCCAATAGCTTGATTTTAGTCTTAGGGTTTCCAGGACTGAATAAATAAATGAATAAATGGTTGTTGTTTTAAGTTATTAGTTTGTGGTAATTTGTTAAGACATCCTGAAAAATATAATATATCTTGTATTTTTTTAATTTTTGTCTCCATAAGAGAGTAACCAGACTCAAATCTTCCTTATTCCTCATTCCAGTGCTTTTTTACCTCTTTTTTTGTAAATAAAGTCCTATTGTACTGTAATAGTCATATTTATTAGAGATTTCAAATCTTTTTAACCTACACTAATATATTTATAAGGAATGCCACTATTTGTTTATGTTTATGTTCCAACTGCAAAGTTTTACAGATTTTGAGTGATCTTGCCTCTCTTTGATTTCACTAAAACCCTGACGTTATTAATGTGTGATTTTGCAAAACAGCTAAAATTTTATTTAGGAATTACTATTTTGTGAGATGATAGAAATGCCTATATTTTATGTGAATAGATGCCTCCATCAAAAAAACTTCATTCTATGTAAGAACTGGCAGCATAAAATGTCAATGATAATTCCAAGATAATTCATAATTTTCAATTCAGTTCAGTTCAGTCGCTCAGTCATGCCAGATTCTTTGTGACCCCATGGACTGCAGCATGCCAGGCCTCCCTGTCCATCATCAACTCCCAGAGTTTACCCAAACTCATGTCCATTGAGTCAGTGATGCCATCCAAGCATCTCATCCTCTGTCATCCCCTTTCTCCTCCCACCTTCAATCTTTCCCAGCATCAGGGTTTTTTCCAATGAATCAGATCTTCCAACCAGGTGGCCAAAGTACTGGAGTTTCAGCTTCAACATCAGGCTTTTCAATGAACGCTAAAGATTGATCACCTTTATTTTTTTTTATTTTACTTTATTTTACTTTACAATACTGTATTGGTTTTGCCATACATCAACCTGAATCCGCCATGGATGTACACATGTTCCCAATCCTGAACCCCCTCTCCTCCTCCCTCCCCATACCATCTCTCTGGGTCATCCCAGTGCACCAGCCCCAAGCATCCTGTATCCTACATCCAACCTAAACTGGAGATTCGTTTCTTATATGATATTATACACATTTCAATGCCATTCCCCAAATCATCCCACCCTCTCCGTCTCTCACAGAGTCCAAAAGACTGTTCTATACATCTGTGTCTCTTTTGCTGTCTCATATACAGGGTTATCATTACCATCTTTCTAAGTTCCATATATATGTGTTAGTATATGGTATTGGTGTTTTTCTTTCTGGCTTACTTCACTCTGTATAATTGGCTCAGTTTCATCCACCTCATTAGAACTGATTCAAATATACTTTTTAATGGCTAGACTAGTTGGATCTCCTTGCAGTCCAAAGGACTCTCAAGAGTCTTCTCCAACACCACAGTTCAAAAGCATCAATTCATCTGTGCTCAGTTTTTTTATAGTCCAACTCTCACGTGCATACATGACTACTGGAAAAAACAGTAGGTTTTTTTTTTTTTTTTTTTTTTACTAGACGGACCTTTGTTGGCAAAGTAAAATCACAGAAGCAGAGAATTAGACATTATCTTGTTAATAAGTTTATTAAACTTTGAGACTAGAAAAGGCAATTTCCCTATATTTGTTAAAATGTTATCCAATATTACTTGATGATTTTTATTGAAGAAACACTGAAAACTTTAAAATACAGCCCATTCAAATTGAATTCATTTTTTAATATAAACTTATTTATTTTAATTATAAGTTAATTACTTTACAATATTGTATTGGTTTTGCCATAAATCAACATGACTGCCACAGGTATACACATGTTCCCCATTTTGAACCCCCCCTCCCTCCTCCCTCCCCATACCATCCCTCTGGGTCCTCTTAGTGCACCAGCCCCAAGCATCCAGTATCATGCATCGAATTTTTATAACCATCTATGGTTTCTAAATTTTTTGAAATATATTTAAGCCTCACTTTTTAATTTTTACTTTCATGTATACTTATATTTTTCTCTGAATTTGTATATTAAAATAGATTCAAAATATTCTATAATTAGGTAAAATAAAACTTGATGGAGTGAGTAAGAGTTTGGTACAGTGAAAATATAGAGATATAGCATCAATAAAATTCTCTAAGGAAATAATGGAAAATAAAAATCTGAAATAGATAAAGCAACCCAAATGTTTGTCATCTGATAAATAGTAAACACAACATGGTATATCCATATAATGAAATATTATTCCACAATATAAGAAATGGTACAATATGGGTAAGTCTTGAAAATATTGTGCCAAGTGAAAGAAGTCAATTATAACACACACACAAACACCATATATACATACAAACATATTATGACTCTATTTTATGAAATGTCTGATACAAGGAAATCTATGGAGCAGAGACAGTGGAAACAGTGTCAGGCTTTATTGTGAGGGGCTCCAAAATCACTGCATATGGTGATTGTAGCCATGAAATTAAAAGACGTTTACTCCTTGGAAGGAAAGTTATGACCAACCTAGACAGCATATTAAAAAGCAGAGACATTATTTTGCCAACCAAGGTCTATCTAGTCAAGGCTGTTTTCCCAGTGGTCATGTATGGATGTGATAGTTGGACTACAAAGAAAGCTAAGAACTGAAGAATTGGTGCTTTTGAACTGTGGTGTTGGAGAAGACTCTTGAGAGTCCCTTGGACTGCAAGGAGATCCAACCAGTCCATCCTAAAGGAGATCAGTCCTGGGCGTTCATTGGAAGGATTGATGTTGAAGCTGAAACTCCAGTACTTTGGTCAAATAATGTGAAGAGCTGACTAATTAGAAAAGACCCTGGTGCTGGGAAAGATTGAGGGCAGGAGGAGAAGAGGACAACAGAGGATGAAATGTTTGGATGGCATCACCAACTCAATGGACATGGGTTTGGGTAAACTCTAGGAGCTGGTGATGGACAGGGAGGCCTGGTATGCTGCAATTCATAGCGTTGCAAAGAGTTGGACACGACTGAGCAACTGAACTGAACTGAACTAAACTGAACTGATGGAGCAGATAGTAGATTAGTGGTTGTCAAGGACTATCAGTAAGGTGTAATGTAAAGTGACTGTCAGTGGATTTCTTTTTGAGGTGACTAAACTTTTATATTAGATATTTATGACTGCACACCTCTATAATATACTAAAAACTGGAGAAGAACCCACTCCAGTATTCTTGCCTGGAGAATCCCAGGGACAGAGAAGCCTGGTGGGCTGTCGTCTATGGGGTCGCACAGAGTCGGACACGACTGAAGCGACTTAGCAGCAGCAGCAGCTGAATGGTACATTTTAAAACATGAATTTTGTGATACATAAATTACATCTCAAAGGTATCACAGTGGTAAAGAATCTTACTGCAATCCAGGAGACCTGGGTTTGGTCCCTGGGTAGGGAATCCCCTGGAGAAGGGAATGGCAATCCACTCCAGTATTCTTGTTTGGAGAATTCCATGGACAGAGGAGCCTGGTGGGCTATAGTGCAAGGGGTCACAAAGAGTCGGACATGACTGAGTGACTAACACTACTACTACTAAAACTTACAAAATGCAGACACAACACAAAAACAGACAAAAAGCAAAACAAGATCCATGTGGTATCAGCAGCCATGAGAAAGGAACTAGGGGGATGGCAAAATTAATTTAAATCTACTTGAGAGCCTGAGAATTGCACATCCTCTACAGACAGATAATACTCTTTAAAATCCTGACAAGGTAATCACAGTACAGCAGCCAAAACTGGGTTAGGGCTGTACACACTCTGATTCAAAGGTATCTGTTAGAAAACTGTCTAAATTCTGTGGTGGAAGACTCTGGACCCTATGGATCCTTGAGACCCACTAACCAGATGTCCTCTCCAGAACAGTTCAACATTGACAGAAGCATCTAAACTGAGAAGGTTCAGAAAGAATCGTGAAAGAAAAATAGAGCTAACAGATTTTAAAAATGCATGGATATATATATATTTTAACATCTATAAAAATAACAACAGAAGTTCTAGAGACATTAAGTTGGGTATGTTATCTTGATATGTTCTCTTCTTTAGTAAGTAAGTAAAGTCACTCAGTCGTGTCCGACTCTTTGTGACCCCATGGACTGCAGCCCACCAGGCTCCTCAGTCCATGAGATTCTCCAAGCAAGAATACTGGAGTGGGTTGCCATTTCCTTCTCCAGGGGATCTTCCCGACCCAGGGATCGAACCCAGGTCTCCCGCAGTGGAGGTAGATGCTTTAACCTCTGAGCCACCAGGGAAGTCTGTTCTCTTCTTTAAGAGAACAGGAATGAAGACTTACTTCATTGTACATGAGCAATGGAAAGGACTATAGTAAATCCCATGCAAACATACTATAAATTAATACAAAAAAAAAAGAATAAATAAATAAAGATAACTGGACATGGATCAACCGACTGGTTCCAAATAGGAAAAGGAGTACCTCAAGGCTGTATATTGTCACTCTGCTTATTTAACTTGAATGCAGAGTACATCATGAGAAACGCTGGGTTGGATGAAGCACAAACTGGAATCCCACAAGATCGCTGGGAGAAATATCAATAACCTCAGATATGTAGATGACACCACCCTTATGGCAGAAAATGAAGAGAAGCTAAAAAGCTTTTTGATGAAAGTGAAAGAGGAGAGTGAAAAAGTTGGCTTAAAGCTCAACATTCAGAAAACTAAGGTCATGGTATCCGGCCCCATCACTTCATGGTAAATAGATGGGGAAATTGTTTTCTCACTGTTTTCATATATGTTTGAAATTATTCATAATAAGAATGTTAATAAAAGAGGTAACTTTGAAGTTTGCAGTTTACAGAGTTGTGCAAAAAAGCAAATGAGAGACAATGAAGACTGGAAACATGTTAGTAAAGAGAGGAATAGAAAGGAGAGAATGGATGTATTATTGGATAGAACTGGCAGAAATCTGTGACCTGTGGAGATGAAAAGGGTAGAGGTACCAAAGATGACTTCAAGGTTCTGGCTGAGAGGACTTAGTAGATGTGAATAACTTGAGACATGAGACACATAAGGAGGTGATGCAATTAACTTAGAGGGAAGCACAGAAGAATATGTTTTGCATAGAAGATGATGAGCTATATCTGGAGAGATTAAAGTTGCCAAAAATGTTAAGGTAAAATTGTATAATTAGGTACCATAATGATTGGAACTCTACATCCAATTAACAATAAAATCTATCAAATAACTTGAGAATTGACACACTCTCTCTCTCCTTTCCTGTCTGCTGTGGTTTCTGAAGTTCTTTCCTCTGTTATTTTATCTTTCCTGCTTTCTCTTCTCTTCTTACATTTTAAGAATGCAATAGAAAAGAATTGGCCTGCCAATGCAGGAGATGTGGATTCAACCCCAGGAAAATCCCAGGAGAAGGAAATGGCAACCCACTCCAGTATTGTTGCTGGGCATAATCCCATGAACAGAAGAGCCTGGTGGGCTACAGTCCATGGGATGGCAAAAAAGCTGGTCATGAGCAGGTGACTAAATAACAACTTAGATATTTAAATTTTTCTGGAAAATGATCTGTTCTGGTTTTAAAATTTTAAATAACAAAGGGAAATGTTAAATGTTGTTTAAAGAAAAATAAACAACTGCCTTCTAATTCTGCTCCCCAGGATTGGGAGACATGAAGCTCTTTTAGTTGTTTACTCTGGCACTTATTTTTCTGTTTTGAAATTATAGGCAAATTCTATGAACTCTGAATGTATCAATTAATTACTTATTGTCTCCCATTAAGATAAATGTTTAGTTCTTATACTCATCCTATAATCAGAATACAGTTCAGTTCAGCTCAGTCCCTCAGTCCTGTCCGACTCTTTGCAACCTCATGAATTGCAGCACACCAGGCCTCCCTGTCCATCACCAACACCCCGAGTTCACTCAGATTCACGTCCATTGAGTCAGTGATGCCATTCAGCCATCTCATATTTTGTCATCTCCTTCTCCTCCTGCCCCTAATCCCTTCCAGCATCAGAGTCTTTTCCAGTGAATCAGCTCTTCACATGAGGTGGCCAAAGTACTGGAGCTTCAGCTTTAGCATCATTCCTTCCAAAGAAATCCCAGGGCTGATCTGCTTCAGAATGGACTGGTTGGATCTCCTTGAAGTCTAAGGGACTCTCAAGAGTCTTCTCCAACACCACAGTTCAAAAGCATCAATTCTTCAGTACTCAGCTTTCTTCACAGCCCAACTCTCACATCCATACATGACCACTTGAAAAACCATAGCCTTGACTAGATGGACCTTTGTTGGAAAAGTAATGTCTCTGCTTTTCAATATGGTATTTAGGTTGGCCATAACTTTCCTTCCAAGGAGTAAATGTCTTTTAATTTCATGGCTGCAGTCACCATCTGCAGTGATTTTGGAGCCCAAAAAATAAAGTCTGCCACTGTTTCTACTGTTTCCCCATCTATTTCCCATGAAGTGATTGGACCAGTTGCCATGAACTTCGTTTTGTGAATGTTGAGCTTTAAGTCAACTTTTTCACTCTCCACTTTCACTTTCATTAAGAGACTTTTTAGTTCCTCTTCACTTTCTGCCATAAGGGTGGTGTCATCTGCATATCTGAGGTTATTGATATTCCTCCCAGCAATCTTGATTCCAGTTTGTGTTTCTTCCAGTCCAGCGTTTCTCATGATGCACTCTGCATATAAGCTAAATAAGCAGAGTGACAGTATACAGCCTTGATGTACTCCTTTTCTTATTTGGAACCAGTCTGTTGTTCCATGTCCAGTTCTAACTTTTGCTTCCTGACCTGCATATAGGTTTCTCAAGAGGCAGGTCACATTAATATTATATCAGCTTACGGTGGTTTCATTTATAAGCAGTTAAACTTGGTTACCCGTGACCCAGTTAATGCACTCAAGTTACCTTTTGTTCTTTTTAAACAATGTTGCTTTGTTTTTCATGAAGTTTGTAATTATTACCTTTCTCCATATTTTTAGTTTCCTGTGGTCCTTTATAATGTGCCTTCTCACATCATCCAGTACTCTTTCAATTAAATAGTCTCTTTTTATATTTCTTTAATTGAAGTAAAACAGTGAACTAAATTAACTGTAAGATTAAACATCACATGTTCTATCAGTTTTCCTTAGCCACCAAAAAGACCTGGGGAGGTATTTGGCTTTCAAAGGATTCTGCATGGTTATGGCCTCAAACACCCCATTATCATAATTCTGAGAACTTACTTCCCGATACTGCATAAGAAGAGGCATTTGGTAGGGTTTGCAAGCACAGGTTCTGAAGTCAAGTCTAACCAATTCAAATCCTACTCTTTGGGAGTGTTACAGGGTATAAACGAATAATATGTATAAAGTGTCCAAAGTAGTTAATTTACAAAGGGAAAGACAGAGTATTTTTTAAAGAAAAATTTTCTTCCTTCATCATATTTAGAGTGTCTTCTTTCTTGGCCCCCTCTACTGTTTTAGAGGAACAGATGTTTCAAGAGCTTCTTGACAAAGGATGGGAGATCAATTGTTGAGATGTTGCATGTTGAAAACGTACTTCTTCTACCCTTACACTTGCTAAAGATTCTAGTTTAAAAATACTTCAATCATACCATTAAATTAATTTAAATTGCAATAAATCATGTGATTAAATTCAATGCAATTGTGCAACTAATTAAAGTTGCTTTTTTTTTTTTTTTTCCCAGATCTCAATAAAATAGCTTTAGGATTCCGGGCATCAAAAACTAACACTAAATTAGTAAATTCTGACACTGAAGATTTTAGTGATTAATGAGAACAGAGAAACAGAACAGTGGCCCCAAGTATGTTATGAGCTACATTATTGCAAAGGATATGGAACTTGATACACAGACAATGAACTACCTATATTCCTTAAAGTTTTCCTGTAATTTAACTATTTCTCAACCACTGAAACTAAGTCTCCAGGAGTAATAACCTACATTCATTACTAAGGGTCCTCCCTGTTGATGATAGCTTATTCGTAATGTACTTGAAAGTCAATTTGGATGTAAATAAAATACTTCATTCTCACTTTGCTGAGAAAACACAGTCTAGCTATCAGCTATCAATATGGTTCAAATGGAATCCTTTTCCTTAAAATAGAGTGGAAAATCTGGAGACATCAAATATTTCATAATAACAATAACATTAAAGGAAGTTTTCAACCAAAGTAAAAACAACAAGCAAAACCATCAGAATCAACAATTTTAAAAAAAAATAATAATAATTAACCAGAGTACAGGAGATGAAACTAATAAAACTTAATAGAAGAAAAAGAATAAAACATTAAAATAAGTAAATAGATAAAATATTAAAATAATTTCATCTCATACTAAGCTTACATTTTACTATTAAAATAAGTGAGATATAAAATAATATTTAAAGTAAATAATAAAATAAATAAGCAAGTAAGAATATTAAATGAGTAAAATTTTTAAAATATATAAAATTTTAAACTAAAAATAAGAAAAAATGAATATTTTTAAAAACTCAATTAATAAAGCTCAAAATCTAGTCTTCCAACACAAAACAAAACAATAACATAACTTGATTCTTTTTTTTTTTTTTAATGACTAACGCTGCACCTCACAGGACAAAGCAGCAGTCCTGGAGGCTGCCAGTCAGGGACTCTCACTCAGGAGGGTTCAAAGGCCAGGCGGCTCTGAGCAATAGGACGTGCCAGTACGGCCAGCCCCCCACGTCCTGGCTCAGCTGTGGGCTGTGTAGTGCTCCGACCCATGACTGTCCTTGCACACTGACCCTAGGCGAGGGCCTGAGACACCCCAACCTAACTTGATTCTTAACATACACTTTAAAGAGTAAATGAGACAGAATTATATGGAAAGATAAACTGGAGAACACAGCAAAATATTTTAAAATAGAAATTACATGCTAAGAAATATGGCATACGCAGCCACACTCCATTGATAAGATTATATTACATCCATTAAGCATCCATTCTATTGCATAAAAATGGATAGGATGGAGGGGGAAAATAATCTAAGAAATAGTGTGAGAAAATATCTGTGAACTGAAGAAAAAAAAGTCTTTAGATTGAAAATTATCACCAAATGGCAGAAGAAAATAAAGAAAAATCACCTGAAAAACATATATAAATGTGAACATTGAATAGAAAGATGAAAAGAAAATTGCAAATTTTCAGAAAAAATACAAAAGAATAGACAATTTCTTATAATATCTTAATTACCAAATTTGATGAAGAATATAAAAATGCCTGAATAGAATTGAAAATTTAGATAAAATTGAAAAAGTAATAAAAAATCTTCAATTTTTAAATAAATATTTGATTAAATTCAGCACCTATCTATGATATTATATTGTCATCCAACATATTCCACAAATGATAAAATAATTTGAGATTCCAAGATAACAAGCAAATTTACAATGTTATATGTATCATGTTTATATGTTTCACCCAGCATATTGGCAACAATGTTTTTTAACTGAGATCCTAGAGAAATGAGACTAGCATACCATGTAAGTTTTAGCATATATTGGTACACACTTTTAGGCCAGTTTTAAATGTGCAAATTCTTTCTCCAAGAAAAGAATCTTACGGAAATACATATATATAAAACACATTATATATATATATATATATATATATCATTATATA
>SJXQ01008409.1:0-102969 GCA_006408695.1 Aepyceros melampus | reverse complement strand
GTACTCCTTTTCCTATTTGGAACCAGTCTGTTGTTCCATGTCCAGTTCTAACTGTTGCTTCCTGACCTGCATACAGATTTCTCAAGAGGCAGGTCAGGTGGTCTGGTATTCCCATCTCTTTCAGAATTTTCCACAGTTTATTGTGATCCACACAGTCAAAGGCTTTGGCATAGTCAATAAAGCAGAAATAGATGTTTTTCTGGAAGTCTCTTGCTTTTTCAATGATCCAGCAGATGTTGGCAACTTGACCTCTGGTTCCTCTGCCTTTTCTAAAACCAGCTTGAACATCTGGAAGTTCACGGTTCACATATTGCTGAATACTGGCTTGGAGAATTTTGAGCATCACTTTATTAGCATGTGAGATGAGTGCAACTGTGTGGTAGTCTGAGCCTTCTTTGGCGTTGCCTTTCTTTGGAATTGGGATGAAAACTGACCTTTTCCAGTCCTGTGGCCACTGCTGAGTTTTCCAAATTTGTTGGCATATTGAGTGCAGCACTTTCACAGCATTATCTTTCAGGATTTGAAATAGCTCTACTGAAATTCCATCATCTCCATTAGCTTTGTTTCTAGTAATGCTTTCTAAGGCCCACTGGACTTCACATTCCAGGATGTCTGGCTCTAGGTGAGTGATCACACCTTTGTGACTATCTTGATCATAAGGCTCTTTTTTGTACAGTTCTCCTGTGTATTCTTGCCATCTCTTCTTAATATCTTCTGCTTCTGTTAGGTCCAGACCATTTTCGTCCTTTATCGAGCCCATCTTTGCATGAAATGTTCCCTTGGTATCTCTAATTTTCTTGAAGAGATCTCTAGTCTTTCCCATTTTGTTGTTTTCCTCTATTTCTTTGCATTGATTGCTGTGAAGGCTTTCCTATCTCTTCTTGCTATTCTTTGGAACTCTGCATTCAGATGCTTGTATCTTTCCTTTTCTTCTTTGCTCTTCACTTCTCTTCTTTTACAGCTATTTGTAAGGCCTCCCCAGACAGCCATTTTGCTTTTTTGCATTTCTTTTCCATGGGGATCGTCTTGATCCCTGTCTCCTGTACAATGTCACGAACCTCCATCCATAATTCATGAGGCACTCTATCTATCAGATCTAGTCCCTTAAATCTATTTCTCACTTTCACTGTATAATCATAAGGGATTTGATTTAGGTCATACTTGAATGGTCTAGTGGTTGTCCCTACCTTCTTCAATTTAAGTCTGAACTTAGCAATAAGGAGTTCATGATCTGAGCCATAGTCAGCTCCAGGTATTGTTTTTGCTGACTGTGTAGAGCTTCTCTGTCTTTGGCTGCAAAGAATATAATCAATCTGATGTGAATACATTGTAGTAATTATTTCCTCATATTGCAATCTTTTCTTTGACCTTGCTTAAATTTCAAATGATTGACACTTCCAGTAGCTTTGTTTTGTGTATTATGTCTTTACAAATGCTCTGAACAACTACAACTTTTGAAATATATTTCTTGTTATAATCCAAAACATGTCAGATATAGGAATCTAGCCATTCTAATTTTTTTTGAGCTAACTCTTACTTCACTAATCATATTTTCTTTGACTTTCTTTGATCACTTCCTCTGGTATTTACTATCTACCTTGTCTCCCTTTTAAAGCTGAGATGTTCTCTTTAGGTAGTTAACATTCTATATCCAAAAATAGCTAAGGCAAGAAAGAAAACAAACTTTCTCTCTCTTTTCCTCTCATTCTACCAAGGGAAGAGTATTTCTAAGAAACATTTACAGACATAAATTTCAGTCTTTTTCTCTTTTCATTGTTTCCCTCAACACTGACAAAGGGTCAAAGATTCAAATCTAATAATTTTTAGAATTTCAGGATTTAGCTTTGTACTGTATCAGCTTTATTTCATTATCAATTTTTTGATGCTGTTGTTTTGGGCTGATATCAGAGTGAAAGTCACTTCTTTGTCTATTCTAGGTAGAACTAGAGAATATACACTTCATGGAAGAATAACTGGAACCAATATCAAGGTGTTCTCAGAGAGTATGGTGACAGACTGTCATAGCTTTTCTAGCCAGTAAAAGGAGGGGAAGGGTTCAGGATTTCCAGGGAATCACAAATACATTGACTCACTTTTGTTGTGCTAAGTTGCCTCAGTCAAGTCTGTCTCTTGGAGATCCTATGGACTGTAGCAAGCCAGGCTCCTCAGTCCATGGGATTTTCCAAGCAAGAATACTGGACTGGGTTTCCATGTCCTTTTCCAGGGGATCAATCCAGAGATAAAACCCGAATCTCTTATGCCTCCTGCATTGGTAAGCAAGTTCTTTACAACTAATGCCAACTTGGAAGCCATTGATATGCACTATCTAGCTATCGATGCACATGAATACATACTCACTCCATCCATATATTAACTTATTTAGTCCAGAGACTCAAAATCTAAGCACTATTGATACTGTGAGCCAAGTAGTTCTTTGTTTTGAGGACTCTTCTGTGCACTGTAAGATGTTTAACAACATATCAAGCCTTTACCCACTTTATGCCAGTAGCACCCCCAAAGTCATATGGTGATAATCAAGAATGCTTCCAGACACTGTCAAATGTCCCTTGCAGGGCAAAATCACCCCTACTGAGAACCATTAATCTAGTCGGTTATAAATGAATATTGTTAACACAGTTCAAAGCAACAGATTCTGGAAATGAACTTAATGAAAGTTTTTGAAAGAGTATCAGTATTTAGTAATATTTTTAAGATTGATTTATGGATGTGCTTAGTCCTCGTTGTTGCGGGTGAGGGCCACTCTGTAGTTGCATTGTGGAGGATTCTTACTAAAATGGTTTATCTTGTTATGGAGCATAGGGTCTAGGCATGTAGGATTCAATAGTCATGGTTCCTGGGCTCTACAGGGAAAGCTCAGTAGCTGTGGTGCACACACTTTGTTGTTACACAGCATGTGGGATATTCCTAGACCAGAGATCCAACCTATGTCCCCGGCATTGGCAGGCAGATTCTTTATCACTGAGCCACCAGGGAAATCCAAATCCAGACATATTGTTTGAGCTAAATTGTAAATCACTATTGACATCATGAGTAAATAGTTACGGAGCATCAATATTCAAATTCTATTCTTTTTCGTCCTACTAAAATTAGATACAGGATCAGACTTAAATAATGGCTTAATCATGGATGATGTGTTTTTAGGGAGTTGGAAAATGTTTAAACCAAAAAATGTTTATCTACTGATTATAATTTGCACTGTTTTTAAATTGCTTAATTTCTAAAATTAAAGACATTTTGGCTTAGCAAGTTTTTTATATGTCATAATATAAATGTCATAGAAATGATAAGATTCATTCTCAGTTTTACCAGGATTTGTATATTCTGATTTGTGTTTTTACTACTACTGTAGCTAAGACACATATAGCAATGACATATCTTTTTGACAGAGTGAGAAGATAAGGAAAGATTAAAATTTACTCTTGTATGTTTCTGCTTTATTGATTATGTCAAATCCTTTGACTGTGTGGATCACAATAAACTAGAAAATTCTGAAAGAGATGGGAATACCAGACCACCTGACCTGCCTCTTGAGAAACCTGTATGCAGGTCAGGAAGCAACAGTTAGAACAGACTGGTTCCAAATAGGAAAAGGAGTATGTCAAGGCTGTATATTGTCACCCTGCTTCTTTAACTTATATGCAGAGTACATCATGAGAAATGCTGGACTGGAAGAGACACAAGGTGGAATCAAGATTGCTGGGAGAAATATCAATAACCTCAGATATGCAGATGATACCACCCTTATGGCAGAAAGTGAAGAACTAAAGAGCTTCTTGATGAAAGTGAAAGAGGAGAGTGAAAAAGTTGGCTTAAAGCTCAACATTCAGAAAACGAAGATCATGGCATCTGGTCCCATCACTTCATGGGAAATAGGTGGGGAAACACTGGAAACAGTGGCTGATTTTATTTTTTCTGGGCTCCAAAATCACTGCATATGGTGATTGCAGCCATGAAATTAAAAGACTTTTACTCCTTGGAAGGAAAGTTTTAACCAACCTAGACGCATACTAAAAAGCAGAGACATTACTTTGCCAACCAAGGTCTGTCTAGTCAAGGCAATGGTTTTTCCAGTGGTTGTCATGTATGGATGTGAGAGTTGGACTGTAAAGAAGGCTGAGTGCCAAATAATTGATGCTTTTGAACTGTGGTGTTGGAGAAGACTCTTGAGAGTCCCTTGGACTGCAAGGAGATCCAACTAGTCCATCCTAAAGGAGATCAGTCCTGGGTGGTTATTGGAAGGAGACTGATGTTGCAGCTGAAATTCTAATATGTTGGCCACCTGATGCGAAGAGCTGACTCATTTGAAAAGACCCTGATGCTGGCAAAGATTGAGGGAGGAGGAGAAGGGGATGACAGAGGATGAGATGGTTGGATGGCATCACCGACTCAATGGACATGGGTTTGGGTGGACTCTGGGAGTTGGTGATGGATAGGGAGGCCTGGTGTGCTTCAGTTCATGGGGTTGCAAAGAGTTGGACACGACTGAGTGACTGAACTAAACTATCCTTTAAAGGAAAGAAGATCGTAATGATAATGTTGAACTTTAGCTAAAACCTGTGCTCCTAGAAAACAGAAAAGGTAGACACTGCCCAACCATTTGTGTTCAGAGAAATAGCAGACCATATTGCCCATGCACATTCTAAGATGAAATCCATCTCCATCCTTTTACAATCACTCCTCTGCTTTATGAAACCACTAGTTATTTTCTTGTTTGAGATATTCACCAGTGATGAACATTCTCCCTACTGTAAAAGCCAGAATAAAATCATATCTTTAATTGATTGGTACATTCTTGTCTTTCACAATGTCTTTCACAGTACCTTTTTACTTTTTCTGTGTTTGTATAGCTTTTTGTTCACTCATTTTATTTTTATTTACTTGTATTTAGGTGGAGTGAGTGGAGGAGTACAGCAGTCTCTAAAGATAATGAGACAATCTCACAAACTATGTTTGAGCAATCATTTGCCATTTTGGCTTAAAGCTCAACATTCAGAAAACAAAGATCATGGCATCTGGCCCCATCACTTCATGGGAAATAGATGGGGAAACAGTAGAAACAGTGTCAGACTTTATTTTTTTGGGCTCCAAAATCACTGCAGATGGTGACTGCAGCCATGAAATTAAAAGGCGCTTACTCCTTGGAAGAAAAGTTATGACCAACCTAGATAGCATATTCAAAAGCAGAGACATTACTTTGCCGACTAAGGTCCGTCTAGTCAAGGCTGTGGTTTTTCCTGTGGTCATGTATGGATGTGAGAGTTGGACTGTGAAGAAGGCTGAGCGCAGAAGAATTGATGCTTTTGAATTGTGGTGTTGGAGAAGACTCTTGAAAGTCCCTTGGACTGCAAGGAGATCCAACCAGTCCATTCTGAAGGAGATCAACCCTGGGATTTCTTTGGAAGGAATGATGCTAAAACTGAAGCTCCAGTACTTTGGCCACCTTATGGAAAGAGTTGACTCCATAAGATTGGAAAAGACTCTGATGCTGGGAGGGATTGGGGGCAGGAGGAGAAGGGGACGACCAAGGATGAGATGGCTGGATGGCATCACGGACTCGATGGACGTGAGTCTGAGTGAACTCCAGGAGTTGGTGATGGACAGGGAGGCCTGGTGTACTGCGATTCATGGGGTTGCAAAGAGTCGGACACGACTGAGTGACTGAACTGAACTGAACTGATCTAAAACTTTTCCTAGGCATTCCTTCTAGCAATATATAATTGTTGCATTTTCTATCTTTCCTAGCTTTTACTTACATCTTTTGCTATTAGAATTCAAAGTGGATAAAATTATACTTGAACCACAATGAATATCATTTCTATACCATATCAAGTTCTTTCATATTAGCCTTTGTATATATTTCTCAGCCTAAAATGATTTCCTCTCTTATCAAATTCATTCATAATATACATAACTTTTTCCATTAGATCATGAACATACTGGAAGCTGAGACTGCTTTCTTTATCTTATCACTAGCACTTAAGAAAACAGTTGCAACATAGTGAATGCTCAGTATACATTTAGTTAGTCACCTAAAATGAATTAAAAAGGCATAAAAAAAAAAGAGATGCAATGTTTTACAAATAATCATGAAGGTCTCATTTCCATAGCAAATACTGTTTCTGGTAATTGGATAGAAGTCCAAGACAACCAAGATATAGAAGGTTCTGACCCACAATTAGCAATTTCACATCATGATATATACTTTGAAGTAATAATAATCATGAAGTTGATAAAATTGATATATTAGAAAGTATCTTGTTTACATACAAGAAAGCCCCTTTATAGACAGGCTATTTGAGCTAAGACTGACAAGGGCCAGATACACATATAGAGAGAGGCAAGTGACAGTGTATCATAAGCAGAGGGAAGAAGAAGGGCTAAGACCCAGAAGAAAGTGTAGTATTTTCAGCTTACAGAAAAGAGACCATTATGATTGAATCATGAAAGGTTGATGAGGATAAAAGAGAAGAGTGAAAAAAAGCTGGCTTGAAATTCAACATTAAAAAATCTAAGATTATGGTATCCAGTGGCATTGCTTCATGGCAAATAGATGATGGAAAAGTGGAAGCAGTAACAGATTTTCTTTTCTTGGCCTCCAGAATCACCACAGATGGTGACTGCAACCACAAAATTAAAATATGCTTGCTCCTTGGAAGAAAAGCTATGACCAACCTAGACAGAGTATTAAAAAGCAGAGATATTAGTTTGCTGACAAAGGTCCATATACACAAAGCTATGGTTTTTCCAGTAGTCATATACAGATGTGAGAGTTGGACCATAAAGAAGGCTGAGTGCCAAAGAATTAACATTTTTGAATAATGATGCTAGAGAAGGCTCTTGACAATCCCTTGGACAGCAAGGAGATCAAACCAGTCAATACTAAAGACAATCAATATTCACTGGAAGAACTGATATTTAAGCTGAGTTCCAATATTTGACCAACTGATGCAAAGAGCAACTCCTTGGAAAAGACCCTGATGCTGGAAAAGATTGAGGGCAGGAAGAGAAGGGTGTGACAGAGGATGAGATGATAAGATAGCTCCATTGACTCAGTGGACATGAATTTGAGCAAACTCTGGAAGACAGTGGAGGACAAGGGAGCCTATTGTGCTACAGACCATGAGGTCACAAGGAGTTGGACATGACTTAGTGACAGAACAATAACAACAACAATGGGAGTAATATGAGCTAAGAATGGGAAGGGAGATTTAAATTTAAAACATTATTAGTGCTATATGCAGAAGGGAGGGGAGACAAGAGTAAAAACAAGAAAATGTAAGATAGAATATAGCAAAGATTAACTTTACCTGATTTGAAATTTTTCTTGAATCAGTAGTGTAAAAGGATAAAATGACATTCCAAACAAAAGCATTCAGTGGACAGAGGGAAAAGCAGGCATAGTCAAGAGAAGACAATCTCTTGTCACCTTGTCATCTCTTGTCTCTTGTCAAGACATCTCACATGTCACCAGGAGTTTGTCTGCAAGAGACAAGAATAAGGTCTTTTAGACTGGTACTTCTCATGTATCAATGTGCATTGGATCATCAGGCAATCTTGTTAAAATGCAGATTCTGATTTAATAGGCCTGAAGTAGGGCTCCAGGCTCTTCACTGTTAACTAGCTCTCTGTTAATACTAATGCTGGTGTTCTGCAGACACATTTGCAGCAACAAGGTTTTAGATGATGGCCAAACCAAGGTAAAAAGGTATAATATGCTATGAAAAGGAACAAAAAATTAAGAGGTTTTGAAAACAAAATTGAATACTATCGTGATTGGTTTCAAGAATTCTCTACTGATATAACAAAGTAGTCAGGTACCAGGCCTTGAACAAATTTGGTTCCAATTTATGTAAAATACTGTTAGAGATGGAGAAGGAAATGGCAACCCACTCCAGTACTCTTGCCTGGAAAATTCCCTAGATGGAGAAGGCTGGTAAGCTACAGTCATGGGGTCGCAAAGAGCTGGACATGACTGAGTGATTTCACTTTCTTTCTTTCTGTAGTTCCTTTTGGAGAAGGAAATGGCAACTCGCTCCAGTGTTCTTGCCTGGAGAATCACATGGATGGAGGGGCCTGGTAGGCTACAGTCTATGGAGTTGCAAACAGTTGGACATGACTAAGCAAGTAATACACACACACACACAGTTAAGAGAGTGGCCAATTTTTTCTTCCTCTAATTATTATGATTCCCTATTCTGATATCTTTAAAAGAGACATGGAGTCTCAAAACCACTTGAAGATTTACTGGTTTTTCAGTTCCTATAGTCAGTCTTGTTTTGTGAAATCACCTCATAAAACATTACTGTAGCTATTTCCTTTGACCCCTCAGGTGGGCCAAAGACATAGATATTCTATTCTCTAGTACTCTGTGGTGGGGCTCAGTGATTCTTAAAACCACTTCCTCCTTAAAAGAATCATTTATCTACTAATTTGTTGTTGTTAGAACACTGACAGAAATGAGAAAATACACTGGCATGAAGAAAGATAAACACTCACTTTTACTAAAATGTATTTTTTGAAAATCAGTTTTATACCACATATTTTTATACAGAAAGAAGAAAGTAATGAAGTGAACCTTAGAAGGAATAAAGATTGACATTCTGACTTTACAGCTTAATTTATTGGACCTATATAAGTCACCACAATACTAAAAAAATTGGACAGTCAAGTTAAGGAATTAGTCACATTAAGTTTAACATTTATTTTCTACTAATTGAAGATAATGATTAAATGAATGGCTTCTAATTTCTCTCATGGTGTCTTGAGTTTTGTAGTATATATTTCAAAGACTATTCTAAAACAGATGCTATTTTTATGATTAATATATTTTCAAGCTACAGACATTATCACAATGTTTTATATATTATACACTCCTAGGTTTCTCTCAGTAAAACTGTCAAAGCAGCACACTGGAGATTAACAGATTTTCTATATTTTCTAACACATCTGGGAAATAATGCAGTGATAGTAAGAAATTCTTATTTTCAATATTACACAGGCAAAGAGATCACAATTCAGAACAAATTGCAGTGAATGCCATGATTTATAAATTTGCAATTCTAACAAAAGCACATAATGATTTTTTTTTAAAAAAAGGTTAATACACAGTATTATATCTTGAAACTCACACATTCATCTTCATCTAACTTTATAAAAAAAAAACTAACATCAAATATCAAAATCATACCTTCTGTTTGGCAAAATTAGAATTCATTGTTTTTGGAAGTTTTAATCTATTAATACTACTCATCCATTTTCCTTTCTGAAATATCTTCAAACTTAAAATTTATTTGTTCATTTTTTTACAAAGTATCTAGTGTTTCACTTCTCATTCACCACAGTGAATGATACCAGAGTGAGTACAAAGTTAAGCACATTAAATTTCAACTCAGAACTTTCTTTAAATTCAATATACAGGTCAAACAGAAAGACCTCCAAGTCATCTGAAAACTTTTCAGAGACAGTCAAATGTTTAAAAAAAAAAAAATAGAGAGACTAATTGTACTACAATAATGTGGGCCATCCCTTGATATCAGTGCCTGTTACTGACACACATTCATCTAATTCACCTCAGGCCTTTCAACCAACTGCTTCTAGTCTCTTTTCTTATAATTTATTGATGGGTTGAGTTAATAAAGGTAGGTTAATCTTATGACTGACAGTTAAAATGGATTTAAGATGATCTTCATACAACCTTTTAGAAATAGATCTAAAGCTGTGATTTGAATATAGTAGAAAATAACAAAGTGGGACGCCTCAAAAGAGAAAGAAAATGGCCCAATAAGCAGGAGGAGTTCAGTATAGAACAGGCACTGTTATGTCATGTTAAACTTTGGAAATGCGGTTTGAAATTATAATTTGTATTTTTTCAAGATTATATAATGTCAAAGAAGTAAATATCAATTTTGATTCTATTAGAATATATTTACAACATATTTTCTAGTTTTCCCAGTGTTGACATGATTGGCTCAAGGAATTCTTGAGACTTTCAGATATACAATAGGGATTTAAAAGGCCATCCTTAGGATTTCTGTTACTTATGAAAATCAAAGCAGAAAACATCTCCTAATTTTCAAGGCCTCTCATATTGAAGATTATGTAACTTTTACATGTAACACAGACTACTCATGGCCCATATTCATGTTTGAGATTTACTGCTTTGTTAAATTTCTTTAGTGTGGGTATTCCTTTTCCTAACTTTAAATAATAAGGTTCCTAAAAGTTTTCAGTTCATCTCAAATGATACAAAGTAGCTTGGAGTCACAAAATGCTTAATAATTAAAAGTCTATATTTAATAATTAAATGTGAACTTTTGAATGTTTCTTTTGGTCAAGACAGAGTAACAGAAACCTAATTCACCTTCCCACCTGAACCAAACAACTGGGTTTCATATACAATGTTTTTTAAGACAATGGGAATAAGACAGTGAAGGGCAGTAATATTTGAGAGGAAAGACCAAATGAGGTAAGAGAAAAAAATAAGCTTCAATTCAGATTAACAGCTTACACAAAATTGACTCAAATTGGATCATGATTTAAATGTGAAAATTAAAACTGCAAAACTGCTGGAAAAAAAAATAGATAAAAATCTTTGTGCTCTTGGATGGGACAAAGATTTCTTAGATACAATACCAAAACCAAGATCAAAGAAATATCAAGTTGATGATTTGAACTTTTTCACAATTTTAAAACTTTTGTTCTTAAAAGACACTGGTAAAAGAGTGAGAAGACAAGCAGAGATAGACAGAGGGACAATACTTGTAAATCATACAGCTGACAAAGGACTTGGGTATAGAATATATAAAGTATTCAAAAATCAATAAGAAAACAAGCAACTTAAATTAGTAAAGATTTGAACATACACTAACTTTGCCATTAAGATATGCAAATGGTAAATATAGTTATGAAAAAGATTATGACAAAGAAGATTTGTGAATAGAGGCTAGGCTCATGAAAAAGTTGTCAACATTTGTCACTACGGAAACTATACACATATTTGAACAGATAACATTAAAAGACAGACCATACCAAGTGTGATGAATGAGATGAAACAACTGGAATTCTCACACACTACTAGTAGGAATGTAAATTGGTGAAACTACTTTGGAAAATGGCAATAAAAAGTCTGGAAGTTTCCTAAAAAGTTTCCTAAACATAAACATTCCTTATGGTCCAGACATTTCATTTAGATATCTTTCCAAGAAATATGCCAACGCAGTGAACTGTACATGGATTTTCAGGATATTTTTTATTTATAATAGACCCCAAATGCAAACAATCTAAATATCCATCAATAGGCTCATGGATGAACAAAGTGTAGTATAGCTATATAATGGAATACTACTTAGCAGGAAATGGAATGAATTGTTGATACATGCAATAATTTGGTTAAGTCTCAAAATACTCAAACTGGCTGTAGAATACTAACAGTTCATAATGTAGTATTGCATTTCCATAAACTTTTAGAAAATGCAAACTGAAGTGACCAAAATCAGAAGTGTTCACCTGAAACAGAGAAGGAAAAGAGTAGAAAAAGGGAGGGATAAAAATAAGACATGAGAAAACTTTGAGGAGTAATAAATACACTCAATATCATGAGTATACTGATGGTTCATGGGTATGTGCATATGGTAAAATAATAAATTGTATACTCTTTACATATACAGTTGACTGGATGTCAATTATATCCCAATAAGATTGTTGAAACAAAAAGTGATCATTTAATGTTTCTGGTTTCATTCACAATGTTCTAAATATTCCACATTTTTCAACTATATTAACCCTTTTATTTTCATTTAAGGAAATATACTTCCATCTTGCAACAAATAGCTAGGGCTGATTGCCTTTGGGGAAGAGAATATAGGTGGCTTCTTTTTTTCTCACTCAATAGCTAATGTTTTTGACACTTAGGATAGGGCTCAGCATAAATAATAGGTGTAAAATGTTCTGATTTGATTGCCAATATCATGTAATGGATTGGCAGCCTCTGAATCTGGCAGAAATTTAAAGATTTTTCTCTCACAGACATTTCTGTGCTCCTCTAGAGTCGAAATGTCCAACCTGGTGGAATTTGCCTATTTGAAGCTACTGAGCACTTGAACTATGGTTTGAAATGTGGTGACTATAGGAGTAAAATGCACACCAATTTCAATAGAAGGAAAACAAATGCAAAGTATCTCATTGATACTTTTCAGTTTGACTATAATCTTGAAATAAAAATATATTAAATACTTTATATTTCCAGTTAGAAAAATAGAAAACAATTTAAATTAGTAAATGTCTTTAAAATAATTTCACTTATTTCTTTTCCATTTTTAAGAATGTGGCTACTAAAAAGTTTAAAATTACATATGTGGTTCACATTATAATGGACAGCACCGCTCCAGTTAATCCCTTCCTCAGTTCAGTTCAGTTCAGTTGCTCAGTCATGTCCGACTCTTTGCGACCCCATGAATCGCAGCACGCCAGGCCTCCCTGTCCATCACCAACTCCTGGAGTTCACTCAGACTCACGTCCATCGAGTCCGTGATGCCATCAGCCATCTCATCCTCTGTGGTCTCCTTCTCCTCCTGCCCTCAATCCCTCCCACCATCAGAGTCTTTTCCAATGAGTCAACTCTTCGCATGAGGTGGCCAAAGTACTGGAGTTTCAGCTTTAGCATCATTCCTTCCAAAGAAATCCCAGGGCCGATCTTCAGAATGGACTGGTTGGATCTCCTTTCAGTCCAAGGGACTCTCAAGAGTCTTCTCCAACACCACAGTTCAAAAGCATCAATTCTTTGGCGCTCAGCCTTCCTCACAGTCCAACTCTCACATCCATATATGACCACAGGAAAAACCATATCCTTGATTTGACGGACCTTAGTTGGCAAAGTAATGTCTCTGCTTTTGAATATACTATCTAGGTTGGTCATAACTTAATCCCTTCTTAGGCATCCTCATATAATTGTCTTGGCACTGGCAGTGCTCTTTCTTTAGCTGCTTATTTCAAAGACACCCTTGGCTTATGCCCCACTGATACACCCCATTACACTTCCTCCCAGAGTCTCTTCACATTGAAGGCAGAAACTCTAGGCTGACATTCCCTCTGTGGGTTCCTGAACTAGAACTTGGGATTTGTGATGGAAACTATGATGCACAGCCCACATTACCTTTCAAGAAAGAAAGATTTAATCCCCAACTTAGTGGGAGGGTTCCTCTATCAGCCCTCTTTGAGGATGTCTTACCTGTGGTCACACTTCCTTCCATGGACAACCAGTGTCCAAAGATGGGTTAACAAGGGGATATAAAGGACCTGCCCTCTAGTACTATTTCAGGTAACTCTGAAGAGACATTCAGCCTCACAGCTCAACTTCTTCCTTAGCCCAGAATTTCCACAGGTGTTGATTCCAATAGTACTCAATAGTAAAAGCACTTTTCACAAGCTACCCAATCTCTGCTCCAGAATTTGCTTCCTGGGAAGGCAACATTAATTCAAGAAAAGCAAGTATAGATTCTTTCCACAAAAAATGGGTTCACTCCATTGACATTAGTCCCTTTAGCCTAGTTTGTCTTGCCTCAAGCATTAAACCTCTCAGTTACCAAGGAAACACATCAAGCTCTTGGAGAAACCTCACAGAAATCCTTCTCATTAGACTTGAGGCTAAGTGCAGACATTCTTCTTCCAACTTAATGGGAAGGTGGAATTTATAGCACAACTCTTTCTAAATGAATTCTCTTCAAAAATTTTCTCCTTATATTATACTCTTCTGTCAGTTATACTCCTGTGAATCAGTCACAGGTTCTTGGCTATGGCAATACAGCATGGTTCTTTTTCTTTATGCCTCAACATAAATTGAGGCAAGAAAGTATAAGGGAAGATAATTAAACATTCAGTTGCTTGTATACAGTCTGATAGTTTCATGTTTCCTCTTTTATAAAAATACCAGAATAATACAAATGCAGTAAAAATATCACAAGACCAAGTGCTCATCAAAGAAAGTTTGCGGATTCAAATTACAGTTTTAAATGACTTTTCAATATCACAAACATATAGTTATTATTAAAAATACTTCAAATTTTCTTTTTTGAAGGAAGGTATCTTAAATTTATAAAATGCATATACAGAAACAAATCTGTATAAGACTAGAAGAAAAGACAAAGAGCCAACCTAAGTCATATCTTCAGTTCAGTTCAGTCGCTCAGTGGTGTCTGACTCTTTATGACCCCAATGACTGAAGCATGCCAGGCTTCCCTGTCCATCACTGACTCCTGGATCTTGTTCAAACTCATGTCCATCGAGTCAATGATGCCATCCTATCATCTCTTCCTGTCATCCCCTTCTCCTCCTGCCTTCAATCTTTCCCAGAATCAGGGTCTTTTCAAATGAGGCAGTTCTTCACATCAGGTGGCCAAAGTATTAAGAGTTTCAGCTTCAGCATCATTCCTTCCAATGAATATTCAGGACTGATTTCCTTTAGGATGGACTGGTTGAATCTCCTTGCAGGCAGGGGACTCTCAAGAGTCTTCTCCAACACCCCAGTTCAAAATCATGCATTCTTTGGTGCTCAGCTTTCTTTATATTCCAACTCTCACATCCCTACATGACTACTGGAAAAACCATAGATTTGATTGGACAGAACTTTGTTGGTAAAATAGTTTCTGCTTTTTAATATGCTGTCTAGTTTAGGCTTCCATAAAAACTCAGTTGGTAAAGAATCCGCCTGTGATGCAGGAGACCCTGGTTTGATTCCTGGGTCAGGAAGATCCCCTGGAGAAGGGATAGGCTACCCACTCCAATATTTGTGGGTTCCCTTGTGACTCAGCTGGTAAAGAATTGCTGGCAATATGGGAGACCTGGGTTCAATCCCTGGGTTGGAAAGATCCTATGGAAAAGGGAATGGCTACCCAGTCCAGTATTCTGGTCTGGAGAATTCCATGGACTAAGTCCATGGGGTCGCAAAGAGTCAGACAGAATTGAGTGACTTTCACTCACTCACTCACTAGTTTGGTCATAGCTTTCCTTCCAAGGAGCAAGCATCTTTTAATTTCATGGCAACAGTCACCATCTGCAATGTTTGGAGCCCCCCAAAATAACATCTTTCACTGTTTCAATTGTTTCCATCTATTTGTCATGAAATGATGGGACTGGGTGTTATGATTTCAGTTTTCTGAATATTGACTTTTAAGCCAACTTTTTCATGCTTCTCTTTCACTTTCATCAAAAGACTCTTTAGTTCTTCTTCACTTTCTGCCATAAGGGTGGTGTCATCTGCATATCTGAGGTTATTGATATTTCTCCTGGCAATCTTGATTCCAGCTTGTGCTTCACCCAGTCTGGCATTTCACATGATGTATTCTGTATATAAGTTAAATAAGCAAGGTGACAATATACAGCCTTGATGTACTCCTTTCCTGATTTAGAACCCATCTGTTGTTCCATGTCCAGTTCTAACTGCTGCTTCCTGACCTGCATATAGGTTTCTCAAGAGGCAAGTTAGGTGGTCTGGTATTCCCAGCTCTTTCAGAATTTTTCACAGTTTATTGTAACCCACACAGTCAAAGGCTTTGGCATAGTCAATAAAGCAGAAATAGATGTTTTTTCTGGAACTCTTTTGCTTTTTTGATGATTCATTGGATGTTGGCAATTTGATCCCTGGTTCCTCTGCCTTTTCTAAAACCAACTTGAACATCTGTTCAGGGTTCAGTTACTGTTGAAGTCTGTAATATGTTAATGTGACACAATTTAACCCACAGATTTTTTTGAAATCCAACTAAAAGGAAAAGCTGTAATCAGTTATCAAATTCTAAAGTATTACACTAGTTTTCAATGTAGTATAAAAGGTAGAAATTTTACCATCCACTTTAATACTATGTTTTATTTGCAAATTAACTTTTATACTATTTTCATTAGTTTTTTACCCACAAGATCCTGCAAAGTATACAAGACAAGTGTTACTTCCTTTAGTGGCCTCAGAAGGTTAAGTAACTTGCTTAACGTCACATAATCTGTAAGTGGAAGATGAATTTAGAATTCAGGTCTTTTCATTTACGCATCACCAATCATTTCATTCCTTATTTGTGACTAAACTTGTTTTTCTTATTAAAGATTATCTCTCCTCTCAATTCTAGCTACATAATTTTACATAGAATTTAGCACTAGATTCTAACAGTAATTGTTTTCTAATTATTATTGTTTAGGTCTTTTTTGTAAACAGGTATGTTATTTTCCTGTTTTCTTCATTGTGAGAAAGCTTAGGGAATTTAATAAAGTCTCTGGAAAATTTTGTACATATTTTATGTCTACACAGTTGTGTACCTACAATAATGGGTATTAAAAAGCTACTTTGAATTTCCTATTATTTAGTATCAACTCTGTGTATGTGTTAGTCACTTAGTCATGTTTGACTCTTGTGACCCCATGGACTGTAGCCCGCCAGGATCCTCTGTCCATGCGATTCTCCAGGCAAGAATACTGGAGTGGATTGCCACCTCCTTCTCCAAGGAGTATCAGCTCTATAAAATTATTAATCCATGATGAAGAATGGAATATGCTTACTAAAGTATTATTGTACCTACCTTAAAATATGTTTTAATATTTTTTCAAAATTGGATTTTATATGGAGTAACATTTTTAAAATTAGTGTCATTAAGCCTTGTCTTTTAATTTTAATACCACTACAAATTTTTATGACATATGTCTCTTTTTCCTCAATATACAAAACATAGATTTTTTTTTAGGCATAAATTTTTAAATTTAAGTTCTTAATTAAAAGACCACATTGATTAAAAATTCATTATGCTTTTATTTCCAGTATTCTGGGAGGTGGATCATAGAGGATCCTGCTGTGATTTCTAATTAAAATTAAAAGCTTCTGCACAACAAAGGAAACTATAAACAAGGTGAAAAGACAGCCTTCTGAATGGGAGAAAATAATAGCAAATGAAGCAACTGACAAACAACTAATCTCAAAAATATACAAGCAATTCATGCAGCTCAACTCCAGAAAAATAAATGACCCAATCAAAAAATGGACCAAAGAACTAAATAGACACTTCTCCAAAGAAGACATACGAATGGCTAACAAACACATGAAAAGATGCTCAACATCACTCATTATCAGAGAAATGCAAATCAAAACCACAATGAGGTACCATTTCACACCAGTCAGAATGGCTGCGATCCAAAAGTCAACAAGCAATAAATGCTGGAGAGGGTGTGGAGAAAAGGGAACCCTCTTACACTGTTGGTGGGAATGCAAATTAGTACAGCCACTATGGAGAACAGTGTGGAGATTCCTTAAAAAATTGCAAATAGAACTGCCTTATGATCCAGCGATCCCACTGCTGGGCATACACACCAAGGAAACCAGAATTGAAAGAGACACGTGTACCCCAATGTTCATTGCGGCACTGTTTATAATAGCCAGGACATGGAAGCAACCTAGATGTCCATCAGCAGATGAATGGATAAGAAAGCAGTGGTACATATACACAATGGAGTATTACTCAGCTATTAAAAAGAATACATTTGAATCAGTTCTAATGAGGTGGATGACGCTGGAGCCGATTATACAGAGTGAAGTAAGCCAGAAAGAAAAACACCAATACAGTATACTTACACATAGATATGGAATTTAGAAAGATGGTAATGATAAACCTGTACGCAAGACAGCAAAAGAGACACAGATGTATAGAACAGCCTTTTGGACTCTGTGGGAAAGGGAGAGGGTGGGATGAGTTGGCAGAGTGGCAATGTAACATGTATGATATCATAAGTGAAATGAATCTCCAGTCTAGGTTTGATGCAGGATGCAGGATGCTTGGGACTGATGCATGGGGATAATCCAGAGAGAGGGTGTGGGGCGGGAGTGGGGAGGTGGGGGTCGGGATTGGTAGTTCATGTATACTCATGGCTGATTCATGTCAATGTAAAGCAAAACGAATACAGTATTGTAAAGCAAAACAAACTAAAAAATAAAAATTAATTAAAAAATAAATAAAATTCATTATATTCTATCTAAATAAATTACAGTTTGAAATAACAGGTACCTTGTATAAGTGTTCCAAGGTGAGAAGCAGAAGATAAGCACTACTGCTAGAAAGAAGACTTATAACAAAGCTACTTAAGGATAGTCTTTGATATATTCTTTGATATTTAATTTAAAAGCTGCTGCTGCTTGCTGCTAAGTCGCTTCAGTCGTGTCCGACTCTGTGTGACCCCATCGAAGGGAGCCCACCAGGCTTCCCCATCCCTGGGATTCTCCAGGCAAGAACACTGAAGTGGGTTGCCATTTCCTTCTCCAATGCATGAAAGTGAAAAGTGAAAGTGAAGTCACTCAGTCGTGTCTGACTCTAGCGACCCCACGGACTGCAGCCCACCAGGCTCCTCCATCCATGGGATTTTCCACGCTTAAAAGTACTGGAGTGGGGTGCCATTGCCTTCTCCGAATTTAAAAGCTATACTTCCTTATATGGTAAGCCAAGAAAGAATGATGAAGTTACAACCCAAGTTGAATTTATATATAACATTATTTTTAAGACCGACCATAAAAACACTGTTGACTTTCCAGTGCAAAGATGACATTTTCTGACCCACTACCAGGAATGTATGCACTTTAGATTCTTTTAAGACTAATGATGGTGGATTTGCAGTAACTGATCCATATTGTTTCATGGGTCTGGTCAATTTCCATGAAAGAAGAGGAAGCTGACAGAATTAAATCTCCACTATTGGCCTCAAGAGTATGTTTCAAAGAACTGAATCATCAGTCTCAGAAACCATATTAGAATTTTTATATTAGTAATAGTAATAATATTAATTTTACTATATGGTGTACAGGTAAATCAAAAAAGCTCCTAGTTCCATGATGCAGTATATTCTTTTATTTAATAAATCTCTACTGGGTTATTATATTAAACTCCATGAGAGAAATAAGTAATATAGACCCTGTTCTCCAGAAACTTAAAATTCCATTATTAAACAACACATGACAGAAATAATTTCAAGCAGTAATTAAACAGTAGTCATGTTTTTGTAACCATGTTTATGATCTCCAATTTCATTGATCTACTTCCACTGACCATAGTGGAATAATACCCAAATCCTTAGGAAATACATACTATACGACAAGTCATAAAGCTACTGATCAATAAACTTTCACCCCATACTCATTACACCTTTTGGGGATGAAATACACTTTCTTACCTCCAGGATTCCTACTTATCTTTCAGAATTTATTTACATATGACCTCTATTGAAATGATCCCCAAATCCACTAAGCAGAATTAATTAAAATTTGAGCTTTGCTTCAGCAACACCAGAGAGGCACTATAATGAGAAAGGAAAAGTACAGGCTTTGGTGTTGGATTGTTCTTATTGATTTATTACTTTCATGATATTCACCTTAAGACAATCATTTACCCACATAAGCCTCAGCTTCCTCTTACATAAAATGGAATCATTCACATGTGAAATCTAAAAATGTGATACAAATGAGTGCACATGCAAAAGAGAAACAGACTCAGATACGAAAAACAACTTGAAGTTACCAAAGGGCAGATGAAAGGGAGAAGGGACAAATTAGGACTATGAGAGGAAACAGGTACAAATTACTATGCAGAAAATAAACAATAGTATATATGGTATATCACAGGGGATTATAGCCATTATCTCATAAAAAACTTATAGTGAATTATAATCTGCAAAAATAATAAATCACTATGCTGTATACCTGATAATATAATATTATAAAACAACTACCCTTCAATTAAAAAATAGAATTGGTAATATCCATCTTAGTTACTGAACAAACATATATAATACATAGTGCCTAGTACATGATAAAGTACACAATAACATAAAATATCATTATATAATTATACTATATGTAAAATACCTGGGATACAATAGAGGGACAGTAGCCCTATTTAATAATATAAATAATAACAACAACATATAGGTCTCTATTTCTTTTATTAGCTTTTATTGGGATCTTATTACCCTTTCATTAACGAATTAAAGATAAAAACTGTATCTTATTTTATTTCCTTGGTTCAGCTAAGTCTCTCACTTTTAGTAGGTATTTAATGAATATCTGTGGAATTAATGGGCTAACAAATAAATGGCAGAAAAGCTGAAATGATGATATGTTTTGGTATACCAGGTTGACTTGCCAAGAGGTAATACAGTAAGAATATGCTGAAGAGTAATGGATGGGAAATAGGGATAGAGGATGAATTAGTAGCATTAGATTATGGAGACTCTGGTGGCATGGGGAGAGAATATAAGTTTCATTATGGGACAATAGTGGTCAGATTGCTTTCCTTGCTCTTAGCATTTTGGTGATTGTATCTGTTTTATTCACCACTGTGTAATAGACTCTTGCAATATTTATTCTAATTAAAAATTTAGATGTATTGTACAAGAGGCATTTAGGTATTGTTAGGGTAGTAAGGCAGTATGGGATAGTAGAAATACACCTGAGGCTACAAGACATACATACATCTGATACTTGCCAAAAATGAAGCAACCACTAAAATTAAGTCTCACCAATGCCATTTTCCCCACTCCTGCCCCTTTCCAGCTATGATTAGATAAGAGAGGACACAGGTTCCTGGCCATCCACAGGCAACCACTATCTAAGAGGCTCTGGATGTTTGTATGTGTGTGGGGGGGCTTCCCTGGTAGTTCAGCTAGTAAAGAATCCTTCTACAATGCAGGAGACCCCAGCTTGCCTCCTAAGTCAGGAAGATCCCCTGGCGAAGGGATAGGCTACCCACTCCAGTATTCTTGAGCTTCCCTGGTAGCTCAGATGGTAAAGAATCCACCTGCATTGTGGGAGACCTGGGTTCAGTTCCTGGCGTTGGGAAGATCCCCCAGAGGAGAGCATGGAAACCCACTCTAGTATTCTTGCCTGCAGAATCCTCATGGACAGAGGAGCCTGGTGGGCTACAGTCCATGGGGTCACAAAGAGTCAGACATGACTGAGCGACTAAGCATAGCACAATGTGTGTGTGTGTGTGTGTGTGTGTGTGATTCATGCTCAGTTATGTCTGACTCTTTACAACACTATGGAATGTAGCCCACCAGGCTCCTCTGTCCATGGAATTCTCTAGCCAAGAATACTGGAATGGGTTGCTATTCTCTTCTCCAGTGGATCTTCCTGACACAATGATAGAACCCAGGTGGATTCTTTACCATCTGAGCCACCAGGTAAGACCTCATAGATATTTCATCTAGTATTGTTTATATGGACTTTCTGAGACTATGACTATCTAATATCAGGCAACTTATTTTCTGCCTCATTTTTTTCCATCTGTATAATGGGGATAATAACATTCCTGACCTTGTAATGTAAAGATTAAAGGAGGTCCACCATACAAGACATTTAACACTCAATCATTTAGTACACAATAAGAATTGAAATATTACCTACCACCAAAACTAGTAAAGATCCATTCATGTATAGAAACAAGATCCTATTTTATTTCTAGCTCTACAACTGGAAAGTTTGTAATTAATCTTATAAGTACACTGAATCAGAAATCAGGGTATAGGAGTTCTACTCTGCTCCAGTCACTAACTTGTTAATGGGTTTTGATTAGGTCGTTTCATTTAGCTTCTCGAGGTCAGGAGTTGCTTATCTGTAAACTAAATACTTCAACAAAATGGTTTCTGCAGTTTATTCTCACACTGTTCATAACCTGATGTACTGTTAAGGGTTATATATGAAGTCACTCCTGTCAATGAAAGGTGCTGACCTTTTCTGAGATCAGTGGTTTATAGAGGGGTGGGATAGAAATGAGGGTGCAAGAATTTAAGAAAGGGAAGATACAAAGTCGAAGTTGAAGCATCAAACAGTTTGACCCTAAATGAATGAGCTAGAAAGACTTCAAGGCAAGAGATAGCAAGTCAAAATAAAAATTATAATGCAGAGGACACATATCTATGTTTGAAGACAAAAGGAAGATATTGCATTTTAAAAAGGTTAGAATGCATAACTTTCATATCTGTCAATTTTCTAAAATTTGTCTATTACTTATTTTTCTATCATTTTAACAACTAAAGATTTTTTTGTCTCTAGTAGTCAATTTTTTCAGACCTTTTCCCACTTTGATTTACTATTTGAGAATGCCAATCAACAAGCAGTGAATATTGTTATCAACCTAAGAAAGTTAACTTAAAACTAAAGGCAAAATTTAACAGTTTTCAGTGACATTTATTTTGCTCCATAAAGGCATAATACAACCAGAAGAATTTTATAAAATAAAGTTCAAATAACCTATGGTCTTCTTACTCTCCGCACTGCTCTGCACTTTAAACATAATGATATATCTACTCATTTTAGCTGAACTAAAGATGCTGTCATTACTGAGGCATAAAGGGAATGAGAATGAGTCAAAGGAAGGAAAATAGAGGTAAGAGTTTAGAAATGAGAATACATATACAACCATACTCTGACTGGGAAACAAAAGTAATTTAAGTAAGGGGAAAAATCTGAAAAAGAATTGGTAAGATTGGAAACCAATATTTTACCATTATAGGTAGGTTCAGAATCTCTAACAAAACAAACACTTGGTATATAATAATACCTTTAAGACAATTTAAAACCATTATAAAATAAATATAAAGGGACATGTTCCAATTATATGAAAATATATTGTCCTTGAATACCAATTTTACAGATATTATTTTATGACAGAACATTGATGGTTGCTAACATTTATATTTGGAGAAGGGCATGGCAACCCACTCCAGTATTCTGGCCTGGAGAATCCCGATGGACAGAGGAGCCTGGTGGGCTACAGTCCCTTGGGTCGCAAAGAGTAGGACACGACTGAGCGACTAAGCACAACATTTATATTGAATACTATATTGAAGGTAAGATTGAACTTACTTTCATGTGTACTTTGCTTAGTTGCGTTCAACTCTTTGTGAACCCATGGACTGTAGCCAACCAGGGGCTCTGCCATGGAGATCTCAGGCAAACTGGAGTGGGTTGCCATGCCCTCCTCCAGGGACCCAGGGATCGAACCCAGGTCTCCCGCATTGCATGTGGATTCTTTACCGACTGAGCCACAGGGAAGCCCAAGAATACTGGATTGGGTAGCCTATCCCTTCTCCAGGGGATCTTCCCAACCTAGGAATAGAACCAGTGTCTCTTGCATTGCAGGCAGATTCTTTATCAGCTGAGCTTCCCTTTACCAGGGAAACCTGAACTTACTTTCATATATCATCACATATCAAAAGAGGCAGATAGATTACAGGAACTTTAGTATATGGCAGGCACTTCACTAATTGAAAAAAAAATGTATCATTTAATTCTCATTAAAATTTTACAAAGTAATATTATCTTTATTTTACAGACAAAATTAAGACTCAGAAAGGTTATGCCATATTCACAAAGTGATATAGCTAGTGGCATATCAGAGAGTCAAACTCAGGTTTGTCATTATTGAAAAAAATATAAATTCTGGGAGAAACAAGAGAAAATACACTAGAGAAGTGTCATCTGTTAAAAATTCAAATTCAGGACACTTAAGTGATATGACAAATAAGGAACTCATGGGCAAAAATAGAAAACTGACTGGAGATATATTAAATAACAGAAACTGTGAAGAAGAATCACAGTGCTTTAAATCAAGACCCTCCTGTTTAATTTATACTCATTGAATGCATTTGATGCTACAAACTAGAGGCTTTCAAATTTTAGCTGTGGCAGAATTAAAAAGAAGGTTGTTAAAAGAGACTGATGGATCTCTCCCCAAGAGGTTCAAGGATAGTGCCTCTTGGGAAGAGGTCTGAGAATTTGCATTTCAAACAAGTTTCCAGGTTATGGTCATGTTGCTGGTACAGGCACATCAGTTTGAGAAACTACTGTGTAAGCTATTAAACCTGGAATGTTCACTTAAAGTAGGATACTTAATAGTTCCATGACATCACACACAGCAGAAGTGATTTTATAACATAATTCAATAAAGTTTAAAAACAATAAAAATATATAAAATTTCTTAAATAATGAAATGCTCTGAAACCTCACTTTCTTATATAAGTTTGTTCAGAATGTCATTTCTGTAATTTATTTTTAAAGTTGAAATACCAACAAAGTAAAGTATGTAGAATCACACAGCAGAATTTTCTCTCTTTTAATTTACCTTCCATACATAGACTCAAGCACTAAAGAGAAATGATGATGCTCACTGATCACAGGGATTCAGGAGAAATACTTTACATGAGAAAATAGAAATAATTCATCAATGGAAACACAACTGTCACTCATTAGAGCCATAATGAAGCAATCTTTTATATACAAAATTAAATTACTCTCCTTAACTACCTTCATATAATCACATAAATTATAAAACGTGTGGTTTAGTTCATGTCTGTTGAGGCCAACCTTAAAAGGAAAAAAAAAAAAGCCTTAACAAAAATAATCTTAAAAGAATAGGAAACATATAATGTTGGCTCACAGGCCACAATGTAGTTAAACTAGAAATCAGTAACAGAAAGATAACTAGAGAATTCCAACATATGTGGAGATCACACCTCACACTTCTAAATAACACATGGCTCAAAGAACTATCAAGGAAAAATTTTTAAATATGTTACATTAAATAAAAATTAAAACATACCATCAAAATGTGTGGAATGCAGAGAAAGCAGTGATTACAGAAAAATTTAGAGTATCAAATGCATACATTAGAAAGGAATAAAGATCTGAAATCACCAATCTAAATTTTAATATTAGAAACTAGAAAAAGAAGAGTGAATTAAATGTAAAGAAGCAGAAGAAAAGAAATAACAAGAATTAGAGCAAAAAAATCAATGAAATTAAAAAGTTGAAATCAACAGAAAAATCAACAAAACCAAAACCTGATTCTTTGAAAGGATCAATAAAATCAGACTTTAGTCAGACTAACTATGAAAAAAAAGACAGAGGACACAAATTTCTAATACCAGAAAGGGAGCAGTAATGATATCATTGCTGATACCATGCAAAATAAACACTTTGCACAACCTCATGCTCACAAATTTGATAATCTAACTGAACCAATTCCTTGAAGTCAAAAGTTGCTAAAACTCATAGAGAAGAAATAAACAATCTCAATACCTTATATCTATTAAATAACTGAATAAATAAGTAATACTTTTCCAAAACAAAAAGCTCTTGGCCTAGATAGGTGCACTGGTGAGTTTCACCAAACATTTAGAGACAGAATACCAATTCCCCATAACCTATTTCAAAGGATGAAAGCAGAAGGAAAAAAAAAAAAAAAATTCTGTAAGGCAAGCATTACTCAAATGCCAGTGCCATAGAAATATAAGAAAACTACAGATCAATATTTTTTATGAGCATAAATGTAAAAATCCTAATAAAATATTAACAAATCAAATCTAAAATGTTTACAAAGAATTATAAACATAATCAAACGTGATTTATTCCAAGTATACATAAGCTGGTTCCAACATTTCAAATCAATTAATGTAATTAATCACATCAGACTAAAAAAAAATCAGGTAATCATATTAATAGATGCAAAAAAGCATTTGAAAAATCTAATACCCATTTATAATAAAGTTTCTAGCTAATGCATTCAAACAAGGAAAGGAAATAATAGGGGTACATATTAGGAAGAAATAAATAAAATAGTTTTTACAGACAACATAGTTATCTATGTAGAAATTTTTTTAATGGAAAAAAAATACTCCTAGAACTAACAAGTCATTATAAAAAGTTTGCAGAATACAAAGTAAACATACAATAGTCAATCACTTTCCTAAATACTGACAATGAATAAATGAAATTTGAAATTAAAAATACAATTTAGAGTGAAAGAAAATGAAAGTCAAAGTGTTAGTTGTTCAGTTGTGTGACTCTGCAACTCCATTGACTGCAGCCCACCAGGCTCCTCTGTCCATAGTATTCTCCAGGTAAGAATACTGGAGTGGATAGCCATTCCATTCTCCAGGGGATCTTCCTTACCCAGGGGTCAAATCCCAGTCTCCTACAATGCAGGTGGATTCTTTACCATCTGAGCTACCAGAGAAGCCCAATTTATATTAGCGCTTCCTAAAATGAAATATCAGAGAAGGCAATGGCACCCCATTCCAATACTCTTGCCTGGAAAATCCCATGGATGGAGGGCCTGGTGGGCTACAGTCCATGGGATCGCTAAGAGTCAGATACGACTGAGTGACTTCACTTTCACTTTTCACTTTCATGCATTGGAAAAGGAAATGGCAACCCACTCCAGTGTTCCTGCCTGGAGAATCCCAGGGATGGGGGAGCCTTGTGGGCTGCCATCTATGGGGTTTCAGAGAGTTGGACACTACTGAAGTGCTTAACAGCAAAATGAAATACATAGGTATAAATGCAACAAATATGTATAAGATCTATGAGGAAAACTACAATGATCTTGAGAAACAAAGTCAAAGAAAAACTAAAAAAAAAAAAAGATATTCAACATTCACGGACAGTAATACTCAATACTGTCAAGATATCAGTTCCTCCCTAATTGATCTATAAGTTTAATACAATCCAAATCAAAATCCCAGCAAGTTATTTGTGGATATCAACAGGATGATTGTAAAGTTTATAAGAAGAGATAAAAGACAGTACAGTGAACCCTGCAATATTCTTGCCTGGGAAATTCTATGGACAGAAGAGCCTGGGAGTCCACAGTCCATGGTGTCGCAAAAAGTCAGACACGACTTAATCACTGGGCAGGTAAACGATCCAAATTATACAAAGACCTCTTCCTTGGTGGCTCAGTCAGCAGTGAATCCGCCTGCAATGTAGGAGACCTGGGTTTGATCCCTGGGTTGGAAAGATCCCCTTGAGGAGAGCATGGCAATCTATTCCAGTATTCTTACCTGGAAAATCCCTATGGACAGAGGAGCCTAGAGGGCTAGAGTCCATGAGGTTGCAAAGAGTCGGACACAACTCTGAGTGACTAAGTACTCTTAAAACTAAAGAATAAGAAAATCAACCCAGTTAAAAATGGTCCAAAATCTCCAAGACATATCCTCAAAGACCAAAGATGATATACAGATGGAAAATAAGCATATGGAAAGATGCTCTAGATCTTATGTCACCAGAAAAGTGTAAATTAAAACAGCAACAAGCTACCATTACATGCCTATTCAGTTCAGTTCAGTGGCTCAGTGTGTCCAACTCTTTGCAACCCCATGAATCACAGCACACCAGGGCTCCCTGCCCATCACCAACTCCCGGAGTTCACTCAGACCCACGTCCGTCGAGTCAGCGAAGCCATCCAGTATCTCATCCTCTGTCGTCCCCTTCTCCTCTTGCCCCTAATCCCTCCCAGCATCAGAGTCTTTTCCAATGAGTCAACTCTTCACATGAAGTGGCCAAAGTACTGGAGTTTCAGCTTTAGCATCATTCCCTCCAAAGAAATCCCAGGGTTGATCTTCAGAATGGGCTGGTTGGATGGATCTCCTTGCAGTCCAAGGGACTCTCAAGAGTCTTCTCCAACATCACAGTTCAAAAGCATCAATGCTTCGGCACTCAGCCTTCTTCACAGTCCAACTCTCACATCCATACATGACCACTGGAAAAACCATAGCCTTGACTAGACGGACCTTAGTCGGCAAATTAACGTCTCTGCTTTTGAATATGCTATCTAGGTTAGAAGGGTCAAAATCAGAACATTGACACCAAATGCTGATGAGGATGTGGAGCAAGAGGAATGCCCACTCATTCTTGGTGTGAAAGCAAAACTGTATACTTTGGAAGTTTCTACAGTTTGGCAGTTTCTCAGGAAACTAAACATAGTCTTACAGACAATGCACTAATTGCACTCCTTAGTATTTATTCAAAGGAGTTGAAAATTCATGTCCACACAAAAACCTGGCACATGGATGCTTATGGCAGCTTTACTCATAATTGCCTATCCCTGCTCTGTGGCTCACTCCTTCATCTTATACTTTTCAACTATTAAGACAGTGAATAATCTCCACTATAAAAGTCCAATCCTTTTCTGGCATTTTCTCTCAACACTCCAAGGTTATCAGGACAAAATTTGCAGTTATGAAAGTTAAGAGAATAAATCCTTAGAGTTCTAATAATAAGAAAAATATTTTTTCATTTTCTTTTATTTTGTGTCTATATGAGATGATGTATGGTCACTAACCTTACTGTGGTAATCACTTCATGATATTAAGTCAATCATTATTCTGTACACTTTAAACTTGTACTTTGCTGGATGATTTCAAATATCAGAAGAGTGGCCAGCTCTATGGGAGAAAGCATAGGAGGTTATCAGGGTAGGAACGCATATTAAGGTTCTGGTAATTCTCTGCTTCTTCAGGTGGTGTGTTCAAAGATGTTCAGTTTATCACCAATCTTTGAACTGAACATATATGTACTGTGTATGCTTTGTATATGTAATATATTTCACAATAAAATGCTTTTAAATAAACCACAAAAAAAATAAAATTATATTTAGGCTAATTTTGATTTGTTTAAATTTCATAAATGGGCTTTGGGATAACTGAGACAACTAAATCAAGGAGGTTTCCCTTTGACTCTTATCCCTGTGCAGACCTAAGATAATTTCTTGTTTGATAACTTCATCTCAGGTTTACAAAAAAAATCTTTCCTTATGACCTATGATTGGGGTTTTCTGTCTGTTCTTGTTTCTTCACTCCTGAGGAAATAAATGGTCTTGGGGAGAATGTGAGCTTATTTTCTAACTAAAGGTGGACTGTTAGTTGAAGTAGCTTTAAATCTACATTGTCATCTTTAAATGTGCAAATTATGTATTTAGGGCTTGAAGGGCTTATACTTAAAACCATTCTTGGATCATACCTTGATAAAGGTTAGTTCTCAAAGAGTGGAGAAGTAGGTCGAAGGATTTAATGGTGTGAGAAAGCAATAATTTTTCACTCTGTATTATGAGATATTAGTAGGCATCTTAACTCTCTCAAGAAAACTCAGACCACAGCACTGGATGGCTAGAATACTGTAAAACCAAAGTCTCTGGTTCCAGAATCTGATTTTTTGACTAACTGAAGTACAAGTCTAGAAAAATTCCAAAGACATCTCTAAATGAAATGTTTACAATCATCTACCACAATATCTGCTTTGGATAAGAATTATAAAACAGCTTTTCATTTGCAATCATACCTAATGGTTAGCATTATCTATCTCTTTCATCTCCTAAATTACAAAGAAAATGCCTTTGGTAATTTCCATTTACTTTTTTTTAATAAGAAAGTGTGCTTTTACATTTAATATGTGATTCAGCCTACTTAAAATATAATTAGAAATACATAGATAGATGATTTAATAGCATTAGCTCTTTGGGCATTTAAAGACAGTAATTTGAATTCAAATATTAATCCCTGAATTATATTTGAAGCTCTGCAGGCTTCATTACAAAAATAAAAAGATATCTTTTTTTCTTTTATCAACCTTTCACTTGGGCATGCTTAATAGTGGAAAACTGTTTAAATGTCCATAAACTGCTTTTTTCTCCTTTAAATGTGATGTGTGTCATGAAATTAATGTCTTTGGGTGAATTAAAACCTTAGTTTTCTGCTAATTTACTGCTTCAAAACCTTCTGTATCACTTAGTGCTAAGTCTTCATCCCATTTAGACCAGCATAATTGCTACTCAACCTGTCTGACTCACCATTTCTTGCTGTAGAGCCATCCAACATACTTCTCTGTTTTAATTTTGTGATTCAAAGTCATATAATGTAGAAACATATTTTAATATTTATGCTCTGTGTATAAAGGTGATATATTCATTACACAGCATTTGAGACTATAAATATTAATAAGAAAAAAACATCAATCATAATTGTCACATTAGAGGGAATTCTTTAGATTCTGGTGTCTTCTATATCTAGCACCAGATATATATTTGTATGTATCTACCTCTGTCCATAAATGGTGATGTCATATTTTGTATTCAGATTTGTACCCTGCTTTTATCACTTAACACTACCTTGTCACTTAATAAAAATCATTTTCCTCATGATGATATTTCATCCCATTTTATAAATGAAATGTAATTTATCTTACCATTTTGTATAGGAGGATTACATTTGGAAGTTTTGTCTGGGAAAAAAAAAAGTTGACCATAATGTCTATCCATATGAGTCTTATTTCTATAGTACTCCATAAAAATAAAAAGACCTTTAAGTAAAAAAGTAGCTGGAAAATCACTGAAGAGAAAATCCATAGAACTATGTAGTCACATTAATCTGGACTAAACTTATTCACATTTTTATTAATGTCTTCAGTGAATATGTCTGTAGGGTAGGCAGGTCAGCTGTGCAGATGGCATGAAGCAGAGAAATTAAAAACATGCTGGATGATGAAATCATAATCCAAAATGATCAGGCAGGTGGAAATGGTGAAAAGGAGAGTGTATTTTTAAAAGGATGAATATAAAGTTCCATGAATGAGTTAGAAACAAACAAAAAATTAGTGGTATATGATATGGAATGTGACTTAATAGGAAGTTCATGAAAAGTAAAAGAGATATTTGAATAAAAATGCTATCACTAAACCCAGGAAATGGAAGGTTTCTTTTCCTTTAAATTGGAAGGAAAGTTATGACCAACTTAGATAGCATATTCAAAAGCAGAGACATTACTTTTCCAACAAAGGTCTGTTTCGTCAAGGCTATGGCTTTTCCAGTGGTCATGTATGGATGTGAGAGTTGGACTGTGAAGAAGGCTGAGCACCAAAGAATTGATGCTTTTGAACTGTGGTGTTGGAGAAGACCCTTGAGAGTCCCTTGGACTGCAAGGAGATGCAACCAGTCCATCCTAAAGGAGATCAGTCCTGGGTGTTCATTGGAAGGACAGATGCTGAAGCTGAAACTCCAATACTTTGGCCACCTGATGTGAAGAGCTGACTCATTGGAAAAAACCCTGATGCTGGGAGGGATTAGGGGCAAGAGGAGAAGGGGACGACAGAGGATGAAATGGTTGGCATTACCGACTCAATGGACATGGGTTTGAGTGGACTCCGGGAGTTGGTTATGGACAGGGAGGCCTGGCGCGCCTGGTTCCCCTGGCGTTCATTGGTTTGCAAAGAGTCAGACACGACTGAGTAACTGAACTGAACTGAACTGAAACTGGACAGGACAACATAGAGTTTGCTTAGTTCTCTGGTTTATACCTTATGAAGGATATTTCAAATGTTCACCATCATGATCATGTTGTAAAAGTCTCACAATATAACATATAAAGATAAATTGAAAATATTAAAGATATTAGCAGGACAAAATAATAGTGAATTCTACTATAAAGTAATTAAATAGCAATATTAAAATATGTGAAGAATTTAGGGACAGTAATTTGACTTACAATAATAGATTTGTCTTGTGTCCCATAAAAAAAAAATAAGACCTAAACAGTTTATGATACCATTTCCAATGCATGTGGGGACAGGGAGATTCTCTACACCAACAAACGTTTCTCAGGATACTAACTGGATTGTGGTTGAGTTACAATTCAACTCAATTTGACATTATCTCCCTGGAGATCATATTCTGTAGGTTAAGGGCCCAGTCCCACTAGGCCACCCTCCACTTCGGAGACCAACTGCAAGTATAGGTTGTCTGTGCTTCTGACCCTGCCAGATATAAACTGTAGGTTCCAATGACCACTCCAAATCAGGATGCCAACTGCAAGTCCAGGCTCTTAACTGTACTTCTGACAGACTGGTTATAAATCAGAGGTTCTCAGGACTGTCACTCTGGATTTGATTAATTTGCTAGAATGATTCAAAGAACTTAGGAAACCTATTTACTGACTAAGAAAGTAAAAGTAAAAGTGTTAGTCACTCAGTCGTGTCCGACTCTTTGTGACCCCATGGACTGTAGAACGCCAGGCTCCTCCGTCCAAGGGATTCCCCAGGCAAGCATACTGGAATGGGTTGCCGTGCCCTCCTCCAGTGGATCTTCCAAGTCCAGGAATTGAACCCACAGCTCTTGTGTCTCCTGCATTGGGAGGTGGGTTCTTTACCACCAATGCCACCTAGGAAACTCCTTAAATTACCAGTTAATCACCAAAGATATTAAAGAATAGAAATTAACAATCAGATGAAGAGGTGCATAGGATCTTGTGTCCTTGTGGAGCTTGGGGCCTGGCACTGTGGCATATCAAAGTGTTCTGTTTCCCCAACCTGGAAGCTCTCACAAACACCTTCCCTTTTGGGTTTTTATGGAAACTTTATCACATAGGCATAATTGATTAACTCACTGGCCACTGATGGTTTATTCCACCTTTAGCCCCCACCCTTCCTGGAAATAAAGAAAAGACAATGAAAGTTGCAGCCCTTTACTCCGTGCCTGGTTCCCCTGGTAACCAGCCCTTATCTCTAAGTGCCCTCCAAAAGCTCCTTTCATTAACATAAACCCACTATTGGTGAAAGAGCTTGTTACATATAACAAGACACTCATCTCACCCTTATGACTCTGAAGTCTTTTCAGGAACTGAGGACTAAAAACCAAATATAATAAAAAATGTTCCTAGAGCTCTACTGCTCAGGAAATTCCAAGTATTTGGGGATTTGTAAGCCAGGAACTCTGGACAAAGACCAAATACGCATGAGAAATATATTTTCATAATCTGAATGACCATATATATGTAAATCACAGTATCACAGGAACAAAGAATGAAAGGTATAAAAAGAATAGCTTTGGCTCAGCATGGTTCAATATGTAAAAATACATAACAGTAATAATAGAAAGTATTTGAAGTATCTAGAAATAGAATGGGCTGCCTCAGTCTATCTCATGAATTTAGGAATTTTCAATCTCTGGAGTTGTTCAAGCAAAAAGCAGATAACCATATAGTCATCTATATTCTTCCCCTGCACAGTCTCATATCACATTGCTTAAATTGCTATAATTGATGGTTCTAAATATTGATTTCAAGTTTCATCTGTATCCTAAATCCCAGTCACACAATTGCACCAACCTCCTGTTGTCTGTATTTCAGTGGCTCTCAACTGAGGACAATTTTGTCCGTGCCTCAGAGAATTCTTGGAAAATTCTAGAGCCATTTTAGGTTGGCACTAGTGAGAGGAGTGTCGCTTGCAACTATTTGGTAGAGGCCAGGGATTTTGCTAAACATTCTACAATGCACAAGGCATCTCCCCACAATAAACAATTATCCTGCCCAAAATGTTAGCAGTACCCATGGCTAAGAAACACTGCTTTACATGTATTTCCACAGGTAACAAACTCAGAATGACCAATTCAAAACTCAGTATCTCCATTCTATTATCCCATCTTCACCTTAAAATCTCAAAGTTTAGTCACTCAGTTGTGTCTGACTCTTTGCAACCCCATGGACTGTAGCCTGCCAGGCCTCTCTGTGCATAGAATTCTTTAGGCAAGAATACTGGAGTTGGTTGCTATTTCCTTTTCCAGGGGATTTTCCTGACCCAGGGACTGAACCAGGTCTCTCGCATTGCAGGCACATTCTTTACCATCTGAACCACAAGGAAACCCAAGGAAACTCTGAAGTGTCCTCTGAAACAATCTTAGTTGCCATTCCCTATTATGATTAACAGCATCATTAGCTACCCAGTCACATGAGCTAGAAATCTCAGAGTCATCCTTAACTCCTTATTTTTCCTTGTCTGTTAATCTACTTCTCAAATGTATTTCTAAATATTTTCCCTTCTTTCCATTATTACTGCCAGTGACTTAGCTGGGTTTCTCATTTTCTCCCAACAAGACTTTTTTTTTTTTTTCCCAATTCATCCTTCACATTGTTTCCAGGATTATCTTTCTGAAACACAAAAGCAGTAACGCTATTAAATCATGCAGAAACCACAGGTAAGCCTCCAGTGTCCAAAGAATAAAAGCTCAAACTTTGAATCAACATGAGAGGTGCTAAATAATCTAATCCCAAGTTCTCTTTTCATCCCATAATACTACCTCCTTCCCTGATGCTAGACTGTAATACTTTTAATGTCCTTTTAAATACAAAGGTTCCATAGCTCTAAGATTTTTCACTTATGGTTGAGAAAGATAGCAAAATTCACATTAAATATGTCCCACTACACTATCTTTATATAAGAATCCATTATCTTGTTTCTGGGGAGGTTGCAATTTTTAGTAGATATTCCCAGAAAGAAAGACATCAAAAACAGGAAATGTACAATGGTCTCTTCCCTACTATAGTGATTATAACTGTTTTATATGTTTGGTAGTCAAAAGAGGATGAAATGGTTGGATGGCATCATTGACTCAATAGACATGAGTTTAAGCAAACTCTGGGAAATGAAGGACAGGGAAGTCTGGCATGCTGCAGCCTATAGGGTTGCAAGAGTTGGACACAACTGAAAAACTGAACAATTCATGGGAAATAGATGGGGAAACAGTAGAAACAGTGTCAGACTTTATTTTTTTGGGCTCCAAAATCACTGCAGATGGTGACTGCAGCCATGGAATTAAAAGACGCTTACTCCTTGGAAGAAAAGTTATGACCAACCTAGACAGTATATTCAAAAGCAGAGACATCACTTTGCCGACTAAGGTCCATCTAGTCAAGTCTATCGTTTTTCCTGTGGTCATGTATGGATGTGAGAGTTGGACTGTGAAGAAGGCTGAGCGCAGAAGAATTGATGCTTTTGAACTGTGGTGTTGGAGAAGACTCTTGAGAGTCCCTTGGACCGCAAGGAGATCTAACCAGTCCATTCTGAAGGAGATCAACCCTGGGATTTCTTTGTAGGGAATGATGCTAAAACTGAAGCTCCAGTATATGGCCACCTCATGAGTTGACTCATTGGAAAAGACTCTGATGCTGGGAGGGACTGGGGGCAGGAGGAGAAGGGGACGACCGAGGATGAGATGGCTGGATGGCATCACTGACTCAGTGGACGTGAGTCTGAGTGAACTCCGGGAGTTGGTGATGGACAGGGAGGCCTGGTGTGCTGCGATTCATGGGGTCGCAAAGAGTCGGACATGACTGAGCGACTGAACTGAACTGAACTGAACAGTCAAAAGTAAGATGCTAGCAGATATTTATGTTTTCTTTTGTCATATTCTTAAATATTTAGATTTTAAAAATACATACTTCCAAAGATCAGGGATCCGTAATGCCAGCACATATTATCTTCTCCCACTGGAAGACTGAGAGGATCACTACTACGTACGGTACATTTTCTTTTTATGAAGTGCTATTTCTTCAGGGAAGGTTAAAAATGTAAGAGTCCTTTGAGGGTAGCCCTGAAAGGAAAACAAATATTTGATTATCTAATGTGTGTAACCAGGGTGAAGTGACTGAACATACAGATGGATAAATGTTTTGCATGAAGCTAAGAAAGACCTTGTGAAATATATTTGATATGTACTGCATTGAAATACCTTAAAGATACACCCATCTCAAAATGTCTTTTTAAAAGGTAAAAAAAAGAGGCATGTTTGGGGAAGCACAAATCAGTGCACCCAAACCCTCTATATTTGCCTTTGGAATCTGGATTCATTTACACTCACACACATGTACTCAAATAGCCTCTTCCTCTGTGTTGAAGCTGAATCCTTCCTAAGGAGACCCTATACGACTGGCAGCCAAGAACAGTTAGGTGTTCCAGAGAAGCAAGTCTGGGGTTACAGCCAAACCTCTGCAAAGCAGAGAGTTATCTAAATAATAGAGTTGACTCTGATGGCAAAAGGCTTCTTGCAGGTGCGGATGTATGTATTTTGACATGTAGGTTAACTCTTTCAGTTGCTTCTCCTATCCCACCTGTGCAAGCATGCTTAGGAGCTCAGTTGTGTCTGACTCTTTTGAGACCTCATAGACCGTAGTCTACCAGGCTCCTCTATCCATGGGATTCTCCAGGGAAGAATACTGGAGTGGGTTGCCAATTCCTCCTCCAAGGGATCTTTTGGACCCAGGGATCAAACTCAGGTGTCCTATATCTCCCGGCAAGTGGCAAGTGGATTGTTTATCTGCTGAGCCATGGGGGAAGCCCTATTCCACCACCACTACCTTATTTTCACAGAGTTCTAAAATTACTGGAGTTCTTCACACGAGGATTTCTTTACTCAAAACTGTTCAAGGTGTGGGATGGAGAAGGAAAGCAGTGAAGACAAAGGAGGGTGGTGTACAGAAAGAAAAGCAAAATAAAGTAAGAATGCGATGGGGGTAAAGACCTTTCTGCTATTTCCCAGGCCTTATCCTAACCTTTATGCAATATAATTTGAAATATTCTATTCAGTTTTGATACATAAACAGGCCTTCATGCACACTTTGCTGGCATTTGAAAGTAATAAATCAATGGACTACCCTATTAAAATGAACCCCCAAATGTCAAGTAAGATACCTGCATCATCACTGCCATTTTTTAAAGGAAGCATATTTCCTGAATTTTATTAGATAAAATTATTTTGTTCATATTAATCTCTACTTCACATTCATCTTTATAATAATTAGTTTTGATATCATTTAATTTTTAATCAGATCCTAGGAAACTACTGAAAATAACAATTTTGGAACACCTCATTCCCTACCTGGCATACAAAAAACTTCCTCCTCCACAATGCTTCTTAATGAAAAAAACACAAATAGCAATTTAATCTGGTTAAGTAGAATTTTAGGCAAAATTAGAGCAATTTCTCAAGCTCTACAGTTTGCATATTAGAGGTAAATAAAAGTTAAAGAAAGCAATCCACAAAGCATCATTTTCTGATATTTAGCCTAATAGTTATACAAACCTAGTTTTTCTTATTTATCTCATTGTGATGAAGTGAAGTGAAATGAAAGTCATTCATTCGTGTCTGACTCTTTGCAGCCTCATGGACTATACAATCCATAGATTTCTCCAGGCCAGAATACTGAAGTGCGTAGCCTTTCCCTTCTCCAGGAGATCTTCCCTAACCAGGGATTGAACCCAGGCTTCCCTCATTGCAGGTGGATTCTTTAGCATATGAGCCACCAGGGAAGCCCAAGAATACTGAAGTGGGGAACCTATCCCTTCTCCAGCGGATCTTCCCGACCCAGGAATCGAACTGGGGTCTCTTGCATTGCAGGTGGATTCTTTACCAGCTGAGCTATCAGTGAAGCCCCTTGCAATGTGATATGTATCATCAAATCAGACAAAAAAAATACTCTTACCTTATTGATGAGGATTTTCTTACTCACAAACTCAGTACTGTATCTCTTTGGCCATTTGTAATTTGCCCATTTTCATAGTACCAGCTGAGGCTAGGGTGACTACTTTTATTTTCTAGGAATATCCCAACACAGAACAGTGAAAAAAATATAGCAAAGCTGACAAATATTTATTCCAAAAGATGGAATAATACATATGTAAAGTGCCTCTGAAATTGACATGAAATCATGCAGATAGTTCAGAGTAACTGATTGCAGTGAACTAGACCCAATTTTATAAACAGGCATAAATTTGACAAAGCTAATCTATAATGAATCTAATTTCCCATATGTGACATATCTACATAATAAACTCCATTTGACATTGACTAGAATATTCAGCATAGAAAGTGTCAATGAAACCTTAGCAACTTTACCAAACTGAAAAATCTGTGCACATGTCAGAATAGAAGGTACCTTACAAAATGAGAAGAATGAGAAAAACCGTGGACATTTTGGTAACTAGAACTGGCTAGGACAAAACTATGGTGCAATAACTGATGAGTACACTCTAAAGGAACACAAACATCAGGTCAAATTTCTAAGCTGAAAGATAGGTCTTTACTTCTACAAAAAGTTATTACTCAGGAAGCAGATGAAATGATCAGCATCACCATGATGGGGAGCAGATTATGCCACCCCCAAATGTGCCTTTTTAGCATTGGATTATTTTGAGCTGAAGGTAAACAAGACCCCGCAGACCCAGGAAAATCTTTTGCCTCTCCCTTAACTGCCTAAAAGAATTTAAATAGAGGGGTTTGGTCAGAAAGATAGCTATTACAAAAGATAACTTTTTAAACTTCTGATATCAAATACCTGCTTTTCTTATTTTCCTGTGAATTGTCCTCTTCCTCTTTGAAGCCCTGGGACCCTATTTCTTTCTTTAGCTCAGGATAGCATATAAGCCTCATCTGTCTGATTCCTTTCGGGTCCCGTATTTTTATGGGACTCTCATATGAAAATAAATTTATTCTGCTCTTATTAATCTAAATTATGTCAACTTACTTATTAGATCGGCTAAAGAACCTAGAAGGGCAGAAAGAAAATTTTTCTGCCCTGACAATCATTTAGTCAGACAATTTTAGTTTTTTTTTTTCCAGTGTATTCATAATATTACCTATCACCAATATCATTATCAAGATTCAATATACAGAAAGTGAATGGTAACATTATTGCTACTGTCACATATATATCTCAAGGGCAAGGTTTACTCTTTTGCATTATTTATAACACCATTTAATGTTTGGGATAATGCTCTGCTATGAATACTGCATGCCTAAAGGGCAGTGATGATAGGTGTCTCTGAAATTTACATATAAAATCATGAGTATATGAAATCATACTCAAAGTGATTCTTTTTTAAAAGATTCAGCTGCCATTTTTTGTTTTTGATTGTGGCTGGGCAAGAGTGGAAAGGCAAAACGTGACAACTAGTAAAGAGTTTACATAAAGCTAAACCAGGGAAACTCATTTTTAAAACTTAGAAATGAGAACAAGGAGACTGGGAAAAGCCCCTCTTGTAGTCCCCTCGTGAAGCAGGCAGCACCCTGCTCTGGACTCTGCAGAAGGAAATAGTCAGAAGAGCACAGGCGATGTAGGTCATTTGTCTGAATTATTTGCTAAGGCAGATTTTGATAATGACCTTCTAATAGTTAAATGACACATATTAAAAGAACCATGTGATTCTAGTGATTTTCTAGGTCTCTACTAAGATCAAGCAAAAGGATGTGGGCCTGTATAGCAGCAAGAGAGATTTCAGAAAGAGTTTAGGTAAGAATTTCACAACAATGCAAGTAGCTATACATGGTGATGAATAAGCAAGGGAAATTATAGCATAGTTTCTTTGAAAATTGATATTGAAGAGATTCTGATATCATCCTGAAAATCACTTCTTAAGCTCTTCTTTAGCCCTCTAAGATTATATGTTAAGGGCCAATTCAAAAATACAACTATAGAGAACTGGTTATTTTAAACCAGAAAAAGTCTATTGGTAAACTAAGAATGTCACTTCTTATGAGTTAAATATCTAGCCTTCATTAAGTTTTTTTATTTGGTAATATACCAATAAAATTGCTTGGAACAACTGAAAATTTTTCTTTAGCTGAAGGTACAACAAAGAATTTAATACCTTTAATAACAATTTTTAAAGAAATTGTCAGGCAGTTTACTAATTCCTGAGGAAAAAACCCACAATTTTAAAGAACACTGGTGTTACATATAAGAAATGCTTCCTTTGGAATGATCTTTAGAAATTAATATCAATACCAAAAATAAAAAAAAAAAAAAAAAACAAATGTCCTAAAATCTTTGGTATCATTTTAAAGAGTCAGTAGTATATGTGTCCCGTAAAAATATGTTTTAAAAGTTAAAAAAATGTTTCAATCTAGTATTAAAGATAATGACAATATGGGTTAAAAAGTAACTCATTCAAGAACTTTTTCTTATGAACCCTCATTGAATGAATTGAGAACCCTGTCTTCCAGGAGCTCCTCATGTAGCTGCTGCTAAGTCACTTCAGTTGTGTCCAACTCTGCGCGGCCCCATAGATGGCAGCCCACCAAGCTCCCCCGTCCCTGCGATTCTCCAGGCAAGAACACTGGAGTAGGTTGCCATTTCCTTCTCCAGTGCATGAAAGTGAAAATTGAAAGTGAAGTCACTTAGTCATGTCTGACTCTTAATGACCCATGGACTGTAGCCCACCAGGCTCCTCCATCCATGGGATTTTCCAGGCATGAGTACTGGAGTGGGGTGCCATTGCCTTCTTCCCTCATGTGGCAGGCAAGACCAATTTTATCAATTACTACCCAATATGAAAGGTTGGAAAGACTCCAATGGATATGCAGAGAAGTTAAAACCGAATCTTAAAATACTACATTTTTTTAAGTTAAATCAAAAAATCAAATTAGATTTTTCAATTTAGGTAGTGTATGTCTGATTATAATACATAGACATCAAAGATCCAATGCATTTACTTTCAAAATCAACATTCTTTAAAGCATATCCCACCAATCTCAGTAAAACTTTACTGTCTACCATTTCTGTTAGTCAAACTGAGTTTTATTTTTGCTTTTGATTTCAAGCTCCTTTAATGTGTTTTGTATATCAAATGACCGACCTAGGAAAATGAGGCCTTTAAGCCCTGAGCTGGTTTTATATCCTGACAGTTTCCAGCCATGCTATGCTCTCCCTGGGGGCTGGGATATCTCAGGAGAAGGCTTCATCTATTTCCAACTAATATCTGACAACTGTCAAATTTCTGTGTCTCATTTTAAACTTTTCATCCTCCTTTCAGCCTCATTTTTCTGTTGCCTATATCTCTGCTTGCCACTTAATAAAATATCATCAAAATCACCAAGGGAACTTGTTAAAAACAAAAACAGTGACCCATTACAGACTGAGTCTCCTGCATTCATACGTGGGAATTTGGATTGTTAACAAGCCTTTTGCCAGCCCCTCAATTCCCAGGGGATTACCAAATTCTATCAGTGTGAAAGAGTACTTTATGATATCAGTCTCATTGCTAACACTGAGCCCTAGGACATATATTTTAAAATCTCAGTTCCATGTAATTTTCAAACTAATCATCACAATAATTTTATGCAGTGAGAATCACTGCTTCTATGTTACACAAAATGAAACAGAGGATCAAAGAAATTAAGTATTATGTGGAGCTATGAACAATGCCAGCATGCTGTGTAGACCGTATGGTAGGATGAAAAAGATAGAGGGCCCAAAAGTGAGCCTTATATTTGAATCCTGGCAATGATATTACCCAGGGGGCTTCCCAGGTGGCACTAGTTGTAAAGAACCCGCTTGCCAGTGCAGGAAACTAAAGAGACATGGGTTCAATCCCTGGGTGGGGAAGATCTCCTGAAGAGGGGCATGGCAACCCATTCCAGTATCCTTGGCTGGAGGATACCATAGACAGAGAGGACTGGAGAGCTACAGTCCACGAGGCCGCCAAGAGTCGGACATGACTGAGAGACTCAGCATGCACCCGCATAATGATACTACAGCAGCCTGATCTTGCCATTCGACCTCGCTGAGCCCAGGTTAATCACAGGAAAGTGGTGATTACAATGCTGACCTTTATAACTTATAGCATACCAAGGTCACTTTAAACGTTAATCCATTTCCACCTACAAGTCCATTTTTTTCCTTTTTCATTCTCCTTAAGCATGAGACCATTTTAAAAGTCTTCTTTTAGCTTCTTTACTTATGAGTAGAAATGCATTACCACTTTTTAACAACCTATGTTAACCAGCCATCTAAATATGATTATTTGGGAGGTACATCTGTTATGTAAACCATCATACAAGCCTGTTTAATAGGCTAAAATTGGAAACAATAGAATTTCCAAAATTAGGAGACTATTAAAGAAAGAGAAATTATTAATTAAAATTATAAGGCGAGCCACATAGTGTAATAATATACAAGCACTAAAAATTATAATTTTTAAAGAACTGCTGTCAAAATAATAGGCATAAAATAAGACGTGAATTATATTACATGATTTCCCTTTAAACTTATGTACACATGCATGTGTATATATAAACATACATGTTGGCAATTTTGTCAAAAGATAGAAAGGAAATATATCAATGTAGTAATAGTAGTTATCTTTGGATTTAATAATTATGTATTACTTTTGTTTTCTTCTTTGTAGCTTTTCTGATTTTACACATTTTCTACAAAATTATGTGTACATTTTACAGAGAGAAAAAGTAAACATTATTAAAATAAAATTTATAAGTAAGTTCAGTTCAGTCACTCAGTCATGTCTGATTCTTTGTGACCCCATGGACGGAAGCATGCCAGGCTTCCCTGTCCATCAACAACTTTATTTATTTACAAATAAAACAAAAAAATATTCAAAACATTAGATTGGGCCATGCAATCACTTGCTTCTTTTTATCCTGGCATCCACAACAAAAGTACGTTTCTTACAAGGGTTTCTTTAGTTTCTGTTATAGCCAATACTGTAAAATAACTTAATAAAAGATAAGGATCTTCTCTCAGATTATACACATTAGTTTTCATCTGACCATATTTGGCTTCCATGAGAATTCTACAAATAAAATATCTGCAACAGAAGGCTGTGAAATCAGGGAACAAACTGTTCTTAACTGTGTGGGATAATTTTTCATTTACATGAGAATCATCCTTCCCAAAATAAAATGGCAGTATTCACTCTCTCCTGGGCACTGTTCTTTTCTTTTTCTTTTTTTTTTAATTATCCTCTCTGTGACCTTAGGCAAGTAATTTAACCTTTCTGTGTCTCTATTTCTTACATAGAATAGAATGATAATAGTATCAACTTGATAAGCCTTTTCTTTTGAGGATTAAATAGTTAATGTTTAGAAATCCCAGAAGAAAATGATCATAACATAACAATGATAATAATAATAATAACAGATACTGTTTTTAACGTTAACAACCACCTTTAAGAGGCAGATATACCACTACCCTATACAGTACGTGAGGATTTGGAGACTTAAGAAGCTGAGTTACTCCTCACCTTACACGGGACACTGATAGTCAAATGCAACATTTACTGACATCGAAGCCTACACATGGTCATTAAACCATCAGGCAACAGGCAATATTCATAAATTTTAACCAGCTTATTGTAAGCCAGACACAGACACTGAGCAACACTGCTCAAGGCTCAGCTCTTGCCTTTAGTCTAATGAGAAGGGCTATCAGGTCTTTGAGAACGAAGTGGGATGGCAACCATGAGAATATGAGGCCATAATACAGCAAGAACGGTGTTACGTGTATTCTAGAGAGGTCAGACAAAGCAAACTGGAGGAAGCAGCCCTTCAGTAGAGATCTGAAGGATGAGCTAGAGTTAGCCAGCAAGCTGGTGAGGAACAACAATCAGCTGGCATTTGCTCCCTGGCGTTCTGTGCTGGAACTCCGGAGATACCAGCGTTAACTTCATGCCAGGTGAAAAATGATCTGAGTGCCCACAGCTGCAGCTGCTGCTTTATACTCTATCCCTCCTACTTCCATCGTTAATGAGTCTGAGACCAGAAAAGAATACATCTTAGTAACTAAGGGCTCTTCTGTTAGTCTTTGTTCCAGAGACAGAAGAGAAGTTCTTCACTTCTGTTCATGAAACAGCCACAGATCTTTTGTTACTTTGCTTTAGCGCTTTCTAAAATAGAAGTTTGATGCTACTAACTCTCATTTGTATACATCTTGGTGGTAGGTTGCTGTATGCTCATAAATATACTGATTATAAAAGCACATGATTCCCCCCCCCCCAGTAATGGTTCTAAAGCATATCAAAACTTCTAAGATTCCATAAGGTTAATTCCTGCTGTTAGGAATTCTTCTGATTTGCCTGAACTTTTAGCAATTCTGATACTTGTAGTTACACAACACCCCAGAGACAGAGGCATGCCAGAAGGTATTTATTCCAGATGTAAATAACTTTACTGAGTCAAGGTAAGTTTGAGGCCTTTATATATATCTCCATATTTCAAATATTAGTTTTTTAAAAAGATGTCTCATTTCAAAGTTTTATTTGAGGAGAAAGAAATTTCCTTTTCTTCTGTGGTGTGTCAGATATAGCCCCAGTAAACAGAGTCTAGAAAGATTTCTATTTTGCCTTTTAGAAGTCACTTCTATCTGACTACAACCACTTATTTGAATTTGTATGAAAAAAAATTCATCTTTACTTAATCATCAGTAAACAAATTTCAATGCTGTTTGTGGCTGGCAGTGTGAAATAGGAAGATTCAAAGGAAACACAGGATTTATTTCCTTTCTTCCAGGAGTTTGCATTATGGTTGGAAAAGCTAAAAATCATCTTAAACTGATTTGGGGCACTGACCACAGAAAAGAGTAATATCAGGACACCAGAGGAAGAAAACTTTTCTCTACAGTGAGAAAGAGGAGCATAACATGGGATCCAGTAGCAGCAGTTTTCTATTATTTATATACACTTTGTATCTGTGTTTTTTGAATCCCTAGTTTTCCAAATAAAGGAAAGCTTCTAGTATATTTTTCAAGGCAACGTATCTTTCAAAATGATCACTTAAATAAATTTTTTAAATGTGCTCTCCTGAAATAAGTTTTTAAAAATGTATGTTAGAGAATCTTCACCAAACTATTTCCACCATGCCAAGAAAAGTATATTTCAATTGTTACAAGAAACGGCAGCTTTAATTCAACCACTAGGGGGGAAATCCTGCAGTACTCACTGCAGTATATTTCTCTGAAGCTAAATTTTTAGCTTTATTTGAACAGGGTATGCTTCCTCTAAGCCATTAGCCTCTAGCTGAGCCAAGCTCCAAGGCTTAAAATAAGGTGAAAGTCTTGGGTCACTATATCTTATTACTTCTTCTCATATGGATTAAAAATAAAACAGTAACAGCAGATCCACTCCAAGAAATGGTGTGGAAATTTGTCTTTCTGACACTGAAGAGAGAAGGTGCCTGACTCGGTGCAGATTACTTCACAGAGAAATTCTGCATCCTCACTTCAACTGACACTTAAAAGTTTCAGCAAAATTTTTTTTAATTGAAGAATTACACTCTTGCATAATTTTGGAGACATTATATAAAATCAAATTAAAACAAACATATCATCATCACAGAAGAGAGGTCTGTCTTGGACAAAAGGGGAAATTTCAGGTCTTTGTATAATTTTTAATGCTGTGGATTCAATGACATTGTTTTTTAGCCTCTTTATTTGTAAGACACTATACATCTATCTATAATTTGAGTAGATAACATTTATAAGTTTCTTTAAAATGTTTATTTTCATTTAGTGTCATCTTTTCAAATGACACGTTTTTCTTTACATATGCCTATCACTCTCCGTACAAGGTATAGATATCATTACACAAGGACAAAGAAAAGAACAGCCTGTGTGTGGAGGCTGGGACCCCAAGAATGTTACCTCAGTGCTCCCCAAAACTATGCAAGCACATACCTAGTGATCTCCCAAGAAATTACTTTGGACTCCTACAATTGTAAAAGAGCTATAGAGAGTGACCTAAACTATGTTATGGACGACCAAATATTTGATCTTCGTGTGAGAAGAGAAGCTTTTATTATAGGATGCAAAAACAGTCCTCAAACTCTTCAACTGTTTCCTTAAATTTATTGCTTTAACATGTGATATCTACTCTATCTCTACTGAAGAGATATAAAGATGAGCTGGTGAATTCTGCCTGAATTAATTATACAGTTTATAACTGTCTTAATAACACTTTTAAAACCATGAAGGCAAGACTATTCATGTAAGAGGTTAAAGACAGAGTAAGGTTAAACATCAATAGTGGCTATTCTAGCCACTATTCTAACTTGCTCTGCCTTACTTGAGCCATAAAAGCAATCAACTAGAACAACAGCTCCAAAGAGCTTGATAAATTTTGAGGTTGTTAATCATTGTTGAGTATTGGAAATCTACATGTAAATAATAAAGAAACCTGGCCTTCTTTTCATTCATTCATCTATTGTGGTAGATAAACACTTTTCAAGAAATTTTTAGGTTCTCTGGATATAATATTGAAAGACTTTGTGTTTTGGAACTTATATTCCAATATGGTAGATACCCAATAAATTAATTACAAAATTACTGTAAAAATCTCATATTGGCTCTTACTGTTATGAACAGCCCTCAGTGTTTCTAGAGGAGTACTGAATGCCTATATTGTTAGTGGCACTGGGCACAAACTAGTGATAAATTCCATAATTTTCAGTCCAATGTTCAAGGCCATCTCTAACACTGCCTCACCCACCTGTATGATATGATCTTTTACTGCTCACATCTAAGACCAGTGGAGAAGGCAGAACCCAACACAAATGAAATGTATGGTCGGACATTATCATTTTCACCCACCAAAATTGTTCTTTCTATCCATGCCTTGAGAGGAGAGCCTTCCAATATCGTCTCTACTAAACTCCTAAATCCATTTTTTCCCTCCACTTAAATGCTATACATCTTGTGCATACTGTTCTCTAGTAGTGTTTATTTTAATTTATAATTTACTGGGTACTCATATTCATAAATACACCCATCCTAGTCATTTGACTGACCACTTTTTGAGGGTAGGAACTGCCTCTAACTTTTCTTGGCATCTCAAGCCTTTCTTTTTTAGCATATTATCTTACACAGTTAACTCTCAATTCATATTTTCTTATGTTGAATTGTGTTATATTTGCAATGGCAGCACATAAAATTCAGTACCTGATTCACTTTACACATCTGTTACAAGGGAACACATACAAGTTTATAAGTGGTCTAACATTAGTTTTAGAGTATTAATACTAAGAGTAAAACCTCAGCAACTCAGCATCTGATATTTCCAATTTAATTCTGAACTTTAGAATAATTCACTTTCTGGCTAGTTTCTAATATGAACTCTTAGTCAGAACTCTAAAGTTTTCAGAATTTTTGTGCATTTTGGCCATCTCAACTCAGGGAACCTGAATTTATATATCTATGTATCCTCTTTTCATATAATCATGTCAGCCAATATTTTCTGTTCAAAATATAAAAAACATTTCCCCTAAGTTTAAAAGCACAAAATAACTAATCACACAACTGAATGAAACAGTGAAACAAGTACTTTCTTTAAATTTAATATTTTTCAATAGATTATCTTCATACTAAGTTATCTAGCTAGAAATTGGTGTGTGTGTGTGTGTGTGTGTGAAGGTGCAAAAGTCCATCTAATATCCAACATATTCATTTTTATATCTGTGCAATATTTCTGCAACAGTCACATATACATGCTACTGACTACACATACACAACACACATTTACATGGCATATTAGACTACACAAAATTACACAGAAAACACATATTTTCCATCTTCATTGTTTTCATAGTTACACAACATTCTTTCTGGCACACAGATGTGAAAATCACTCATATTTTACAGGTGTGTTTATGCCCACACCTACAGGTAAAAGTGATTTAATATTTAATCCCTGGTAGTTAAATATAAATGTTTTTTGGTTTTTAAAAGTCGATCTGGTAAAATTACATGGTAATATGGTTTGGGTTTACTTTCTTCTTCTTTTTCCCCCCTCTAAAAAAGAAATATAAAAGTATTTTGGTGCCACTATCATGTGTTTCTTGAGACCATGATTCGGGTCATATTTTATCAATAAACAATGTTCTGTAAAGCTTTTATTATATCATGTTGAAAAAATTAAAGATTGTTATCCCAAGCCCCCATGATCCAGGTGAAAATGAAATGAGTGCATACACATAGGCACAATTCAGGACAGAGAACGTTTGGTACACAAAGAATAATCAGATGGGTTCCTACCCAGCACAATTCCATTCAGTAGTTTCTCTTGCACGTACCAGCTCAGTTGCCCACGATCCATGCTGCTTTTAGATACTACAAAGCAATTTTCATTTCAATTGTCGCCCGCTCAAGTTCTTCCTTTTGCACTTAAAAACGGATATGCTTGGACAGTAAGTGATGCCTGTTGCAGCTGCCTCCCGGAATCCTTCAGCAACCCACCTCAGAGCTTCTCTGGGTTAAGCCCTGCCGCTAGCTCCAAGCTCGTTCTTCCCGGCAGCTGGTGGTATTCGGTCGGCCACTGGGCGGAGAGAACGAGCACTAGGGCGCCATCTGGAGGCGTATTTAGGCAGCCACAGTAAGCTTAAAACAACTAGGTGGAACAAAAATGTCAGCAAATTCTTTGTTTAAATAAGCATACTGTTCTATACACTTTCCTGCAAACATTTTTTTTAAAGACAGAAAAATGTAAGAGAGCCTCATTCTGTTCCCTATGAGCATTCTCCTTCTTTTACACATGACAATAAAGTGAAAACTTCTATCTCATTTAGGTACAAATATCAAGAGATGCCAAATTAATTGTCTGCTTCTTCTTGTCTCATCTCAAAACAATCAACACTGGCTACTACCAGAAATTTTCAATATTTTAGTAGCTAACTCAAAGGCAGCTTTTCAAAAGAGAAATATATGCCTCTGAACTAACATAATGTAAGCATGTTAAACATGCTGTGCTACTTTAAAAATTACAAAACTTACCTCTGGAAATGTTTAGTGTGTTCCTTATCAATGCAATATACTGACTTGAGAATGATAACAAGGAAAACCAGTTTTGGTTCAAGCGCATGTGATAAGGTGTTCATATGACTTTAATATTTCAACAAAAGCTCTTTGAATTAATTTCCCTCTAAATATCTCGCTAAGCTTCTTTCCCTTAAAGAGGATAATTTGTATACCTGAATGAGATATAAGCTTAATTAATTAATTGAATGGAGCACTTAAAGTCTTATCTACTGTGATATGCATTTAGAAATGTGATTATTGGATGTTTCATTACTCCCTACAGATCAAAATGAATATGCATCACCATCCCCAATCCCCATCCAACTACTAGTCCTACTTCCACTAAGCATCATGATTTGGTATTTCACTTTTCCTTTAAAATTAAAATTTGACTTTTAAACTATTTAGTAATAGACACATCTACATGATTTATAGTTTTCCAGGCATATGTGGACTAGAGCTTGATTATATACCCTGTGAGACCCCTGTGGGAAATAGAAATTCTTAACACTTCAATTTCAAATCAGTGTTTGAGAATTTCTGTCAGGGTAAACAGAGAATAAATTTGTTTCATAAATAGTTCATCTTAATTTTTGTTTCTGTGTGTATGATAAATGAACGTACTGGCTTTATAAGGCATGCCATTAAACATATTCTTAAGAAAAATGAGATTATTTTTTCTTTTAAATAGAGCATGTACCAAATAATCAAGCCATAATTTCTGTGGGTTTGTAAAGTCTCTAAAAGTTTATGTGCTGATGAGATTAAAAAAGAATGTTAACTCTTCATGTCTCTATATCCTCGACTCCTACTATTGTGGAATATGAAAACATATTAGTTTACTGATTCCTAAATTGTATGACTTACATGTTGCACTATGGTTAGTGTTGCACAGAACTTCTTAGATGACAAGACACTGAAATATATAGTTTAAGACAACAAGCAGAAAAATAAGGCTTGGAAATTTACAAATAATAAAGTAATAAGCACTGACCAAGCACAGATATGCCCAACTTTTACCAAGTAAAATTTTATACATGAAAATGTAAATGTAAGAAAGAGATAAATTGAGGATAAAGTTTCCCACCATAAATATTTTGAACTTACAAAATTATTCTTTATGTAAAAAATCCCCAGAATCTCAAGAATGACTTCATTAAAATATAAATTTACATATATAAACGGAAAACAAAGATATTAATGAGAAGAGTAGATGTGTGAATTTCATAGCCGGAGTTACTCTATCCACATCATCACCAAAAGCTAAGATGGTTATGTGGCTAGAAGGAGAAGAAAAGTATTATAATCATGTGCTGTCCCCTGAAAGAAGGTCTAAAATTAACCTCAAGACACTGAGACAAGAGCAAAATATAGGGAAAGACTAAGTCCCCAGACAGGAGTATACTAAGGAAGTCAATTATTTCAATTTAGCATGTAAAACTTATAGAAGCAAAAAGGTCTAAGTCAAAGTCACACACTGGAGTCTAAAAATGAAAGCAACATGTGGAGTCAAAACATCTGTCTTTTACGATGAATTAAGATAAAAGATCTGTGTTAGTGTTCTATGTAACAACAACAACAAGTTAAATGTATTACCTGTCAGTTTTTGTAGGGCAGCCATCCACAGACAAAACTTTGATGAGTACTCAGCTCAGAGTCTCACTGGCTGCATCCAGGTATCAACTGGGCCATATTCTTGTCTGGAGACTTGATTGGGGAAGAATGTTTCTAAATTAAATCAGGTTACTGGCAGAATTCATTTCCTTGACTTCAAGGCCACCAGGAAAACACGTCTTCATTTCAGGGAAGCAGCAGTCTCTCTTTTAAGGATTTTCACCTGAGTAAGTCTGACTGATTCAGAATAATCTCCCTTTCAATGAATTCAAGATCAACTAATTTGTGACTTTAATTACATATGCAAATATCTTTATTTTTCTTTTTCTCTTTTAATTGGGTAGAAGCAAGTCATGGGTTCCAGTCATACTAAAGAAGAGGGAACTATGTAAGGGTATATACACACTGAGGGTCACTTTAGGGTGTGTCTACGATAGGATCTATGTAGACACCTTTGAGTTTTCTTGCTTACTGTCCAAAAACATGAGTGGAGCAGCCTGATAGGAATAGGAGTGCATTTTGTTGCCTTTAGGATCAGGAAAGAAACATATCATAGAGGTTTTGTGGGTGCATGGTTATATCTAACAAAAAAATATAACAGCAACAACAAAAAAAAACCTAGAGCAGTCATTTGATCAAGAATACGGAGGCAGAAAGCAGGGGCCTTGAATTGAAGAGTGGTACCAGACACATAGCAAGACTTGGGACAGGGAAGAGCACTGTTGCTGATGCAGTTGCAATGGTGTTTTGTACCAGACATATTTGTGTTGCCTGGTTGCCTGCCCACATCTCCTCACATCTAGTCATCCATACATACTCAGAAGAGATTCAGCCTTATTGGACCAGGAATATATGCTGAAGAAAGAAGACATCCAGAGATGGGCCAGAAACTTATGGGAAAAATATAAACCTGTCCAATTAGATTTTCAGGAATTTGAACTAAAGTAAGAGGGAAAAGTTGCCAGTTGGTAGAGAACACTGCAGCTGAAAGGCCACATAGCAATTAAGAACCATGTGTTAGCTAATGCAGAGAAAGAAGCTTAGCATAAGGGGAAAAAAATGGTGCAGACTCAAAAACAAGTAGAGATTAGAGAAACCATTCATTCTCTCTCTCTTTTTTTTTTTTTAACCATTCATTCTCTTAATTCCTCTAATACATTCATATGGAGTTCCCATTGTGTACTAGGCACTGTTCTAGGTGCTAGGAAAACCACAATGACTAAAACAAAGTCCCTGTTCTTGTGAAGCTTATTCTTGTAGTGGGAGATAGATAGTAAATATGTACCAGCATGTAAATTATATTTCATTAGTTGAAAAAACTGTAGACACAAAAACAAAGCAGGGAGTGCAGTTTAAAAGTAATGGGGGAAATGCTACCTGGGGAAATGGTCAGGCATATTCGATCATGTGTCTTTTGGAAACCAATGATGGTGCCAGCCATGCTGATATTTGTGGAAAAGGGATATTGGACAGAGTGCACGGCAGGTACAAAAGCTCTGAAACAAATGTGTGCTTGATGAATTAAGGCAATAGCAAAAGGGGAAAACTGCCTTGTATAGTGAAAGCAAGAGAGCTGGCAATAGGATATGAAGTCAGATACGGAGTAAGCAAGATCACACAGGGCTTGTGAACTTGTTTCAGAATGCTAGCTTTTACCTAGAGAGGTGAGGCTTACCAGTAGATAATATCAGGCTTACATTTTAAAGAATTATTCTGGCTATTTTACAGAACAGGTGAGAAGTGAGGTAGGTGACTGGAAGGCCAGTTGGACCCTGAGACAGATGAAGTCTGGCCTAATTTCCAATTATGTTTCCCATGAGGTCTATATATTTGTTTGAGTCTTTGAATTTCCATGAGCCAACATTATATCCTTTTCTCCAGAAAAAGAAGAAAAACCGTTTTCTTAAACTACATTGCTAAAGACTCTAAGGAATATTAAAAGTATTCAAGACTTGGATATTTTAAATTTTGATATGTTTTGGCATAAGAGCTAAAAGATACTAGTACTTCAAAATCATGATACCTTTTTTTTGTTTTATAAATGATAGAAAGTGCTTGCACATGGGCAGGTGATGTCAACCTATTGTTGAATAAAGTTATTTTTCCAGACCATTGGCTTAAGCCAGAGGAAGGTCAGTTCCTAAAAATTATCTTCTGATCCTTTGTGGCACGAATGTGTCAAGAGTTTTCAAAACCATGAAATATTATCACCCAATATCAATAAAAGAGTATTTAAGATATATATCTGAATTTTAATATTTTATGGACAACTATTTTGTTTGTTATACTATGTGTATGCTAAGTTGCTTCAATTGTGTTTGACTCTTTGTGCCCCTATGAACTGTAGTGCGCCAAGCCCCTCTGTCCATGGGATTCTCCAGGCAAGTATACTGGAATAGGTTGCCATGTCCTCCTCTAGGGGGTCTTTCCAACCCAAGGATTGAACCCATATCTTTTATGTCTCCTGCATTGGCAAGTGGGTTCTTTACTAATACTGCCACCTGAGAAGCCCTTGTTATATTATAGTTTTTAAAACTAGGTATGTCTTCCCTTTTAGAAATAAGATAATTTTAGAGACAAACAATTCAAATATTTTATAAAGAATCCATTAATTTCCAATTTTATATCCTAATTCACACAAATACAGAAACACATACAAATGTGGGTCATTTGTATATGTGCAGACATATTTTGGGTACTTTTCATGGTATTTCAAATGAAATTTTATAAAATCAGTCATAAAGTATTTCAAAATGAGAGGGAGTTGGGGCAATTAGCAAACACTCTGTCATACTATGTCACTCTGTGTTAATCATAGGAGACATCTCATCACTACCCTTTCAATAAAAATATCCAATCAAATCAAGAAATAAGAAAATTAGTGTTTGTTCAAACTATCTTTGAAAATATTAAGTGCACATCACATTAAAATACATGCTTAAATATACAAAATCCTTATCTTTTATTTATATTTTTGATGAAGATTTCTAGAAGGCATTTAATTGTATTTTTTAGAGGGGAGTAAATTTATAGTACCATCAGTTCCACATTGTTTGATAATCTTGTCGTCATTAAAACAGTGAATGTTATCTTAGCTCTGCCACAAATGTTTATCTAATTTTTATTCTTATTTAAAACATTTGCTAAAGTAACATTTATAATAAACATTTCCCACTCACCAAGTTCTTAAAAATACTATTAGAAGTAATCAAATTTAGATGACTATCTGTGAAAGAAGAGAATTTTGTTGGTATGAAGGTAAAAAATTAGCACCCATGCAATCATATATTTATGCTGAGATTTCCAAATGTAGAAACACACAAAAAACATCAACTTTAACATTAAAAAGGACAGACTTACAGATACAGTAATCAACTAAACACTGAGTGGGCCCTTCCAAATAACACTGTTTTAAGGTCTGCCAGTGCAAGAGATGCAAGATCTCTGGGTCATGAAGATCCCCTGGGGTAGGAAATGGCAAGCTACTCCAGTGTTCTAGCCTTGAAACTTCCATGTTCAGAGGACCCTAACGGGCTATGATCCGTGGGTCACAAAGAGTCAGACATGACTGAGCACACAGCACACACACAAAACACTGACTGACAACAGAAAAGTGAAGGGAGACTTATTAATAGATATAACATAAAAATAGATATATTAATAGGAGAAAAAAGATGTCCTTATCATTACAGGGGACTAAAATGCAAAAGTACAAAGTCAAGAGACACCTGGAGTAACAAACAAGTTTGGCTTTAGAGTACAAAATGAAGCTGGGCAAAGGCTAATAGCGTTTTGCCAAGAGAATGCACTGGTCATAGCAAATACTCTCTTCCAGAAGCACAAGAGACAACTCTACACATGGATATCAGCAGATGGCCAATATTGAAATCAGACTGATTATATTCTTTGCAGCCACAGATAAGAAGCTCTATACAGTCAGCAAAAACTAAGACCGGGAGCTGACTGTGGCTCAGATGATTAGCTCCTTATTGCAAAATTCAGACTTAAATTGAAGAAAGTAGAGAAAACCACTAAGCCATTCAGGTATGATCTAAGTCAAACTCCCTATGATTATACAGTGGAGATGACAAATAGATTCAAGGGGTTAGATCTGGTAGACAGAGTGCCTGAAGAACCATGGATAAAGGTTCATAACATTGTACAGGAGGCAGTAATCAAAACCATCCCCAAGAAAAAGAAACACAAAAAGGCAAAATGGTTGTTTGAGGAGGCCTTGCAAGTAGCTAAGAAAAGTAGAAAAGGAAAGCTATAAGCATCTGAATGCAGAATTCCAAAGAATAGCAAGGAGAGATAAGAAAGCCTTCTTCAGTGATCAATGCAAAGAAATGGATGAAAATAATAGAATGGGAAAGACTTTCTCTTCAAGAAAATTAGAGATACCAAAGGAACATTTCATGAAAGATGGGCATAATTAAGGACAGATATGGTATGGACCTAACAGAAGCAGAAGACATTAAAAAGAGGTGGCAAGAATACACAGAACTATACAAAAAAGATCCTCATGACCCAAATTATCACCATGGTGTGATCACTCACCTAGAGCCAGACATCCTGGAATATGAAGTCCAGTGGGCCTTAGGAAACATCACTATGAACAAAGCTAGTGGAGGTGATGGAATTCCAGTTGAGCTGTTTCAAATCCTGAAAGATGATGCTGTGAAAGTGCTACACTCAATATGCCAGCAAATTTGGAAAACTCAGCAGTGGCCACAGGACTAGAAAATGTCAGTTTTCATTCCAATCCCAAAGAAAGGCAATGCCAATGAAGGTTCAAATTACCATAAATTTTCACTCACTTCACATACTAGCATGATTATGCTTAAAATCCTTCAAACTAGGCTTCAGTAGCACAGGAACTAAGAAATTCCTGATGCTCAAGTTGGATTTAGAAAAGGTGGAGGAACTGGAGATTAAATTGCCAAATTTGCTGGATCATAGAAAAAGCAAGGAAATTCCAAACAAAAAAAATCTACTTCTGCTTCATTGATTACACTAAAGTCTTTGACTGTATGGATCCCAGGAAATTGGGAAATTCTTAAAGAGATATGAATATCATCAGACCAACTTACCTGTCTCTTAAGAAAACTGTATATGGGACAAGAAGCAATAGTTAGAAATGGACATGGAACAAAGGACTGGTTCAATATTGGGAAAGGAGAAGGCAAGGCTGTATATTGTCACCCTGATTATTTAACTTATATGCAGAGTATGTTATACAAAATGCCAGACTGGATGAATCACAAGCTGGAATCAAGACTGATGGGAGAATTATAAAAAAAAAAACCTCAGCTACGCAAATAATAACACTTTAATGGCAGAAAGTGAAGAGGAACTATACAGCCTCTTGATGAAGGTGAAAGAGGAGACTGAAAAAGCTGGCTAAAACTCAACATACAAAAGCCAAGATCATGGCATCTGGTCCCATCACCTCAAGGAAAATAGATGGGGAAAAAGTGGAAACAGTGACAGATTTTACTTCTTAGGCTCCAAAATCCTTGCAGATGGTGACTACAGCCACAAAATTAAAAGACACTTGATCCTTGAAAGAAAAGCTATGGCAAACATAGCATATTAAAAAGCAGAGACATCACTTTGCCACCAAAGGTCCGTCTAATCAAAGCTATGGTTTTTCCAGTGGTCATGTACATTGTGAGCACTGGACCGTAAAAGAAGGCTGAGTGCTGAAGAATTGATGCTTTCAAACTGTGGTGCTGGAGAAGACTCTTGTGAGTCCCTTGGACAGCAAGGAGGTCAAACCAGTCAATCCTAAAGGAAACCAACCCTGAATATTCATTGGAAGGATTGATGCTGGAGCTGAAGTGCCAATATTTTGGCTACCTGATGCAAAGAGCCAACTCACTGGAAAAGTCTCATGCTGGGAAAAACCGAGGGCAGGAGAAGAAGGGGTGACAGAGGATGAGATGATTGGATGGCATCTGGACTCGTGGAGATGAGTTTGAACAAATTCTGGGAGATAGTGAAGGAAAGGGAAGCCTAGCATGCTGCAGTTCATGGGATTGCAAAAAGTCAGACACAACTTAGTGACTGAACAAAACAATAACATAAAAACTAAAAGGAGCTACATGGCTAAGTAACTAAGCAAAGTGATATAGGGGAGGTAGCCAAATTCAGGAAAATAATTTTTTTAATATAAGTTATTTTAGGAATTACTAACATTTATTTATATTCAGTGTTTTATAAATTCTTATTCTATCCCTAAAATGCAAAGTTCTACATAAGATTTTCACTATCTCTGATTTTGAGAACATGACCATACTAAAGCCTTTTATCTTGTCCCATAGTTGCTGGAGAAAGCATTTTTCATCAGGTTTATATTGAAACCAGTCTGATATAACACTATTCACTCCATATTCATGTCATCATTTAGAGATCAAAAATTCAAAGACTATGAGAAATTTGATTTGACTTATAAACATCTACATGTATTGTTTTGGCTCCCCGGCTTCTTTTGCTGATGCCAAATGATATTCCTCTATGACGCTGCAGTTGACCTGAAATTACATTGAGGACACATATAGAACTTCAGATGTGGTCCCTTGGAGATTTCCATGAAAATTAGCTTAAATATTTTGAATATTTCAGAAATAATTTTTAAGTCCTATAAAGTCCTCTAACATTTTCTCCCTTTAGTAGTTATTACAAATTCTATAGTTTCATGAGTTCACATCAGTTTAAATGACTCCTTCTTTAGCTCTAACTCATCTCTTGCAGATCTGGTTCTGCATTTCTGCCTGCCACCTGAGTTTCTCTGAGTAAATATAAATCTAACTCAAATAAATAGATAGTTTACTACCTCAGTTTTTTCAACAAATTCTCAAGAGGTAACTAATACAAATTAATAGGAAGTAGAAGAAAACGTTTTATTTTCAGTTTGCTTAAACATTTTTCTATTGATTACATTTGTCAAAAAATAAAATGGGCTGCCCTGAAATGTACTATACTCCAATGCTAGGCAATACTAAAGAGCGTAGGCTAGATAACAACTTGGCAAGGGATGGTGAAGTAGGAGTTTGACCATCACATAGTTGATCAGACAAGAGAAACTTTCAAGTCCCACTTAATTCTGAGGTTCTATTATGTTATACAATTATTCTTATGCTCTTCTCTCATCATATATTTTTTGAAAATACTTTTCACTGATAAAACTTACATGTTTTACATTTTCCTATTACATATAACACAGATTACTTACTTCCTGATGTATTATTTGACAGTTTAATTCATTTCAAAAAATATATTTGCTCCTAATTTGATCTCTTAAGGAATTTTTTTGTCTCTTAGTAAATTTAATCTTAACACCTATAATCTGTTAATTCCAAATAAATTTAGAAAATCTCTTATAAAAGAAACAATGACTTCCTAGGCTTGATCCAAATTACAAATAAAAATTTGGAAATTTGTTCATCTTGAAAGATCAACTAACTCTAGACATCCTAAAATAGTTTACCTTTGAGATTAAAAGATGAGTTTACTTCAAAAATAAACTGAGATTTCATTTGGCGGATGCCTATAAAATGTATCTAAATGTTTCAGTGAAACAGGATAGAAAAGATCACTGTCTAATTGAATATCTTGGAACTATCCCTTACAGCTTGTTAGTTATAATGAAAGTGCAGCTAACATTACAAATCTAAGTTGATTAACTAAATTTTACAAGATGCTTTTGAAAAAAAGTTATGAGTGCTGCTGAACTTTTTCTACATGACATAAAATGGTTCAAGCATGTTTCTTCTATGAAGGTTTAGAAAGATCTATATAAATAAATTTTATGTAAGAACATAATCTCAGTATCAATTGATCAAGCCTTTGAATTATTTCAATAAATACCAATAAGCTCTAAAACAAAACAAAACTAAAAATATTTAATTTCTGTTTCCTCATACTTTTATTCCCTGGCGGCTCAGAGGTTAAAGCATCTGCCTCCAGTGCAGGAGACCTGGGTTTGATCCCTGGGTTGGGAAGATCCCTGGAGAAGGAAATGGCAATCCACTCCAGTATTCTTGCCTGGAGAATCTCATGGACGGAGAAGCCTAGTAGGTTACAGTCCACGGGGTCACAAAGAGTCGGACACGACTGAGCGACTTCACCTTCACCATACTTTTATTTGCCTATTTATTTTTGGCAGGCTAAATTTCCATTTTAAAACTTGTGTAAGTAATTATATTTTCAATTGTTTCAACAATGGTCTAAAAAGTTGACAAAGTGACAATACAATTAACATTTTTATAATTATTAAATATGTGGCCTGTTGGCCTGAAAATTATTTGGAATGCACAAATAAATAAAAGAAAGAAGTAGGGTTCACAATGCTTATGCAATAGTTGAAAACAAATGAATACAATATTTAGATAATTTAGATATGCTGTATAAAATCAAAAATTGCCACAGTTTGGAACTTTCTTGGGTGAATGTTCCATTATACAACAAACTCTCTAGTGATAATTCAATTAGTTTTAAATCTTTCAAAAGATGTATTTATATCATTTAAATAAAAGTAAGTAAAATATATATTAGACAAAAGAAATACATCTCCTTTATGCATTTTAATAACCTTGTCTTTCTCTGGAAAATGGCACAGTAGTAAAAAGGAACCTGTGAAGTATTATAAAGTCTTTGTAACTAAAAATATATGTTAATCAGCATTATAAACATTTAATTTTTACTGAACTGAAAACTATATTTTGTATGTTATGGCTACATTTTCCCTTTATCAATTATGCATTTTTAATAAAGAACACTTTTTTTAATAAGAGTTCTCCCTTTTCACAATGTAAATTTATATGTAATTAAAACAAAACTAAGGACTTCTCAGGTGGCACTAGTGGTAAAGAATCCGCCTGCCAATGCAGGAGATGTAAGAGATTAGGTTTGGATCCCTGGGTCACAGAGACCCCCCTGAAGAAAGGAATGGCAACCCACTCCAGTATTCTCGCCTGGAGAATCCGACGGACAGAGGTGTCTGGTGGGGTACAATCCATAGGATTGCAAAAGCTAGACATGACTGAAGAGACTTAGCACACAAAATAAAACTGTGGACATATAAGGGGTTTTCCCAATGGCTCAGCAGGTAAAGAATCTGCAGTGTAGGAGACACAGGAGACAGATTTGATCTCTGAGTTGAGAAGATCCCCTGGAGAAGGAAATGGCAACCTACTCTAGTATTCTTGCCTGAAAAACCCCATGGATGGAGGAGCCTAGAAGGCTATACAGCCCAATGAGTGGCAAAGGTCTGATATAACTGGGAAATTAAGCACACACAAGCATGGACATATAAATACCTTCACAGAATCCACTAAAAACTCACAATACAGAATCATTTCAAGGCCCATGAAATTAACCTACCCTGCTGCTGCTGCGAAGTCACTTCAGTCGAGTCTGACTCTGTGCGACCCCATAGACAGTAGCCCACCAGGCTCCTCCGTCCACAGGAGTCTCCAGGCAAGAATACTGGAGTGGGTTGCCATTGCCTTCTCCACAACATTTTTATAGCCTGAAATATTCGTGTTGGAAGTACTCAACACTAACAACCTGCCTTCGCTATTCAGTCTTCTGTAGCTCCCCAGTACCATCAAGCTACACCAAAATCTGCTCAGTATTAACATGTTCAGGGTCCTCTCATCAATAAATAACTTTGAAAATCAAATAAAATGAAAGAAATTTTTAAAAAGTTAAAGAAATACAGCTGTTTTAGAAATGATGTTGCCTAACGGCTTTCAGGGTTACTCTAATATCCTCCAGTCCTAAAGCTCAGGGGTGTGTATGTGATTTCACACCTGCCCACATAGAATATGGTGTACTCAGGACTGATTCTCCTCAAATTGAGCAACCACCTGAAAAGGCCAGAAACATGTCTATGACTCATCAGCTTACTGATGTAGCTTGGTTTCCTCTAAATTAGACTGATTTGTTATAGGCATGGATCTTTTTTGCAAACTTTACTGGATATAGCTCTTTAAACTGAACTTAAAGACTTAATGATTGTGAAACCTGAGACAAATGCTCTTTTCATATCATGTTTTCACATATGTAAAATTCATATGGGAGTATTTATTACCTAAGAAAATACTGAGAAAACGTTAGGAATTTATGTCAGTAGATATGCAAAACTACATTTACAGGAATAAGTTTTGATATCATGGTACTCTTTTATCACTTTCTTGGTTCCTATAGATATCTTGTTAATCTAAATAGTTTTAAAAGAAACAGTATTTTGGAGAACAAACTGGAACATTGCAATTATGTTATTTTTTAAAAAACAATATGTATTCACACTTTATACATAACCGATACAGTTAGTATACTGACTTTGGCATATATTTGATCCAAAAGAATTCACAGGCCTCTAGTTTTTCACTATAACTAGTTCCATCCTTGTCATTTTTTAATGAAGGTAATACGGACACTAGATTTCTCATATCCAAATAATAAAGAGTAACAATGATATAACACAGAAAATAGAATCCATTAAATAAAGGCTAAAATCCTATCTTGAGATCTGCTCCTCAGAGATTTTCATATATAAAAGCGCTGTCTCTTAGCAAGGGTTGAGTTAGAGTTCCTTTGAAAGCTTTTGAAAATAGGGGGAGTTCATGTTACATCTACAATTGTAATAGCTACACAACTTCCCTTGTCTTGGACAATTTATTGCATTCACTTCAGGAAGGAATGGTAAGAGATACAGAGATGATTCTGCAGACTCTGTCCTATTCGGTTTGGTAGCTAGTGGAAGGCTGCCCTTTCTACCAACACAAGTCCCTGATGAACGGGATCTATTAAGAACTGCGTTGGTTTACACTGCAGAGTGAATGGAGCATTAAGTGACTGCGTTAGTATGACTGCAGTGGGGGTAATGGTCGCCTTCAGTGGGTATATAATGTTGCAATAATACTTTCACATAGGTGCAACAATTGTTCAAGTGTCCTTAATTTGTCACTATCCAGCGTATCTCCGTTAAATTCCCCCACCTTCCTTCAGTCTACAGTCTTATTTTCTTCCTTCTTAGCAGGTGTAAACAGATGAGAAAATACACGTACCTCAAATTGTCACTTATGTATCATGAAGGTGGAGGTTTACTGCAAATAACTTGAAAACTGCTTCTAGGAGGCGTTTAGCGATACCGCCCACCGAGACAGGTCAGATGCGCTTAATTTGATCACCCCCCACCCCCTCAGGCCTGGGCTGTAATTTTCCAAACAACCATCTCTCATTTGCAAATAAAAGTTAAAATCAATCCAGAGATACAGAATGCTAACTTCTTGTTAGTCAAATTTACAGGGTTTTTCTTTGTAGAGCTGCCAGATTGTGACCGATCAAAAGAGGAGAGAGAGAGAGAGAGAATATGAATATCACTTGCTTCCTTGCTTCCTAAGCAGGGATTTGCCTGCGATGCGCGGCGAGAGGACTGCGGCGGCTGATTTACACAGTTGGAGCGGAGGAGGGGCCGGGGGTGCTGGGGGGACAAGCTGGCGGAGGCTCTGGTGATGGGCTGATCTGGGGGCTCCCGAGCGCCGCTCCCTCCATGAGCGATTTGGGGGCGGCTGATGGATTTGCTTTCGAGTTCCAGCCTGGCGTTCGGTATATTGTCTCCTAACACCCGACCTGGTGCTCCCAGTTTGGGTGCAGACGTTGGTAAGTAACGTGTAATCCGATTTTAGTTATTTCCTAGGCCATTAAAGTGGCACTTTTAAAGCAGGTCAGTCTTAAATGAGGCTGCCTCCGAGAGCGTCTCCTTGGCCTGAAGCATTCCGCGGTCCCCTTCCCCGCCCCCCACCCTCTCCTGCTCCAGAAGTGAGGACGCTTGAATGGTGAGCTGTCAGGGGGCTCACTCTCTGCCAACCGGATCGCTTCACCTTGGTGCTTTACCCGAGATCCCCCAAATTCAAGTCGAATTTGGAGTGTACAGCCATACTGTTGTATTTGTATCCCGTCTCTCTTTTTCTCTCCTCCTCCCCCGCCCCCACCTTCGCTGTCTGGCCAATGCTGGGATCTGGGATCTGGACACCCCCTTCCAGCCTGCTTCCCACTCCACCCCACCTCTTCTTCTCTCATCTACACACACCCACCCCCACTTCCACCTACCCAAAGGGTCAAGAGCAAAGACACCCGGAGAAGGCAAGGTCTAATCCCAGCTCCCTTTAGGGAAGGAGGCCTCCTCGGGAAGGGATTGCGCTTTGAATGACAACCTTTCAGGAAGCGAGAGAGAAAAACCCGGAGACCGAGCCAGGGTTCTCGGGGACCGTGGAGCTCACAGCTGAATCGAGATCACCGAGATCTGAAATCAGAGCCCAGTCCTGGGACATTCACGCTGCCTGCCTGCCATCGAGGGTATATAGAGCTGTGGTCCTAAGTGTCTGTCACCGGCATTGCCGCGCTAGGTGTGCGCCTGGCTCTCCCATTTGGTATGCAGCGACCATTTCCCTGCGAGTCTCAAAGGTGGAAACACTTGAAAGGATTACAAGCATGATTTGGTGGCCTTTCTGAAAGTTGGCGGCCTGAGGAGGAGAAACTGCAGGCTACGGCATGATGGATATAATTCTGCCTCCCAGAGAGTTTGCATCTCTCGCTGGGAAGCCCCTTGGAGTAAACCTCGGAGATCGAGAGCGCTCGGCACTGATAGGTACTCGCCGCCATCCTTTCCTACTTTGCCTAATTGAAACCAATGTTCTCGCGTGTAAGGATGTTCTTTGTAGAGCATATAGTTTGGCCGCGGTGGCTTCTGTACGCTCACAGGTGCTAGAGGGTTTTATCTTTGAACTGGATCATTTAGCTGAAAGGACGATGATAGAAAGAGTGGTACTGGAGACTAAAATACCCTCGGACCCGTTTTCTTGGGGGTGTAAATCGTAAGTAACTCCAACAAATAGGCCAGGTGGCAGAGCGAAGGGCCCCTCCCCCAGCGGATCGCTCGTGTTGTAAAGGATAGAAGGAAAATGGCTTGAGCTTTTTAATCATTTTCCATTTCTAAACAGACCCATTGTGCGTTTTGCCTGGCGACAGATTAGAAAAGGACCTCAGGAAGGATCAGGGCTTTTCAGAAAATGAATGATGCAGCATTTTAATTATTTGTTCTAAGGAAGACATTTTGCTTCCATATTGGAATATTTAATCTTAGATATGGAGAGATTAGTGGGCTCGGAGATCCAGCAAAGGGGAGGGGGAGGTGGGAGGGGGCACTGTGGGGAGAAAGGGCTTCTTGTCCTCCCTGTGGACAAACAAATGATGCTGGGCGCTCGCAGCAGGAAGCGGTCGAAATCCGGACTCCAGGGCCCTTCATCTCCTAACTTTTGGAGCTCTTCCTATCTCTTAGATACCCTGCATCGAGAAAAAGGAAAGGAAAATGGTGAAATGCTGTTTAGGACATGTCCCAAATCAAGAACTTGGAGCGGGATGTGGGGAGGGGGGTGGTGGTGGTGGTGATGGTGGTGGTTGTAGTTCAAGACAGAACAGAGAATGATCGCAGAGAGGGCCATTTACTGTCACTGGGAGCGCAAGGAAGCCTCCCGGTTACCCATCGATTCCAACGCATCTTGGGTTCTGATAAGATTCCTGAAATAGTCACCATCTCTGCACGCTGGGTACAGAAGGTGGTGTTGGGGGCTGGGGCGGGGGCAGCTGGTGAAAGAGACGGGATTGCTCTGTTCTGAGCTCAGCTTCTTGGCTGAGACCGAGAGATAGGGTGGGTCTGGAATGTTAAGGTTGGGGAACGTTGAGAATCCTGCCCTCCTGCTTACTTAGTCTCTGTCAGCCACTGTGGAGTGGCGGACACAGGTGCGGTCACTTCTAATGCAAAATATGCAAATATCCTATGACTGATTTGTAAGTAACGGTTTTTTTCTGTTAGATTATTTTTATATATTTAGAATAGTAATGCCATATGCATTTGGTCTCGTGAAAAAGTGCTTTAAGAAAAACTCACCTCTACGGGTTAGCTAACTTTGAGCCCATGGGCAAGTCCAGTTCTTTAGCGACCATAGAGCCTTTCCCTTCCCCGTGAGATGATGACAGGATTCATGTGTGTTGCGGGGGCGGGGGCGACATCCCCGAGGCACAGTTGTTGCTAACTAGACTCCTTTGCTGCACACTTGCCTCTCTCCAGTTTCCTACTAAGGTGCATTTTCGTCCCAGCAGGTAGGACTGTAAAACCGTCCGATGAGGCTTTAAAAACTCTTCTTAGCGAATCCTTGTGAGCTCTGATCTGGTGGCTCCTCTTCACTGAAACGTCTTCCCTCAATCAACCTCACCCTCAGGACTCTCTACCATCCTCTTCCCGAAAATACCACGGAGAAATATAAGGGGGTTGGGGGGGAGGGGCGGGGCAAAGAAATGAAAGGGAAAAAAAAAAAGACTCTAAACCCTGAAATGCTGCCCCCTATCCCCGCGAGGTCTTTCCTGGTGGAAGAAATGAAATGTGTCATTGTTACCCAAGTGGTCTGCGTATCCTTCCAGAGCACTGGCTTGTCTCTGGTTTTCAAAAGGTGGAAGCAGCCAGAACTGTTGAATCCAGGGGAAATCGAAGGCTCCGAACTGCCGCACAACAAAAGGATTCCTGGTGCAAAGAAATCGAAGCAAAATGCAGGGGAAACTCGGTCCAAGTCGCTCAGGCTGCCTGAGCTCTTACTCAGGACACCCAAGCAGAATCAGCTATATTCAGCTCTTCTGCTTTGGAGACCTGAATTTCCCTTTATCCCCGTCTTTGGGAGTGTGTGGGCTGTGGAAAGGATAATTCCAAAGAACAATCTTATTTTTCAAACTGTGTACACTAGAGAGCGGAGATTTGGGAACTAGATGAGCAAATTAGTCAGGCAATGGTTTCCTTCAGAGTTAAATTAAGAAATCACAAAACAAAACAAAACAAAACAAAAAACCAACCACCCCTTCCCCTGTCCCGACCAAAGGAATGTTTCCCCTTGGTTGATTTCTTCTTCTTCTTTTTTTTTTTTTTTAATTTTGACAGTTTGTCATCCTGACCCCTCCACTTCTTTTCTCTTCCCTTACACACACACAGACAACTGTATAGTCACGGCTTCCTAGTGCTCGCGCCCGACCCTATGGTACGCGCGTTCCCCTTCTCGGGGCTCATTTTCGTGACGTGGAAAGCCGGATCCAGGGTTACAGCACATATAAAAAAAAAAAAAAAAAAAAAGCCAGCGCAAGAGAAGTCCGCGATTCTGCACTGTGATTGAGCCTGCCCTCCTCCCTGCCTTCCTCCCGCCCTTCCTCCAAGTGCCCAATGATGTGCTGCCGGTACCCAGGGAGAGCAGCTACGACGGCGGCGGCGGCGGCGGCGGCCGCGAAGCTGGAAGCCTGCAGCAGCCCCTTCTCTCTCCTCTATTGAGTGTGCCAAGCGGCAGTTCTGCATTCTAAAGAAACCCATTGAAAGGCCCCTTGCATTCCCAGCACGTCTCCCGCTTGCTTTTATTTTTTTTCCTGTGGTCTCTTCCCCCCGCCCCCCGCCCCGCTCCCCACTATCCCCCTTTGCTTCAGCTTCAGCAAAAGGAAGGAAGGGGGAGGGAAAGAAAGAACACTTAAACTCAAGCTTCTTTTTCTTCTTCTTTTTTTTCCCCCCTCCCCCGATGATCAATGCTTAAAAAAATAAAAATCCTGCAAAATAGGTAAGTCAAAGCCATCTGGAGCTTTTCTTGTCTAAATCTCAGGGACCTAAAAAACAAGGAAAAACATAGGGAAAAAAAAGAATGGTGGAAAAGGAAGAACTTAAGGAGGTTTTAATATTTTAAAAGGGATACAAGGAAAACTGATACTGCAGTGTAGCCTCATCTGCCTTCTTTTTTCATTTAATTGTTTCCAAAAATTGAGTACTGCATGCCTGAGGCAAATTTCTCTTTGCTTTCTTAAGGGTTCTCCTCTCTGTACAGCTGTGTACATCATTTGCAAGCTGAATGTGGAGATTTATTCTTTTCACTCTCCCTATAAATTATATCATTGTGTTTTAAGTTAGGTTGACAAAATATTTCTTTAATGGATGTATCTGTATGGAAAGAAAATACATACTAAAAACTCTGGTTTATTTTTATTGATCAAAAACAATTCAATTTTGATTGATATTTCAGTGACTTAGAAGGGCAATCTAATATAACTGCATTATTATAATTTATTTATATATTCATTTTCATATATGGATATTAGCTCCAGAAGAGCCATGGAGGAAAGCTCCGTATTATTAGAATAGTGCACTGTATTTGTTCCTTCTCATTGGAAAAGAGCAATATCTTTCTGAAATGTATTTCATGTGATAGATCATTTATCAGCAGGTTAAGAATCCAGGTTTCCACTATTTCTTGCCTTTACCCAGACCTCCTCTACAAACCACCTGCCATTCTATCTTTTTGCAGAATTCCTCAGTTGATCATGAAGGAACAGATACACATTCCAAACTAAGCTCTGCAAGTGTTTTAATACAGACACTCCTAGGCTCAGCACCCATTTAGCTGTCACTATCTTTAGCTCTGACAACTGCATGGGCTTGTTCTTTAGAAAGGCTGCTGCTGCTGCTGCTAAGTCGCTTCAGTCGTGTCGGACTTTGTGCGACCCCATAGACGGCAGACCACCAGGCTCCCCCCATCCCTGGGATTCTCCAGGCATTGGAAAGGCTAATCACACCTAAAGGATTTAAACAGCCAAATGATACACATATGTAGAAATCATTTAATTAAAAGAGATGTTAATAATCTGTGCTTGGGCAAAAGGGGTTGGGGTACCGTGAGTTACTGGGCATGCACTAAAATTAAGCATATTGTGCTCATTTCTGAAGAGAAATCTTGGGTTTTCCTGAGATACCAATTATCGTACAGAGCTTAACATCTGATGTTGGTCCAAGGGCTCAAAATCTATCATACTCTTTAATCTTTGGGGCATGCCATATCTTTTTATGAACAGAAACCCATAGTTTAAAGAACATGTTCTTCCATCAGAGTTTCAATCAGATCCATAATAGGCACCTCTGATAGCAATGTGAGTTTTAACAGGCAAACAAGTGTAATGGCCAAATAATTGCCATTATTACGGAATCTGCCTATTCCTAAGTGGAATCACTGTATGCCAGTTTCCTTGTTTGCTACAAGAGACAACAAAGGCTGCTTTTGATTTAATGATATGCCCTTCACCAGGTATGGCTTGATTCAGGAAAATGTCATCGCATGGCACAATACTCAGTCTCCTAATTTTAAGATATAGGACGTATTAAGCATGTTGATAGGTCATTTTGAGTGTCAGTTCAACAATTACTAAAGTTTTCATATCACTCTTAAAAAGGTCCCCATATAGGAGTCAATTAGAGTAGTGTATATGATGAAAAGCTAAAAATCTGCATCTTTATTTCTGTTGCAGTTTTGTAATCAACCACGAATGATGAAACCTTCTATAGCTGAGATGCTTCACAGAGGAAGGATGTTGTGGATAATTCTTCTAAGCACAATTGCTTTAGGATGGACTACCCCGATTCCCCTGATAGAGGACTCAGAGGAAATAGATGAGCCCTGTTTTGATCCATGCTACTGTGAAGTTAAAGAAAGCCTCTTTCATATACATTGTGACAGCAAAGGATTTACAAATATCAGTCAGATTACTGAGTTCTGGTCAAGACCTTTTAAACTGTATCTGCAGAGAAATTCAATGAGGAAATTGTACACCAACAGTTTTCTTCATTTGAATAATGCTGTGTCCATTAACCTTGGGAACAATGCATTGCAGGACATTCAAACAGGAGCTTTCAACGGCCTTAAGATTTTAAAGAGACTGTATCTTCACGAGAACAAACTAGACGTCTTCAGAAATGACACCTTCCTTGGCTTGGAAAGTCTGGAATACCTTCAGGCAGACTACAATGTAATTAAACGTATTGAGAGTGGGGCATTTCGGAATCTAAGTAAATTGAGAGTTCTGATTTTAAATGATAATCTCATTCCCATGCTTCCAACAAATTTATTTAAGGCTGTCTCCTTAACCCACTTGGACCTTCGTGGAAACAGGTTAAAAGTCCTTTTTTACCGAGGAATGCTAGACCACATTGGCAGAAGCCTGATGGAGCTCCAGCTGGAAGAAAATCCCTGGAACTGTACATGTGAAATCGTGCAACTGAAGAGTTGGCTGGAACGCATTCCTTACACTGCCCTGGTGGGAGATATCACCTGTGAGACTCCTTTCCATTTTCATGGAAAGGACCTGCGAGAAACAGGAAAACAGAACTCTGTCCCTTGTTGTCTGACTCTGAGGTGGAGGCTAGTTTGGGGATTCCCCACTTGTCATCAAACAAGGAGAATGCATGGCCAACTAAGCCTTCCTCGATGCTGTCCTCTGTCCATTTTACTGCTTCTTCTGTTGAATACAAGTCCTCAAATAAACAGCCCAAACCCACCAAACAGCCTCGAACACCAAGGCCACCATCCACATCTCAAGCTTTATACCCTGGTCCAAACCAACCTCCCATTGCTCCTTATCAGACCAGACCACCCATTCCCATTATATGCCCTACTGGGTGTACCTGTAATTTGCATATCAATGACCTTGGTTTGACTGTCAACTGCAAAGAGCGAGGATTTAATAACATTTCTGAACTTCTTCCAAGGCCTCTGAATGCCAAGAAATTGTACCTGAGTAGCAATCTGATTCAGAAAATATACCGTTCTGATTTTTGGAATTTCTCTTCCTTGGATCTCTTACATCTGGGGAACAATCGTATTTCTTATGTCCAGGATGGGGCCTTCATCAACCTGCCTAACCTAAAGAGTCTCTTTCTCAATGGCAATGATATCGAGAAGCTGACTCCAGGCATGTTTCGAGGCCTACAGAGTTTGCACTACTTGTACTTTGAGTTCAACGTCATCCGGGAAATCCAGCCTGCAGCCTTCAGCCTCATGCCTAACTTGAAGCTGCTATTCCTCAACAATAACTTGCTGAGGACCCTGCCAACAGATGCCTTTGCAGGCACATCCCTGGCTCGGCTCAACTTGAGAAAAAACTACTTCCTCTATCTTCCTGTGGCTGGTGTCCTAGAACATTTGAATGCCATTGTCCAGATAGACCTCAATGAGAATCCTTGGGACTGTACCTGTGACCTGGTTCCCTTCAAACAGTGGATCGAAACCATCAGCTCAGTGAGTGTGGTGGGTGATGTCCTATGCAGGAGCCCTGAGAACCTCACCCACCGTGACGTGCGCACTATTGAACTGGAAGTTCTCTGCCCAGAGATGCTACCATCGCACCAGCTGGAGCATCCCCAGCTCAGCCTGGAGATGCTCACCTTGCTGGGGGGCCGACGAGTGCATCACCTTATGAGTTCTCTCCCCCTGGGGGCCCTGTGCCACTTTCTGTGTTGATTCTCAGCTTGCTGGTTCTGTTTTTTTCAGCAGTCTTTGTTGCTGCAGGCCTCTTTGCCTATGTCCTCCGACGGCGCCGGAAGAAGCTGCCCTTTAGAAGCAAGAGGCAGGAAGGCGTGGACCTCACTGGCATCCAGATGCAATGCCACCGACTTTTTGAGGATGGTGGAGGTGGTGGAGGTGGAAATGCAGGTGGAGGTCGACCAACTATCTCCTCCCCAGAGAAGGCCCCTCCTGTGGGTCATGTATACGAGTACATTCCTCATCCCGTTACTCAGATGTGCAACAACCCCATCTACAAACCTCGTGAGGAGGAGGAGGTGGTTGTTTCATCAGGCCCAGAGGCAGGGGGTGCAGAACGTGGGGTTCCTGTGACACAACCTCCGGGAATGGGGGAGGTTCTCCTAGGAAGTGAGCAGTTTGCTGAGACACCCAAGGAGAACCACAGCAACTACCGGACCTTGCTAGAAAAAGAAAAGGAGTGGGCGTTGGCAGTGTCCAGCTCCCAGCTCAATACCATAGTGACCATGAATCATCATCACCCTCACCCTCACCACTCAGCAGCTGGTGGGGTTTCCGGGGTAGTTGCGGGAACTGGGGGAGACTTGGTTGGGTTCCGCCACCACGAGAAGAATGGCGGGGTGGTGCTGTTTCCTCCTGGGGGAGGTTGTGGTGGCAGCAGTATGCTACTAGACCGAGAGAGGCCACAACCAGCCCCCTGTACGGTGGGGTTTGTGGACTGTCTCTACGGCACAGTGCCCAAATTAAAGGAACTGCATGTCCATCCTCCTGGCATGCAATACCCAGACTTACAGCAGGACGCCAGGCTCAAAGAAACCCTTCTCTTCTCGGCTGGAAAGGGCTTCACAGACCACCAAACCCCAAAAAGTGATTACCTCGGTTAAGGGCCAAACTTCAAACCAAGCCGGATTACCTCGAAGTCCTGGAGAAGACAACATATAGGTTCTAACGGAAAAAGAAAAATACATTAGTGCTTTTTTTTTTTTCAAAAGAAAAGAAAAATAAAAGAAATATATCCCTTGCTCCCTTTACACTTGTTCCAATAACTCCATCCTCACAAACTTCCCTGCCCTGAACAGAACTGAAACCGCATGATAACTAGAAAATATAGATGTATGCTCTCCCCACTCAGATGTGATTTGGAGGAAGGGCCATACACAGATCATTAATCAATGAAGTGCCTTCGCAGACTTTTGCCAGCAAATGTTATCATTATTTTTTTATACTGAAACTTGAGACTTTGACTGTGCCATGTATAAGGTATATTGGGGATCATTGTATTGATCCTAATTAAGTAAAATTCAATGTGTCTTTTTATTTTCCGTAACTTTTTTTTTTTTAGTTGTAGTTTTGTTTTGACAGGGAGGGGGGGAAACAGATTGACATTTGTGGTTTTCATTCCTCTTCCCATCATGGCACAGATTCTGTACATGTATTAACAATGCAGTTTGCTGCATGCCTGGAAACTGCAAGACGGGGAGGGAGGGGGCGGGCTTTGCTGGAATGTTCTCACCCACTCGTTTTTTCTCTCATGCACATACCCACATGCAAATCACAAGTCACTGCACATAGTTAGGTCCCTAAACCTGCAGTTTCTTCCTTCTGGTGTAGGTACACACACAAACAGATGCATACACACACACACCTCTCATCCATTCAACCCAATCTAATTAGTTCGGGTTTGATCCATTCCTATCCTCTCCATAGCTTCACCTTCCTTTCTCCTCTAGTGTACAGCTCAAAACATCTCTCCTACCACCCTGGAAAAGTCATCTTCTAGGCTGGAGCCTACTGAAGTGGAGGCCTGGTGGTTTAACAGCCGGAAGCACTCACCTAGGGATGAGCACCTTCTTTGTGACACTTCAGCCTGATGCCAAGATTTTTTGGAGAACATCTGCACTTCTTATATATATATATATAATATAAAAAAAAAAAAACATAAAAAAGCAACTGGGTATATATCACTAACAGCTTTGTAGGAAGCACTTTTAATGTTTTCTCTCTCACACACAAAGATTCAAAAGAAATGTGCATATATTTATTCTGTAATTTCAGTGATTATAAATTGTAAAGGTAATGTTTAATCATTGTATAGTGATTATGCGTCTGGTATAGCTTTCCTAATAAAAAGTTTTTGAAAAACATAATACATTATATATAGAGGATACAAAGCTTGAACTTTAAACTCCAGCTATGCCATGCCTTTCGTGCTCCCATTTTTAAAAATCTTTCTTTTACTTCTTACACAGAAAGCTGGTTTATTAACAAGTTTGATGCACTGTGATGTTAATAAATCTTGTAAATTACCACACCCATTCCACACACTAGGATACAAATGGGACATAAAAAATGTGATTTATCAATATATAGTTCACTTCTTTCTCTTGAATTATGAGTTTCAAACTTAGTACTCCAATGATGTATCATTTTTCCTAGGCAGGATGCAATTGGGAGAAACTGTAAATATGTTGCTAAGAAGTACAGGATTAATTAGGAGACAGTGATCAAGAATCCATGAATCTTATGATAGTTAAAGGCTTAAAGGAAAAGTGAAATTGCTATACTTTAAAAAAAAAATGCACTAAAATGACTTACACACACACACACATCAACCAATCAAAGTATTAGGCCTGGGAGCCAATTTGACCATCAGCATTCTGTTATCTCTAAAAGCTGTCATTGTTGTATTTTAGCTCTTGCTTTTATCAACCACTTACTGCAACCGACCCCAAACATGCTTGAACTGAGACAGGATGCTGAATGAGTTTATCTTTCTGTATGACACTAAAATGATGTTGCAAAATTAATCTGACAATAATTTGAATTATGATCCATTTACATGTGAGCGAAACCAAAGAAAATTGTATTTTTAAGGTGCCAGTATCTTGTTTGTGAAGGAAACTGAACTAATACAAAGAAACCAAGAGCTTTGAGACAGGCATTTATCTCATCAGGCCAGTAGAGGACAGCAGAGCTCCAGAGATTCATAGACCCTGTAGCTGCAGAGCTGTGCAGTGAGGCCAGCGTTCTCTGCTAGTTTCCTCCAGTTGCCCTTAGTAGAAATTATCATTATACTTTGAATGTAATTCACTGCAGGCCCTGATGCCTTACATCACATTTTTTTTCCATAAAAAAGAAGACTAGTGGCTTCTAAAGCTCCATAACTGATATAAAACTAAGGCACGGTACTTAAAAAAGCCCCATGAATGTCTAGAATAATATATTTGTATATTTCTTGATTAATTATATATGAGTAATAACATAGATATGCATAAAATTAAAAACACAAGTATATCAATGTAAAATGCAACTTTTCAGGACTACCTTGTATTTGGTACATTATATCTAAAACTTTCCTCCTCCATTATTTGAAGTATATTTTGGAATTAGTTCAGATGAAGAAAAATCCATGGGCATAATTCACTATTTCTCTGTATACAATATTGAAATACAGCTCTTAAGCAAGAGGATCAGATTCACTATTACATAGCTGTCATTCTTTGTTTCTTCTTTTCTTTTCACTTTCCCAGAAGTTACCTTTTTCAAAGTTATCTCACCTTCCTTGCTCTTTCTAATCATCTCTTCATCCTTTACCTGAAGATTTTTTTTTTTTTAAGGCACAGAAAGTTAGTATTAACCTTTAAGTGGCTTACTATCAGATTTATGAAGTCCCTCTAGACTAGGTATTTATCATGTTCCCGTTCCTCCTAATCAAATGTTTTGATGATTAGCAGAAAGCATGTGAATAATAAAATTCAGAGTGCAAAGCGAGATACTTCTAACATTATCATTTCCTTAACAACTATGCATACAATCATAACATGACATATTACACAAATCAGACTAAAGTACAATCCCTAGCAAAACCAGATCTTTCAATATTTGAAAAGTGTCCATAAACCATATCAAATTATAACTTGATAATTATAATGTTCATATTTTATTATTAAATACAGAAAGTAAGACTGTCTTTGTCTTATAGGTATGAATTTTACCCTTGAATTAGGAATAAATTTATTTAATGAAAATAAATTTATATGAGAATGAAATTTTATATCTAAAGAGATAATATTTTGCTTCCATGGAGTTTTCTATCCCTTTGGCAAGGCCACTTATTTTAGCTGTGCATTAAAAATAGCTAAGTTAGCTTCAATTTATGATACCAGATACGTTTTCTTCAAGTACCATGGGTATTAACATAGGTCCTATGATTAGGATTTGTTCTATGTTTTTACTGCAGTAAAATGATTATTTTTTTTAAAAAGATAGATTATTAATTCACTTCATAGTGATGGTCAGTTAGACTGAAGCAATCCCAGATTTGACTAATATCTGCTTATATTCTTTGCTGTTTTAGTACAAATTAGAATAACAATATTTGACAGTAATAACATGTATTGTTTTATCCCTTTAATTATGAGATGGTAGTAGAAAATACTTGAAAGTGAAATGTTAGTTTGACTCACTTCTAGTTTTAACACATTATTTTTCTATACAGTATTATTATGTGAATACTTTAGGTTTTAATTTTAAAAGTATTATTTCATCTAATTGCAAAATACTAAAAAATGTAAGGATAATGAGCACCATATTTTAAATAAGTTTAGAAAGAGAGATCACAATGAAAAAGCTTACTGAGCTTGAAAAGTTTTTTTTTTCCCCTTATCTAGGAATGCTAGTTTTAAATTCTTGCTATCTACAAAGAATACTTATGTTTAGAATTATGAAAATTGATAATGCAATCATAGAACATAGCTTTTCTTTGATCATTGTAACACATTATTTTGATCCATTTAGTATAAATTCATTGCTCACACAGTCTTAACCTTTTGCAATTATGTTGTCTAAGCCAATAAATGTATTTTTTTGTAAAATGGCTATGACAAAAGAATCATTAACAAGATGCTCCACAAAACGTAAGACATATGACTGTAATGAGTTAAGATGATATGAGAGGAAATGACTAAAGAAGACTTCATCTTAAGTGACTTGAGCAAGTTGAATTTGAGCTTGTTTTTTATCTTTTTTCATTTTTTTTTCTTTTTTCCCTTTTTGCTGCACCATGTGGCATGCGGAACTTCCCTGACCAGGGATGGAACCTGTGCCCCCTGCAGTCTTAACCACTGGATCTCCAGGGAAGTCTGACCTTAGGCATTTCTAACATATTTAGCTCAAAATTCTCAACTATGAAAATTCAGGTAAACAGAACATAAATAACTATCACAAATTTTACTATATAAGTATTCTGCTTAACAAATATACTATATGCCTTTTTAAATAGGAGCAATAACACATGTGTAATTGAGCAGTCATGTGTGTGTGTATATAAATATAGTACTATTATATATGTATATACATTGTATATACATGTATACAGTTTATATATGCTGGATTATACATACATGTAAATTATGGATCTTTTTCTTTCATGTATAATAATTTCAGTTTTATGCATTTATTTTCCTTGCTTCTATTTAGCTACTGTCCAAGTAAAGCTGGATGAAATTATGAGTCTTCACTTTGGGAATATTCACATGTAAAAAGTAACTCTGTAATTAGTATCTTTGAATTTAAAAGTCTTTTATCTTCTAATTTGTTTCATTTTATTATTTAAGTCATAGGGGACAAATCTCAGTCAAACTGTGATTTAAGTCAAGTCCTCACAGAAAAGAAACTAATCTCTTATAAATATGCAACACAAGTCAAATGAAAAGCAAGTGCTTCTTTCATTTTTATATTTCCAAAATAAATTTTACAGGTAAAAACAATTTCAGCAGCTTTATTAATTTGATAAGATCTTTGTAATTTATTTAGATATATAGAAAAAATGAAATCTTAAAGGTAAATATAAGTAAAGGACTTATTTAAGACATTCAGCATCCTATTTTACTTTTTAAAATAACACCCTTGATATATAATATATAATACTAGTAATAATAATAATCAGAGGTGATCATTTCTAGTATGCTTTTACAAAATATAAATTGAAGCAAAGATTGTTCAATCAAGAAGGCAGGTATACACCAGGTCTGCTAGTTGTGAAGAGGAAATGGTTTAAATATCCTCTTCAATTCTGATAATATTTGCTCCTGAAAATAATATACATTTTTTGAGAATATGTATTGTTTCTTCTGTATTGCATAGATATAGATGGTTTTTCATATGACTTTAAAATTTTAGTAGAAACTGATACTTGTGATGAACTTCAAAGATATATAGCCAGGAAAACTTTATCATAAATTTATGGGTGACCCAAGCCCTCCAACACCTTCAAACATTAAAACATAGACAAACACTAGTAAAAAGAAGGCTTTCTTCATTAACACCCAGTATAAAAAGGCTCATCATACATAATTAAATATTTCTTTAGTGTTTCAGTTCATCCACATGTTTATGATTATAGTGAACTGGTAGAATTTACAGTGTATTCAATTTTATCAAAAAAGTTTCATCGAAAAGAATGTGCTAATAACCAATTAAAAACAAACCTGAGTACTTTATTTTAATTCAATTGTAATAATTAGCAGACCATTCTCTTGAAGAGGAATTACCAGATCATTCTCGTGAAGAGAAAAAGTACCATGTTCCTGATATCGTATTATATCTGAATGCAGGGTTTTTGTGCTTTTGACCTACTTTACTAGGAACTTTTGTGGATTAGAGTTTATTTGCATGATGAAAGACTACATAATGATTTTTGGTAGAATTTAAAACGTGGCATATCTTGCCTAACCTGGGGTGGCAAAGTTAGCTCTGAAAAAGGATGCTGAAATAAGGATGTCATCTGATTATGCGAAGGAATGGAAAGTTCTCTTCTCACTCCTGATCTTATTCCTTTCACTATTCATGACAGTTCTGCTTCTACTTCTGTTTTTGACTAGTACCAAGATATTCTTGTGATTAAGGGCACAATCACTGAGCTCAAATTAGGTGCTAAGGCAAGATGAGGGAATGATGAGAAATCCCTCACCCGATAACAAAATGTTCAATTCACTTATCTTGCACCTGAAGTGAGGAAATAATTCAACATATCTCACTTCACTGTGAAATCATTTTTAAGTCCAGTGAAAAAAGTCAGAACCTAAAGTAATAAATTTAGAACCACTTCTGAAGATCAAGAGAGAACCAGCAAATGCTTTAAAAATGTGGACCTTTAAAATCTCAATGCCCTGATTTTCCTACTCTAAAATTCCCTTTGTCTTTGTCATGCATTCAAAATATTGGTTTAATCAAAATTAAAACAATAATGTAAAATACCTGTATTAAGACCCACTCTTCCTACTGGAATCCACACATTTTCAGCATATTTTCCTTATTTGCAATTTCATCTTTCCATTTAGCTGTTATATTGTTCATTAGAATTCTAAAGGTTTTTTTTTCCCCAGCAGAATTATGGCAATTTATCTTAAAATGTCTCTTTTTTGCCTTTCATAACTAGCTTTATAATAAAACAAGTCTGTCAATATGTAAACTATTAACCATATACTGTAATTTGCAGGGGAACAAAAAACTCTAAAATCTACCTAAATTGGGCATCTTATATGTACTGTATTGAATTGGGATTTTTTTTTTTTTTTGCCTACTTATGCTCTTCTTCACAAAATTTGTATTCAAAAGTGAAATCTAGTCCTTTATTTCTAATTAACAGTTTACTAGATGCTCTATATTTCCAGCAGGTAATAAGAGGAAGGTGGGCAAAGAAAATATTAATGGGTAAAAATAATCTGTTTGTGGAATAATTAAGTCCATGACCTCTCCTTTTTCCTTTAGTAAAACTTCCTCAACAAGAAGACCAATGGAAAGAGAAGAGAAAAAAATAAATATGCTTTCTCTTTTTGAAGGCCATTTGATAAAGGCTTAGTGTAGAAAGTTTGAACTAGACTTTCATAATAATTTTTTGATGTTCTACCTTTGGAAGAGTTAAACCCCATAATTGGTTCACTGTATCTTCCAACATGACTCTAAGTCATTTCAATCTCCATTATTTGACATAGAGATTGGACATGAAATTAACCCTTAATAATAATTAAACCATCACAATTAAAAGTAAATATTTTGTGTGTATATATCAATCTCAATCTCCCAATTTATCCCTCCCTTCCTTACACCATAATTTTGTTTTTTAAATCTGTAACTCAATTTCTGTTTTGTAAATAAGTTCATTTGGTGGCTCAGAGGTTAAAGTGTCTGTCTCCAATGCGGGAGACCCGGGTTCGATCCCTGGGTTGGGAAGATCCCCTGGAGAAGGAAATGGCAACCCACTCCAGTATTCTTGCTTGGAGAATCTCATGGACTGAAGAGCCTGGTGGGCTGCAGTGCATGGGGTCACAAAGAGTCGGACACGACTGAGTGACTTTACTTACTTACCCTTTTTTAAGATTCCATGTGTAAGATACTGTATGATATATATCTTTCTGTGTCTGACTTAATCTCACTCAATAGGACAATCTCTAGGTCCATACATGTTGCTGCAAATGGCATTATTTTGCTCTTTTTTTTTTTAATTGCTGAGTAATATTTCAGTGAATATATGCACCACATTTTCTTTATCCATTCATTTGTCAATGGACATTAAGGTTGTTTCCATGCCATCACTATTGTAAATAGTGCTTTAATGAACATTGGGGTGCATGTATCTTTCCAAATTATAATTTTCTCTGGATATATACTCAGGAGTGGGATTGCTCCCTCATATGACAGTTCTATTTTTAGTTGTTTAAGGAATCTCCAGACTGTTCTCCATAATGGCTGTACCGATTTACATTCCCAACAGCATGGTAGGAGAGTTCCTTTTCTCCATACCCTTTCCAGCATTTATTGTTTGTAAATTTTTTGATGATGGCCATTCTCACTGGTGTGAGGTGATACCACATTGTAGTCTTAATTTGTATTTCTCTAATAATTAGTGACATTGAGCATCTGTTCATGTGCTTTTTTTAAACATCTGTATGTCTTTGGAGAAATATTAGATCTTCTGCCCACTTTTTTATTGCTTTTTTTTTTTTTTTTGTTACCAGGCTACATGAGCTGTTTGTATATTTCAGAGATTGATCCCTGTTGGTTGCTTCATTTGCAAATATTTTCTTTCATTTTGATAAATGTTTTTTCTCTTTTGTTTATGGTTTTCTTTACTGTGCAAAAACATTTAAGATTAGTTAGGTCCTATTTGGTTATTATGTTTTTAATTTTTTTTACTCTAAGAGGTGGATCAAAAAAGATACTGTTGCAATTTATGTCAAAAAGTGTTCTGTTTTTTCCACATGGCTCTAGCAGTTAAGAACCTGTCTGCCAATGCAGTAGGCATAAAAGACATGGGTTCCATCCTTGGGTTGGAAAGATCCCCTGAAGGAAGGCATGGAAACCTATTCCAGTATTCTTGCCTGGAGAATCCCATGAACAGAGGAGCCTACATAGCTACAGTCCAGGGAGTTGCAAAGAATCAAACATGACTGAAAGCGACTTAGCAGGCACAAGCGTTTCATAGTATACAAACTTCCATTTAGGTCTCTAATCCATTTTGAATTTATTTTTATGTAAGATGTCAGGGAGCATACAAAATAAATTTTAATGCAAAAGAAATTTTAAGGATAGACGAAGGTAATGATGCAAACTAAGACAATTAACTTAATTCATGTTATAGATGTGTAAAATGAAGTCCTCTCTTTTAATTAGTAGTTTTTCCAAATAATACATAAATCATTACAACACAGTTAATTTGGGGGCTGTGTTAACATACTGTTTTCCTTTGCCCCATATCAGAGTTTATTTAAGGAACATAAACCAGTTATGAATATTTAAGAAAAATAATTAGTTATTAAAATTTATTGTGATTTGTCATATAATATATCCTAGTTCTATAACTATTCCAGAGTTAAATATATGTAATTTAAAACAGTTTTCATTGTTGTTCTTGTTCAGTCATGTCTGAATATTCGTGACCCCATGGATTACCACATGCAAGGCTTCTCTGTCCTTCACCTTCTCCAAGAGCTTGCTCAAACTCATTTCCAATGAGTTGGTGATGCCATCCAACCATCTTATCCTTTGTTGTCCCCTTCTCCTCCTGCCTTCAATCTTCCCAGCACCAGGATCTTTTCTAATGAGGTGGATCTTTGCATCAGTTGGCTAAAGTATTGGAGCTTCAGCTTCAGCATCAGTCCTTCCAATGAATATTCAGGATTGATTTCTTTTAGAATTGACTGGTTTGATCTCCTTGCAGTCCAATGGACCCTCAAGAGATTTCTCCAGCACCACAGTTAAAGCATCAGTTCTTTGGCACTCAGCCTTCTTTATGGTCCACATCTCACATCTATACATGACTACTGGAAAAACCATAGCTTTGACTATATGGAATTTGTTGGCAAACTATCTGCTTTTTACTATACTGTTTACATTTGTCATAGCTTTTATTCCAAGGAGCAAGCGTCTTTTAATTTCATGGCTACAGTCACCACCTGCAGTGATTTTGGAGCCCAGGAAAACAAAATCTGTCACTGTGTCCATTGTTTCCCCATCTATTTGCCATGAAGTGATTGGATCAGATGCCAGGATCTTCAGTTTTTTGAATGTTGAGTTTTAAGCCAGCTTTTTTACTCTGCTCTTTCCTTTCATCAAGGAGCTCTTTAGTTCCTTTTCAGTTTCTGCCATAAGGGTGGTGTCATCTGCATATATGAGGTTATTGATATTTCTTCCAGCAATCTTGATTCCAGTTTGTGCTTCATCCAGTCCACCATTTCACATGATGTATTCTGGATATAAGTTAAATAAGCAGGGTGACCATATATAGCCTTGATGTACTCCTTTCTCAATTTGGAACCAGTCTGTTGTTCCATGTCCAGTTCTAACTGTTGCTTCTTGACCTGCATACAGATTTCTCAAGAGGCAGGTCAGGTAGTTTGGTATTCCCATCTCTTTAAGAATTTTCCACAGTTTGTTGTGATCCACACACTCAAAGGCTTTGGCATAGTCAATAAAGCAGAAATAGATGTTTTTCTGTAATTCTCTTGATTTTTGTATGATCCAACATATGTTGGCAATTTGAATCAGGTTTTGCATGAGGCAGGTAAGGTGGTCTCTTTAAGAAATTTTCCAGTTTGTTGGATCCACACAAAGGCTTTTGCATAATCAGTGAAGCAGAAATAGATGTTTTTCCAGAATTCTCTTGCTTCTTCTATGATCCAACAGATGTTTGCAATTTGTCATGCAATATATCCTAGATCTATGATTACTCTTGTTTATATATGCAATTTAAACAGTTTTCATTAGCTATAATACTATTCTTCTCTACTGATATTTTTAATTTAAATTTTATCAAATGATACTGAAATTACTCCTTAATTTGGATCATAAACTCTTATCTCATTATAAATGTAGATAACTGATATCTGAGTGCTGCTTAAATAACTTTAATATATATATATTTATTCTGTACTTATAAATGTATACACACATATATGGATTTTATTTACTAATAACTATCAAATAAATTTATATAATGCATCACTGCACAGATGAAATTTTAAGAAAATTTAAATTAAGGGTTAAAAACAGGGTGAAATATACTGTAGAATGCTGAATAATACATAAAATCTGGTTACTAATGTTTTCTTTGTTAAACAAACCAGGCTTAAGTTTGAGAATAAATCACTTCTCTTCTCATTAATTTAAACATGGCTACCCCATTTTGAGATGATAAATGCACTACTTCTACCCCATTTCAAAATTAAATTAGCATTTCTATAAATCACTGTGTCTAAAGAAGGGCAGGTAGAGATATCAATTCTGGGAAATTTCTCTGCAAACTATTCTCTGCCTATATTAACTGCAACATGCAGAGTTCCATACTTATTTCCACTACAAGAGGCATCACAAAAAGGTAATAAACAGATATATATATATTACACACAGAAAATGAAACAAGAGAGAAGACAGTGTGTTGTCAGTGGAAAAATCTCGTAAGTTAGTTCTGATATATTCACTCATCAACCTGAACTTAGGGAACTACTGTTCTCAGCAAGTATCTTTAGTTGCATCCAAGTAAATGCTTTATCTTTCAGTGTTTGCAATTTGGCAATTTTCATGTTTGTACAAATCACCATGGTTATCCTTTTATTTTCTGAAATACACATCTCTCATGGACATTTAAATTTAGTTTCAAATTTCCATCATCCAGTAGACCTTTACTGATACAACAAAATTTTGATATTCTCTCAAATACTCATGTATGCAATTTATGCTATGTCGATTTAGATAAAATATGTTGGAACATTTTACCCTAAGTGTCCTTCAGTCACTTTGCCTGTCTAAACCAAGAATTATTGACTTATCCATTATAGTATAAACACTTGAGAATACAGACTTTCTTCAAGTCTTCTGTAGCTCTTGTCTAGGATCATATTTTGCATAGCTATGGAAAATGCATTCTGATCAAATTTCTGAGCTTTATGGATTCTATCTTGTTTCTAGAATAGCCACAATACTATGATTTCCCCCCATTATTTCCAATACACAGCCTTCATAACAATAGACAGTATGTAAATATGTGTTGACTAAATACATGAACAGTTTTAAAATATGTAAGGCCTATGAATTCTTGTGAAAAGTTTATAGCCTTTTGGTATGTAACCCAGGGCAAAGATGAAAAGAGATAGAGGGGGCTGGAGTATGGAAGAAGTGGCAAAAACTATGACAGTATGGGAAATTAATAACCTCTTATACTTTTCTTTCATTTCTGTACTAGTAATATACACACTGACCTAAAGGAAATAAGACCAAAGAAACTGAGTAGTGTGAGTTTGTCTCTTGGGAGAAAATAGTGAAAAGAAAGAAAGGAAAGATGGGAAGGAGGAAGGAAGGAAAAGAGGGAAGGAGGGAGAGAAAGGATCTACAAAACTTAGTTTTATCTTTCTCAAAAGCACCCAAAGCGAAGGAATTTACTCAGTAGTGTGCAGATGTTGCATTAGTGAAGCTTGTGCTCAGTTGTTTAAATGTTTATAAATAAGAGCAATAATTTAATAGTCTTTTTTGATGTCTTCATTGTTATCATTGTTTAACTGATAGTTTTACCACTTTACTGAAAATTTTATTGAAATATTAATCCAGCCAAGAGTGGTAAATAAAGTAGGGCATACATACATGAATTTTTGCACAACCTTCCTTTAAAGAGATGTGCAATTTAAATTTTTTATTTCTTCTATACCATCCAAATATATCACTTCAAAATTTCACACTTAGTGACAGATGATGACTATCTCTATTCATATATTTCAGTCTCTGATCCTGTTGTGGATAATGGTGAGGTAAATTTAGCTGATGAGTGAAGTGCATGGCTCATCATATGAATAATATATAAAATATATTTCTATCTTATAAGATTCAAATATTAATGCATAGCTAACCACATTTTCACCTAGGTAATGTCAGACTTTAAAAAGAGAAAAAAAGTCATTTATGTTCTTACTAACATTTGAATCTTTTTTGTTATTTATTTTTTTAACTTTTAATTTTGTATTGGAGTACATAGCTGATTAACAAACAATGTTGTGATAGTTTCAAGTGAACAAAGAAGGGACTCAGTCATACATACACATGTATCCATTCTCCCACAAAAATCCCCTGCCATCCAGATTGCCACGTAACATTGAGCAGAGTTCCATGTGTTATATAGCACTTTTGATTGTCCATTTTAAGTATAGCAGTGTGCACATATTCATCCCAAAGTTCCTAGCTATCCCTTCCCCACGTCCTTTCCCCCAGCAACCATAAACTCTTTCTCTTAAGTCTGTAAGTCTGTTTCTGTTTTGTAACTAAATTCATTGGATCATTTCTATTTACATTCCACAATTAAGAGATGTCCTACAATATTTTCCCTTCTCTGTCAGACTTGCTTCACTAAGGATGACACTCTCTAGGTCCATCAATGTTGCTGCAAATGGCATTACTTCATTTGTTTTTAATGGTTGAGTCATATTCCATTGCATATATATACCATTTCTTTTTTATCCATTTCTCTGTCAGTGGACATTTAGGTTGCTTCCATGTCTTGGCTATGGTAAACAGTGCTGCAATGACATTGGGGTACATGTGTCTTTTTAGATAACATTTTTCTCTGAATATATGAAGGGTCATATGGTAGCTCTATTTTTAATTTTTTAAGGAACCTCCATCTGGTCTCCATAGCAGCTGTACCAATTTACAATTTACATTCTCACCAACAATGTAGGGAGCTTTCCTTCTCGCCACACCCTCTCTGGCATTTACTCTTTGGGGGGTTTTTGATGATAGCCAGTCTGGCTGGTGTGAAGTGATTCCTCATTTTAGTTTTGATGTGCATTTCTCTAATAATCAGCGATGCTGAACACTTTTCATGTACCTATTGGTCATCTTTATGTCTTCTTTGGAGAAGTGTATACTTTAAGTCTTCCGCCCATTTTTTGAGTGGGCTGTTTTTTTGGTGTTGCTAAGCATCTTTGGAAATTAATCCCTAATCAGTTACATCATTAGTAAGTATTTTTTCCCAACCTGTGCATTGCTTTTCCATGTTGTTGTTGTTTCCTTTGCTATGCAAAACCTTTTACTTTATTTAGGTCTCATATATTTATTTTTGGTTTTATTTCCACTATTCTGGGAAGTGGATCAAAATAAATATAGCTGTGATTTCCTCTAGGAGTTTTACAGTGTCTGGGTCACAGTTAGCTTGTTTTTTGTGTATGGAGTTAAAGAATGATCTAATTGCATTTTTTCACATGTAGCTGTCCAGTTTTCCCAGCACCATTTGTTGAAGAGACTGTCTTTCTGATATTATGTAGTCTAGCCTCTTTTGTCATAACCATATGTGCATGGGCTTATTTCTGGATTTTCTATCCTGTTCCATTGATCTATATTTCCACTTTGTGCCAGTACCATACTATTTTGATGACTGCAGCTTTGTAGTATAATCTGGAGTCAGGGAGCCTGATTCCTCCAGCCCTGTTTTCCTTTCTTAACATTGCGTTGTCTATTTGAGGCTTTTGTATCTCTACAAATTTTGAGAATTTTTTGTTCCACTTATGTGAAAAACGTCATTGGTAATTTCATAGGGATTGCACTGAATCTGTAGATTACTTTAGGTAGTATAGTCATTTGACAATACTGATTGTTCCAATCCACAAACATGGTATATCTTTCCATCTGGTTTTGTCTTCTTTGCTTCCTTCACAGACTTCTTACAGTTTTCTGAGTACAGGACTTTTGTCTCCTTCAGTTCAGTTCAGTTCAGTTCAGTTGCTCAACCATGTCCGACTCTTTGCGACCCCATGTATCGCAGCACGCCAGGCCTCACTGTCCATCACCAACTCCCGGAGTTTACTCAGACTCATGTCCATCGAGTCAGTGATGCCATCCAGCTGTCTCATCCTCTGTCATCCCCTTCTCCTCCTGCCCCCAATCCCTCCCAGCATCAGAGTCTTTTCCAACGAGTCAACTCTTCACATGAGGTGGCCAAAGTACTGGAGTTTGTCTCCTTAAGTAGGTTTATTCTTAGGTATTTTATTGTTTTGATGCAATGGCAGGTGGGATTTTTTCTAGAATTTATCTTTCTGATCTTTCATTGTACTAGTGTTTGAACTTTGAAATGCTACTATGATCACACTCTTTTCTATCCTACCAAAGGAAATAATAAGGCAATCAATGAAAGTTTAGTTGATGGTAAAATTAGACCAAAAATAAACAAGTAAGGCAAATACAATGACATACTTTTATAATTTGCAGGTATTTATTTCATGTATTTTCAGCTTATGTAAATTCAGAGTTCTTTTTTGGGTATCAGGAAGCTTGCTACTGTGGTGCTACACCTTAACTGTCTTGAATGCTTGGCTTTGGATTAAAACTGCATATTCCTGTTGGCATTTTATGGGGTTCCTGAAATATACTGTGTTTGAATTCTAATTCTATTAGGAAAAAACATGATCTTAAATTGTATATTTGTATCTTTTAATACATCTAGAGTATAATTCATTCAAATATCTTAGAAGTTATTGTGCAAAAGAATTGCAGAATTTCAAATGTTTGTCAAAACAAATAAACAATATATAGTACACTGTGTTTTAGAAGATGTAACATAAGAATATTTTGCTTATTAAACACAATCAGGGATATAGAGATAATGAATTCTTCAAATGTAAAGTAAGCTTATATAAAATTAAAATATAAAAATATGATATTAAAGACTAAATATTGGGATTTTAAAATAAACTTTTCAAATATATAGCTGTATGTACCTATATTCCACATACTTTTATTACTATTTCCATTAATAAAAATGCTACAAACATAGGTAAAAAAGTTAACATACAACTTACAAAAGCTATGAACATGAGACACGAATTGAGTTTCATATCCTGACCCAGTGTAAAAGTTATTAAGCATATTAACCTGAATTTTTCTGAATAACCAGCTTATGTAAAAACACGATGTTGTACGGAGGGCAGATATGGTAATAATGACTAACTCACAGGGAAAGCTTTACCACGCCTTGAGAATAGTCATAAACTATATATCTCACTGGAGCTTTACAGCATGCTGAAATCTAAGAAACATAAAAGGCCTTTTGCATCTCCTAATAAAATTTATTTTTTGATTGCTTATAGTTCTGAAATTGCAACATGATCAGATTTGTTTCAAAGAGCTGAGGATTTCCAATATATCACTGTGGTGTGTGGATTCTGCTCTGAGTCATTATTATTTTGGTAATATTATGGATTATGCCCTTATCTTAAAAGATGAAAATGTCAAAACAAATGAAAAATATAAAAACACAAATCCCAACAACTACAAATCTTTGTTAAATGAGTATTATAGGCATTAAGATTTCCTTTGCTTTCTGCAATTAACAACTGAAGTGACAACTAGAAGCAAAGACTACTGTAGCTTGTAATATCATCCTTTTGTCCAAGTTTCTCCACTAAAGTTACTATGTTTCAACAGAAAGATAATCTAATGAGGATCCCACAGATAAACAGAGATAATAGGACTCAGGGCTAAATATCTTCCACTCCATGAAAACAAAACCTGGGATATTAGGGCTTTTGTTGTTGTTGTCCTGTCACTCAGTTGTGTCCAACTCTTTGTGACCCCATGGACTGCAGCATGCCAGGCCTCCCTGTCCCTTACAATATCCTGAAGTTTGCCCAAGTTCATGTCCATTGCATCAGTGATGCCATCCAGGTATCTCATCCTCTGACATTCTCTTCTCCTCTGCCCTTGATCTTTCCCAGCATCAGGGACTTTTCCAATGAGTCAGCTGTTCACATCAGATAACCAAAATACTGGAGCTTCACCTTTAGCATCAGTCCTTCCAAGGAGTATTCAGGGTTTATTTCCCTCAAGATTGACTAATTTGATCTCCTTGTTGTTCAAGGGACTCTCAAGAATCTTCTCCAGCATCACAGTTCGAAGGCATCAATTTTTCTGGTGCTCTGCCTTCTTTATGGTCCAGCTCTCATGACCGTATGTGACCACTGAGACAACCATAGCCTTGACTATACAGACTTTGTTGGCAGAGTAATGTCTCTGCTTTTCAACACACTGTCTAGATTTGTCATAGCTTTCCTCCGCCTTCTGCTATTAACAATTGAAGTAACGACTGGACAAGACTACTGTAGCTTGGAATCTCATCATTTTGTCCAAGTTTCTCCACTAAAACTACCACGGGTCAACAGAAAGCTAAGGTTAATGAGGATCATGTAGATAACCAGAGATCATAGGTCTCATCGCTAAATGCCTTCCCCCTGTGAAAACGGAACTTGGGATATTGGGGGTCTTGGACCTGATACTAAGCAGAGTAGCCTATAATAATACAGCTTGAAAATCCTTGTCTTTTTTTAAAACATAATTTTAGTTCCCCATTAAACTCAAGAATGTGGGATGGGCCTAAACTACAAAGGATGTCTTCATGATTCAGCTACTGCTTTGTAAGGAAGGGGAAAATGAAGCTCAGGATTCAGGGTGTGGAACCTCAGCTAATGACCCTTTTGATAGTGTATCCTTTTGAATGTCCATCCCTGTAAGCCATCATTGTGAAGGCAATTGTGACTACTGTAATAACCTTTCAGAAAGATTTTTCTCATACCTTGATAAAAATCTCAGACACTGCATTGTAGCTGAAAAACATTAAAACACACACACACACACAACTTTTTTCACTCTCTTACCTAGCGGTTTAGTTGGTATTGATGAGGATTTCTTAGGATTTTGAATCAGACTGAATTATACCATGGTAGGACATATGCAAAGCTGGGAGACACTGATTTCTTTGTGATACATGTTGAATTCACGGCTCAGAGAACTCAGGAGTAAAATGCTTAAGATACAGTGAATTCTGTCAGATCTGGGTGAATCTCCCTGTTCAGGCATTAATACCAATATAATCTTGGGCAGGTTGTTTTAATCTTTCTGAGATGCTTAAACTCTCTAAGTTACATGGCCAAATTTATATTATGAGAAGATCACTCTAGCAACTGTGAAGAATGGACTCAAGGGGACTAGATAGCAACTAAGAAAGTAGGGCTTACAAAAGAATTTTTCTTTGCAATAATTTTAGATGTACAGAAAAGCTGCAAAAGTAGTAAAGAGAGTTTCATATGTATCATTCAGTCAGGCTCCCCTAACAATATCTCACATACTGATGATGCAATTGTCAAAATTAAAAATTGGTATACCATTATTAGTTCAACTACAACTTTATATTTCAACAGTTTTTTTTTTTTCCTCACTTGTTTCCTTTTTTTTTTTTTCCTCATCTAAGATCCAACTCAGGATATCATATTGCATTTAATAGCATTGCTTTTACTTTTTAAATTTTATTTTCTTCCACATACCAGCCTAGACTTGGTGGTAGCAGTGAAGATTGAAGGAAATAGATGTGAAGTATATGCTGAAGATAGAAACAATGGGTGAAGTTACTAGTAGATATAAATCATGAGCAAAGGAAAGAATCAAAGATGTTTTATACCTTCTGGCTAGAAGAACTGACTAGATGGTAGTGACTTTTACTGAGACAGGGGACTAGAGGCAAGGTGGGATTGAAAACATGTCTAGAATGAAAATCATGAGTTTCATGTTAGACTTGTTAAGACATGTCAGTAATAATGTACATAAAACTTTAAGATCAATGGCTGCCCCACAGTATGTGTCCAATAAATGATGGTCACTACACAATTATGATGATGATCACCACTATCATCATTATCATTGTTACTGTAATCAGAAAGTAATTTTGATATTGCTTCAGATTGCAAAAAATTTTCTATCAGATGCCAGTTAAAGGCATTCCTGTTTGGTTCTATACTTTTCTCTGTAGAGTGTATTCAGATACCTATCCAAGGTAAGTGTAATCTCAAAATGCCAGGCCTTGTTCGTTGCCACAGAAGGATATGCATATTAATATTCCCTAATTAAGGACCCTGAAGTACAAGGGCTGCACTGTAAAATCCCAAGTTGAGAGTAACTGCACAACTTGAACAAAGCCACAAGGGTATAAAAGGGAACAAAATGTATGGGAACTGAAGAGTTTTGGTGAGTTGAAAGGAATAAAGATGAAACTGGTAAGGCAGACTGGGGTCATACTAAGAAGGGCTTAAATGCATACTAAAGAGTGTGGAATTTATGGTGCCTCAGATGGTAAAGAATCTGCCTACAGTGCAGGAGACCCGATCCCTGGGTCAGGAAGATCCCCTGGAGAAGGAAGTGGCAACCCACTCCAATCTTCTTTGCCTGGGAAATCCCATGAATAGAGGAGCCTGGTGGGCTACAGTCCATGGGGATGCAAAGAGTCAGATATGACTGAGTGATTAACACTTTCACTTTCAGAGGGGAGTGTATATAATTTTTTAATATCAATATCCTCCTCAGTGGGAAAACTACTACATCAATGTAATAATGGAATTCAAAGTGAAAAAAAAATCCTTATAAGGAACATGATTTCCTGTATTCAGTCCATCACTAATCATATAGTGTTTTTCAGAGCAGTAAGAAAGGATATTTTGAGGATGAAAATGGTATATTTTGCCAAAGAAGTCACATCTGCTTTTGATAGAAATATTTAGTAGATCCCTACACTGGAAAAGGCCCAGGGCTGCTGGAAATGTTCAATTATGATGTTCCTTTCCTCTGTCCATCTGAAATCATTCTCAAGTCAGAGAGTGAGAAGACTAACGTGCCAAAAATGAGGGATTGCTCTTAATCTTCTCTGAAGGAAGGTAAAATATTTTAAATCCTGGCATAAGTTTTATCCAGTGCCAAGAAGTAAATTCTGGCTGAGCAAGAAATGAGTCATCTCCAGGGTAAGAAAGGGCAGTATGTCTTCATGATGCTATAGGATACTTCCTTTGTGCTATGCATAACCAAAATACCCAGAATTTGCTGACTACCTGATTTTAAAAGTTCATGTACACTCGTGGCTGATTCATGTCAATGTATAGCAAAATGAATACAGTATTGTAAAGCAAAACAAACTAAAAAATAAAAATTAATTTAAAAAAATAAAAAATAAAAGTATCATCATATATCTAGACTCCATGCTAATCATAAGGTAGTCTTATTGGAATTGTATGTTATATTTAATCTGTGGCACGTTCATTATACATGTGACTTGAACACTGAAGAGGGACAAAAGGGTAGCCTCAAAGTACTACTGAATGTTAAAACAGGAAATGAGTTGTATACATACTAAACTACTAACAATTAAGAGTTATTCTACCATTCATTAGATGGAAGGTAGGCACACATGTAAGTTGATAGAATAAAAAGCAAAGGAGCAAAGACTGCTTCTCAACTATGAATAATCTTTCAAACTCTAGTCATATTTCCCCTGTGCTGGCATTATTGGGCATCAGACACATTCCCTAGAATTATTTTATTGTGTTGACATAGGTCCCGAGACCCAGATTCTTCAATGTGAACAGTACAGAAAGGACTGGAGCTGAACTTCACTTTTATCCTTCTGCTCTGTTTATCCTTCTGTTTATAGCTTATGCTTGTACTTTTCTATCTGCTTATATTTTATTCTCTGAGCACACATACATGCTAAACAGTAGAGAATAATAAGGTTTAAAGCATTCACAAACAAAGGAATGTTATTAAGGAAATGAATATTTTTACTTAGAGTTAGCATGATAGAATCCAGGCCGTGAATCCCATTAGTCAATTTAGCCTTTTAATGCAGCTCATGGGGATAGATAAAATGGCAATAAAGATTGACTTCACATACATATATGAAGGATGAGAGTGTGAATGTTTAAAAACATTCCCACTTCTTCCTCATCCAAAGGGTTATTTAATCTTATGGTGTTTCAGGAATAATGGTCTCAACTCTCTCCTTTGCTTTTCCTATGCAGACACAGCCACCACAGTGCTGAGCAGAGAAACTGTTTTCATAATTTAAGTATTGTTAGAATAAAAATAGGAGATGAGCCTTCAATAACACATATACTATTTAAAAATATCTTTGAAAGTTCTCTGAATGATATTCTATAGGCTTCTTTCTTAAAGTAAGAGATGTCATTTTTAAAGGCTTAATTCTGAATGACTTTATCATTGCTGTCTGTGATACTCGTGCCTCATCTTTCTCAGTTTCACTTTGTCCAGTTTCTGAACCAGTAATCCTCCCCTCTCTCCACTTTCTGAACCAGTAATCCTCCCCTCATCTTGTTCTGAGTGAAGAATTTAATTATATCAGTTTAAATTTTAAACCTGCCATAAAACAGGCAACAGTGGCAGCGGTTTTATGACAAAAATGATACAACATGATGCTTCTTAAATGATGTTTAAAAATGTGACTTTCAGGTGTCTTAGAAACAATGCAAAGTTACTTATCAAGAAGTATGTGACGTACTGACAAGGATATATAGCTCCATATTTTGCATAGGGCTACTGAACATCTGCTTGAAGGCAAGTCACTATGAATACAAAACTGGATCTCAAGGAAATGACAGACTAGTTTTTGGAGATGTCATCTACACATGCAAAATTATTTAAAAATTTAAAAACTACTGTTAGATGAAACAGTAGAGGAATTAAGAAGGAGTTAATTACTATTTGATACTGTTTGATACCTCAATATCTAATCTAATGTCCAACACAAAAGTCAGCCTTTGGCAAGAACCTTTTGAAATTTAAAGAACACAGCCATAGCTCCCTGTTCACAGTGCATTTTTGTTTCAGTTTGTATTAGCTTGAATCAACTATTAAATGTATACAACACAAAGTCTGTAAATTATTTGAAGGAAAAGATTAACCATGGCTTGACACTTACAAGTCAGTGCGAGTCACTTATGATACAGTTATAATTATTCAAACTACTGGATATATTAAAGTGTACTAAATAGATTTGGAAAAATGCTGACTTGTTCAAACAACTGTATCTGAAATCATTACATTCCTTTTGCAAGAAAAAAAAAAAGAATCTCATATCATTATGCTTTAAAATATTCATTTAAGCATAATTTATGGAAATAAACTCCAGCTCCCTGAATTTTGGTTGTCTTGCCATCTTTATCTCTGAACTGATTCATAATTGTTGTGTCCATGCAGCCTTCTGTGAATGGTAGAAAAGGACTCACAGTGCTATGAAAGAATGGCTGAAGTTACAGTGGTTGTACAGTTGAGAGTCAGGTCAGGTTTTTTCAAAATCTTCTAGTTTGCTATGACTGCACTCACCGCTATGCACATTTCAATAAATAATTATTGATCTATGCAATAAATCTATAGGAGTCAGCAATATTCTACTCCTTAGAACTTAAAAAGAGGCTCTTAAAATAAAAATCATAAGCATAATGCAATCATTCATAATGAAAAATTTTATCCATCTGCAGAATAACTTAGGCAGTTATTTCTGTTGTGAGTTTCTTATATAATCATATTTGGTCAGAATGATTTAAGTGTAGTCTCAGGAATCCATAACAGGAAAAAACAGCCTATTGATTTTTATATCCTCAATAATTCTGGAATTGTTTTTATCTACCACTAGAAAACCATTCTTTAAGCCATCATAATTCATTCCTAATCTAAGAAATAGCTAATTATTTTTAACAGTTTTCACTCTTGACCCTACCCAGATAAATACTTGATAGCAGTAGCAGTCAAACTGATAATTTTAAAATGCAATTCTAACTAGTTTCTTCCTTGCTTAAAAACCCTTCAATAACTTCTTAGAAAGTCCAAAATCTGCAATACATTCAGGAATGCCCTGCTTGGTCTCCACTTCCCAAATCCTCACCTCTGCCCTTCATTATTAGTCATCTTTCCTTCATTCACTAAGCTTCCATATATCTACTCTCTGTTAATTACTTAAAATAGCCAAGTTATTTCCCACCTGGGGACCTTGCTCTTGTCCCCAATGCCTAAAAGTATCTTCCTCTACTTCTCTGTCATGTCCATGCTATAAAATCTAAAGTGCAAGTCGCTCAGTCGTGTCTGACTTTTTGTCACCCCACAGACTGGGTTCATGGAATTCTCCAAGCCAGAATACTGGAGTCATTACCTTTCCCTTCTCCAGGGGATCTTCCCAACCCAGGGATCAAACCCAGGTCTTTCCACACTGCAGGAAGATTCTTTACCAGCTGAGCCACAAGGGAAGCCTACCTTAAAAATCTCTTCCACAGGAAAGTCTCCTCTGACTTCCCACAGAAAACTGGGTCCTCTGTTTTGCAACCTCACAACACCACTCACTTTTTCTTCAGAGTAATGAAGGCAGCTGTAAATCATTTTTTGTGCTTACTTCTTTAGTAACTGACTCCATCACTAAACTGTAAGTCAGTTAGGACAGAAACTCTGTTTGCCTTGTTAATATGGTGTCATCATGATTTACTCAGTGCTTAGCACATAGTCTGTGTTGAATAAATATCTTTAAATGAATTAGTCAATGAATAAATGAAAACAAAAACCTAATCAAGTTACAGGAATAACTACTAAAACCAAATACTAACTAAAACAAGTCAGTGAATAAGAACTTACCGCTGCTTCACTGACATTGTGTCAGGAATGTAGGTGCCTCCTGAGGAAACACCAAGGTTAAGTGTCCTGCTGTGGATAAGAATGAATTATCTATTAAGATTATCCAGCTACTATTCTTGCTTGATCCTATGCCCTTCAAACAACACTCTCTTTTCAATTTTTTCTTACCTTGCTTTTTTTTTTCAGAAAGAAATGCCACTGTGAGACATGGAACTATCCTGATTTCTGTGACACAGTTCTCACTGTAAATAAAATATATAAATATTTAATTTATACATGATTCCTTATAATTGAATTAATATTAATATTACTCAGTCTCACAAATCCAAATACCTCTCCCCTGGTGGACAGAATGGAGGAGAGCTAAGAAGACAGGATTCTGAAGGAAGCAACCTCATCACAGCTGAAGTGAGCCTTAAATCAAAGGCATAAGCACAATCTGTGCCAGTAAAAAAAAAAAAAAGTTAAATGTCTAGAAGGAACTTCAAATATATAGAATAGAAACTGTTACAAATGCAGGATATGGAGCTAAGAATTCAACAGTCAAAGCAATAAAAATGAGAGGAGGTTGAGTAAAACTAGACTGGTCTGGGAAATTTGTATGCCAAAACACTGTTCTTCATAGCAGAATAATAGAAGTACTACATTGTGGCTGCTTGATCATCTGCATTTAAAGCACAGCACACTTGAGTGATACTAAAGACTGGGCATAGACTGCAACACAAATGCAGTATCACAGGATAGGATCACAAGAAATCTAAAAGTATGTCAGTTAAAAACCGTCAATCTCTCTAGGGAGGCAGGAGTTGGAGTCACAGAGTGCTTGAGTAAGAGATGGGATCTAGAGTTAGAATGCCTAGTACTGAGTCCCAGACCTCCACTAACAGCTATGTGACCTTTAACCAGTGATTTTACATTGTTAAACATTAGTTTCTTATTTTATAAAATGGTGACAATAATAATGATAGTGTCAACTTGTGAAAATTTGATGGAAATTTATGTATACACTGCTATGTAGCATGGTTCGTGGGACAAAATAATGTTTGTAATTGTAATGGTTCCCTAAATAAAATACCCTACTATCTTCAGAACACTGTAATAACCATTCGCAGGAGGAGGTAAGGGAGGGTGGAGGAAGATAAATTTGGAGATAAATGAGACTGGGCTCCTATCATATATTTACAATTTAATAAGAGAGACTATCTGGTTAAAATGAAACAAGAGCTTGTCCTGTCACTGTTTGACCAGGACAAATTCTTTTGGCAGATGGACTTAGTTATACAAGAAGGAGAAAAGATGAAGTACAGAGATTAACTTGTTAGATTTATTTAACCTTTTGGTATAACTGAATTAATAACACTTCAGTTCAGTTCTGTTGCTCAGTTGTGTCTGACTCTTTGCGACCTCATGAATCACAGCTGCCAGGCCTCCCTGTCCATCACCAACTCTCGGAGTTCACTCAGACTCATGCCCATTGAGTCAGTGATGCCATCCAGCCATCTCATCCTCTGTCATCCCCTTCTCTTCCTGCCCCTAATACCTCCCAACATCAGAGTCTTTTCCAATGAGTCAACTCTTCTCATGAGGTGGCCAAAGTACTGGAGTTTCAGCTTTAGCATCATTCCTTCCAAAGAAAGCCTAGGGTTGATCTCCTTCAGAATGAACTGGTTGGATCTCCTTGCAGTCCAAGGGACTCTCAAGAGTCTTCTCCAACATCACAGTTCAAAAGCATCAATTCTTCGGCACTCAGCCTTCTTCACAGTCCAGCTCTCACATCCATACATGACCACAGGAAAAACCATAGCCTTGACTAGATGGACCTTAGTCGGCAAAGTAATGTCTCTGCTTTTGAATATACTATCTAGGTTGCTCATAACTTTTCTTCCAAGGAGTAAGCGTCTTTTAAGAAGACAATTAGCAAAGTCATCTAGGGACATGAAAAGTTAAATTTCTGTCAAAACAAAAATAATATTTCATACTAAAATTAAGCCTGGATGCAAAAGCTCACTTAAATAAAAGTAATGTGTTTTTTGACTTATTAATGTGTATAATTACACAACAACAAATAAAAATGATGCTGACCTCCTTTGAAAAATTCTGAGCAATATTTATGGGGTGTTTATGTAATAGGGGCTTCCCTGGTGGCTCAGATGGTAAAAGCATCTGCCTGCAATGCTGGAGATCCAGGTTTGATCCCAAGGTCAGGAAGATCCCCTGGAGAAGAAAATGGCAACCCACTCCAGTACTCTTGCCTGGAAAATTCCATGGATGGAGGAGCCTGGTGGGCTACAGTCCATGGGGCCACAGAGTCAGACACAACTGAGCAGCTTCACTTTCTCTTTCTTTTATGAAATAGGGAAATTGAAGATTTCAAAAAATAGACACAGCATCAGAGGAAAGAGAAGGAACACTATGAAGAAAATAAGAGAATTGTTCGGTTCCATGCTCTTACACATATATTTTAGGTAGGTGGTCGACCATTTGGGACAAACTATACTAGTACCTACTGAAACAGTAAATCATAATAGGAAGGTCATCAAGTTAGTATTTTACAAGTAAAGCATAGAATAATGGCTTGATAATAGGAAGGCATCTTGAGCGCTTTAAAAATACTTTGAAATAGCAAGTGTTACAGGCAAAGCTGGATTTAGAAAAGGCAGAGGAATCAGATCAAATTGCCAACATCCACTGGATCACAGAAAACACTGTGGTGTTGGAGAAGACTCTTGAGAGTCCCTTGGACTGCAAGGAGATCCAACCTGTCCATTCTGAAGGAGATCAACCCTGGGATTTCTTTGGAAGGAATGATGCTAAAACTGAAGCTCCAGTACTTTGGCCACCTTATGCGAAGAGTTGACTCATTGGAAAAGACCCTGATGCTGGGAGGCATTGGGAGCAGGAGGAGAAGAGGACGACCGAGGATGAGATGGCTGGATGGCATCACGGACTCAATGGATGTGAGTCTGAGTGAACTCTGGGAGTTGGTGATGGACAGGGAGGCCTGGCGTGCTGCGATTCATGGGGTCGCAAAGAGTCAGACACGACTGAGCGACTGAATTGAACTGAACATATTCAGCAATCAGTGTCACAGAATTCTGCTCTTATTATTTAAAATGAGATTTCAGAAGTTCATGGGAGAGCAAAATCCACCCCTTAAGATATATGCTCATCGACGTTTCATTGAAGGAAAAAAAAAATACAAAATGTAGTTCTGACAAAACCTATTTATACAAGTAACCTTTTACATGATTTGGAATGTTCTGAACTTTCAAAAAGAATATTTTTTTCTTAAAGTCAATATTTTTAAGAAACTGACCTTAATTATTCAGCTTAGTAGAAAAGAGCTTCAAAACTGTGGCTTCTTAAACCTGTGTTTTATCATCTTAGCCATTTATGAAATATTATGTTATGGGTTAGAAAGGGAGAAATGGAATCATGAATTCTTTGAAAATATATGTCTTACTGTTTTAAGATTGAAATACACATGGTATGATCATTTTATATACAATTTTAAAGTACAGAGAGATGAATACTGTTCTTCTCCAACTAAGAAATTTCTCCTAAGGGGTAGAAAAGTTAGTGGGAAAGTATATTTATTTGTACTTATCTTTAATACTTCATCATTAAACATGTTAGTATGTTATCCATGTGTTTAAAGGGGAAACTTCTATTTTTATACAAATGACTAATACAGATTCAGGAAATCTACTAACAGTGCACTGTCTGGATATAAAAAGAAAATTTATATCAGCACATTTTTATTCCTAAACTAAATGAAAAGTATATGAACTACTATTCTCTAGCATAACTGAAGAAAGCAAAAATTTATAAAAATGATTCACTCTGGATTTGTACTCAAGAAAAGGGTAGTACACTCTGTAGAAGGCTGGATTTTGAGGGTTCATATTGATGGGGTTGCTATGTTAAGCCTCAGAATATATCCTAACTAGGTGGGCTTGTCTTGTTTTCACAAATGTGCTATACAGATTGAATGCTATTATCCTTCCCAAACTCATATATATTAAATCTTACTGCCCAGTGTGATGGTATTATTTGATGGGGCCTTTGGAGAGTGATTAGATTATAAGAGTAGAACCCTCATGAACGGGATTTGTGCCCTCAGGGAACCCAGAGAGCTCCCTTGTTCTTTCTACCTTTTGAGAACTCAGAGAAAAGACTATGGTCTAAGAGTTAGAAAATGGGATCTTACCAGACATGAATCTGTCAGTGCCATGATTTTGGACTTCCTAGCCTTCAGAACTGTAAGAAATAAACTTCCATTTTTTATAGGCTACTTAGGCTATACTATTTTTATAGCAACCCAAATGGACTAGAACAGAATGACTACGATTGATATGAAATATGCATATTTTGTATCATTCCATTAAATAATGACTTAATAATTTTTGCTTGAGCCAGGCTTCAAGAATGAGAAGTAAGTCCAGAAGAACAGACCAAAAATAGATTATCAGGCTATATAGGATTTATGTGTCAGTCTTAACAGACTAAGGTTTTCCTAAAAGTAAAAACAAACAAACAAACAAAAAAAACCCAGTCTGGATATCCCTTTCTGTCTCCTTCTCTGTCTTGTTGTTTTGTCAATGTTTGCTTGCAACTTTCAGAGCTTACACAGATAGGGATAAGCCATCACTGACTCAATGGACATGAGTTTGAGCAAGCTTCAGTAGTTGGTGATGGACAGAGAAGCCTGGCATGCTGCAGTCCATGGGGTCACCAAGAGTTGGACATGACTGAAGACTGAACTGAAGACATCACAGACTGTAATATTCCTGGGAAATTCCCATTTCAGTGTGAGAATTTATCTTCATTGGCTGTAAAATTCATGTTACTTTTACCACTATAAAGATTATGAGAATGTATGATTATAAAGTGTTTTTTTGTTGTTGTTTTTGCTTTTTTTTTTTTGCAGGGTGGCATATAAGGTAAGACACATATGAACTTAGTTTTTGTTTTTTTATTTTTCAGTTGGGTAGGGTAGGATTCCACAAGATTTGGACAGATTAAGGTTTAGAAGGTGCTGGGATATGACAATAAGCTTTTTGTTAGACCAGAGACAGGAAGAGCTTTCCCCAGACCATACAAAAGATATTGTATTAGCAGGATTAGACTAAAGTGAAAATCAGAATTGAGAGTGTTTAAAATAGTGCCTGAATGGCATGAGATAACTGATAATCAAAGGAGAACTGAAATGAGACAGGACTTTAGAATTGGGTAGTCATTTTTGTAGGTTATTTCCATAAACTGATGCTTAAATGTTAGTGATTGGGATGATAAGAAAAAGATTGGAGCTAACCTATATCATGCTTTCTGTTTCAACTTGTAAGTTTTAAAATCTGTATTCATGATAGTTTAATAGTTTGTAAACATATGTCACATCATAAATTTGTGTTGGAATGCAACAGGATAAATACTTTACTTGAAAATATGTTATTTGAATTTAATGTACTTCTTTCAATTTCAGGGAGTAGAAATTGACATATTACTGTAATTCATTATAAAAATTTTTAGCACTAAAACTTACTAAAAGCCATTTAAACTCATAATCGGACTCTAACTTTTCAAGAATCCACTGAGGTTAAAAATAATAATAGGAAAATTAACTTTGATGGTATAATAGATGATTTATATTATTTAATACCTAAAAACAGAAGCATAAGTGTTCTGGGCTAGAAGGAGGTAGGTTACATTCAAGATTATAATGTAAACATCATAAACATCCAGTCACAAAGAAATAAACACTTATAGTCAGTGCCTGAGGTTAGTAAAGGTACAAGCACACCTTCACTAAACATGTGCTGTGAATAATTTTGAAAGACAAAACAAGAAGGGACACATTCCAAAGGTTTTAGAGAGAACTGGATTGCAAATTGTTTTTAAAAATTGAGTATAAAATTGGAATTATTGATATGCCTGCTCTAAACTCAGATCTAAATTCTACAAAGGAATCAGTGGGAAAAATCAGAAGTGAAATGGTCCTTGTAGTTCAGATGTCCGAAATAGGGCCTGCATTCTATCTCTTTCAACTTGAACTAAAAAAAAATATTCTCCTATTAAAATAATACCTTTTCCCACTTGACTGTAACTTCTTCCTAGTCAGAGGCTGTGCACATCTTTGTACCTAGCAGAGTTTCTGTAGTGTATATAACACACTGAAAAAAGGGTGTGTTCTTGTTATTCCCAGTAGTAATTTTCTATAAAGGTTAGGGGAACACTGAGTTAGTAAATATTGAACTTTTGCTTCTAGGAGAAATACACATATATGTATACATACATGCACGCAATGCACACACATATCACATATAGAGTATAATACTAAATCCTAAAAAACAATTCATTCTGGTAAATTCTATTTTATTTTGCAAAAGAGAAAATGATGTTGAGAAATCACTCCGGAAAGTGATTTTCCTGAGGCTGCCCCATTAATACACACCAGAGTCCATATCCAAATCTCAACCAACTCACCCCAAATCTAGAGCATCTTGCAATATACTGCACTGCCCCCTACTCTTCCATCTCCTGGTCATCTCTGAACAAAAACTGAATCTAGGCAATGTGCTGCCATGTTTGACCTCAGCTGAATATATGTACGTTTGTAGGTACTCTAAGCATGTCCAGCAATTATCCTAGAAACTGCCTCAAGTATTAAGCTTGAGGTTACAAACAAATTTCAGTAAGAAGGTGAATTCACTAACAGAACCCATGAATAACAAGGATATGCTATGATTGAATTGATAACATATCATTGTTATTTTATCTCTTCCTCTGCTTTTAAGCACACTAATCCTATCAAGAGAGTCTCTTCCTTATGACCTCATCTAAATGTCATTTTCTCTCAAAGCCTCTACCTCTAAATACACCATAAGAGGGGTTAGAGTTTTCAAGACATGAATTTGGAGACAAGATATAGTCAACAACATATTCTAAATAGTATTCGCATTCTGACTATTTTCATTAATTAGAGAAATAGTAAAAATTTAATTTGCAAGGTGAAATGCAATTTTTAATGGGTTATACATAAGATGATCACAGAGATAAAGTGCCATGTTTATCAAGCATATAAACACTCAACATGATTTATGACTGTTGATATTTAACTTGATCCCTTGGCTGAAGTACTGTAAGGTTTCTCTACTGTAAAATTACTGTTTATTTCTTCCTTTCCATACTGTACATTTTGTGCAGTATACTCTTTTAGGGCAAGTTTCTGTATAATTTGTTTGAAATTCTTCTGCATGAGGGATTTCTCTTTTTTCCTCCATGTGTTAACTTAGTCAATCATTTCAGTATGGAATCACATGTATTTATTTTATACTTTCAGTTATAATCCAATAGTAATTTATTTTCAAAACTTTCGCTTAGTTCAGTTCAGTCGTTCAGTCATGTCCGACTCTCTGCGACCCCAAGAATCGCAGAACGTCAGGCCTCCCTGTCCATCACCAGCTCCCGGAGTTCACTCAGACTCACCTCCATCGAGTCAGTGATGCCATCCAGTGATCTCCTTGGTCATCCCCTTCTCCTCCTGCCCCTAATCCTCCCAGCATCAGAGTGTTTTCCAATGAGCCAACTCTTCACATGAGGTGGCCAAAGTACTGGAGTTTCAGCTTTAGCATCATCGCTTACAAAGGACACCCACGGCTGATCTCCTTCAGAATGGACTGGTTGGATCTCCTTGCAGTCCAAGGGACTCTCAAGAGTCTTCTCCAACACCACAGTTCAAAAGCATCAATTCTTCAGCACTCAGCTTTCCTCACAGTCCAACTCTCACATCCATACATGACCACAGGAAAAACCATAGCCTTGACTAGATGGATCTTTGTTGGAAAAGTAATGTCTCTGCTTTTCAACATGCTGTCTCGGTTGGTCATAACTTTTCTTCCCAGGAGTAAGTGTCTTTTAATTTCATGGCTGCAGTCACCATCTGCAGTGATTTTGGAGCCTAGAAAAATAAATCTGACACTGTTTCTCCTGTTTTCCCATCTATTTCCCATGAAGTGATGGGACCAGATGCCATGATCATCGTTTTCTGAATGTTGAGCTTTAAGCCAACTTTTTCACTCTCCTCTTTCACTTTCATCAAGGGGATTTTTAGTTCCTCTTCACTTTCTGCCATAAGGGTGGTGTCATCTGCATATCTGAGGTTATTGGTATTTCTCCCAGCAATCTTGATTCCAGCTTGTGCTTCTTCCAGTCCAGCGTTTCTCATGATGTACTCTGCATATAAGTTAAATAAGCAGGGTGACAGTATACAGCCTTGATGTTCTCCTTTTCCTATTTGGAACCAGTCTGTTGTTCCATGTTTAGTTCTAACTATTGCTTCCTGACCTGCATATAGGTTTCTCAAGAGGCAGGTCAAGTGGTCTGGTATTCCCATCTCTCTCAGAATTTTCCACAGTTTATTGTGATCCACACAGTCAAAGGCTTTATCATAGTCAAGAAATAGATGTTTTTCTGGAACTCTCTTGCTTTTGATGATCCAGCGGATGTTGGCAATTTGATCTCTGGTTCCTCTAACTCAGTGAAACTAAGCCATGCCCTGTGGGGCCACCCAAGATGGCAGGTCATGGTGGAGAGATCTGACAGAATGTGGTCCACTGGAGAAGGGAATGGCAAACCACTTCAGTATTCTTGCCTTGAGAACCCCATGAACTGTACTGATACATTTATGTCCCCATTAATGCGATATTTTAGCACTTCCTTAACTTTCTAAGATGCTGTTTCTTGAAGCTCATCTTAATTATTTCCTGTCACTATAATTTCTAAAAGAAACCCTGGTTCCTTTTAGTGGTGAATGATATTATAAACCAAGATCTAGGTTCCAATCATGCTCATTACATGCTCATTACTTGGGTTGCCTTTACTTTAAAGCCCTCTCAAATGATAAAATAAATCTATCTTAATTCACTAATGTATAGATGCACACCTGTGAATATGTCTGTGCTTAACCATCAGTGAACTCAGTTAAACATGAGTTCTGATTACTCTTCAGTTTAGTTCAGTTGCTCTGTTGTGTCTGACTCTTTGTGACCCCATGAACTGCAGCACCCCAGGCCTCCCTGTCCATCCCCAACTCCCAGAGTTCACCCAAACCCATGTCCTTTGTGTCAGTGATGCCATCAAACCATCTCAACCTCTGTGGTCCCCTTCTTCTGCCCTCAATCTTTCCCAGCATCAGGGTCTTTTCCAATGAGTCGGCTCTTCGCATCGGGTAGCCAAAGTATTTGAGTTTCAGCTTCAGCATCAGTCCTTCCAATGAACACCCAAGACTGATCTCCTTTAGGATGGACTGGTTGGATTCCCTTGCACTCCAAGTTGAGCTCAGTTCAGTTCAGTTGCTCAGTCATGTCCGACACTTTGCGACCCCATGAATCGCAGCACGCCAGGACTTCCTGTCCATCATCAACTCTCGGAGTTCACTCAGACTCACGACCATTGAGTCCATGATGCCATGCAGCCATCTCATCCTCAGTCATCCCTTTCTCCTCCTGCCCCCAATTTCTCCCAGCATCAGGGTCTTTTCCAATGAGTCAACTCTTCGCATGAGGTGGCCAAAGTACTGGAGCTTCAGTTATAGCATCATTCCTTCCAAAGAAATCCCAGGGTTGATCTCCATCAGAATGGACTGGTTGGATCTCCTTGCAGTCCAAGGGACTCTCAAGAGTCTTCTCCAACACCACAGATCAAAAGCATCAATTCTTCAGCGCTCTGACTTCTTCACAGTCCAACTCTCACATCCATACATGACCACGGG
>SJXQ01008408.1:234098-252124 GCA_006408695.1 Aepyceros melampus | reverse complement strand
CGATGTGTAGCAATACGAATACAGTATTGTAAAGCAAAACAAACTAAAAAAAATAAAAATTAATTAAAAAAATAAATAAAAATATAGTTTCTATGACAGCATTTCATATTGATTCTCTGCTCAAACATTATAATCCTAGTGCTTGGGTTTGAATGACTCTATACATAAAATGTCAACTTGGCCTGTATTTATGAGACATTTATATTCAATTTACCTAAAATTCTAGCTATATTACAAATGGTGATATTTTAATTATACATTTGTGAAATATTCACCTTTTTGCATAATTCTATCCATAGGACCACAGTGACTGGCAGGGATTGACACATGGTTTAGCGGGAATCATGGCATAGTTTGGGATCAACTGGAAAGAAATGCTGTCTTTTTTGACTCAGCATGAACCTGGGAAGATGTAGGCCTGCCTTTGGCTCTTAGAAGACATCCTGCCACCAAACATGGCCCAACATCAAAGAAACCTTAGAGAACAGAGCTCATTCCTCATGTCAGATTTGAGCCCTTGTACCAAATCCCTACCTGGGACCACTGTACCCCTGGCCTTGCATGAAAGTGAGCCTGAGATCCCATCTCATGTTCCAGTCCATAACAAGACCTCAAGATTCTGCTGTCTAAGGCTGCACCCCAGCTCTGCCTATCACCAAACGTGGCCCCTCAGGTGCTACTGGAGGCAAAGCAGCCACGGGGGACACAGACATCAGGGTGGCCATTGAAGGGACTACTGGTGGACAGTCTTCCTCCTGGAATCATTGGTTTAGAGGAAGAGCACTCAGGAATGATGAGCAATCATTTGAATGTGGAGATCTTAGAACAAGCTCAGATTGACTGCCAGAACTCATTGGAACAAAGATTCTAAAAGGAGAGAAACAAACAAAAATGTATACTTGTTACTGAAGTAAAACTCAGTTATGATCTTTTAAATATAAAATAGCATTTTATCTGTTACATTTTAAAAAATGTGCTTGGATCACATTTGGACTTGCAAACCAAAGAGACTTAACTTGATGATTCTCACAGAAGCATCAAGGTAGGCAGGAGAGTATAGGCAGGACAAGTACAAGTCACTCTGTATTTATTTGGTATTCAACACACTTCCCTTTCTGAGAGAAAACACATGGCCTGAGATATACCATGAATAAACCCTCTGTTCCTACCTTTATGTCCTGAACTTTTATGCCCATTAATTGAGGTTTGTACTATCACATACAGTATTTAAAATTTTCCCCTGAGATTATTTTAAGGCTGTGCATTTTGCCACAGAATAGCTTCCCTTCTGAAGTTCAAGAGAAAAGTAGAAAAGGAGAAGTATTCTGGTGGTGAGAGAGGCAGTTAACAGAATTACTGAAAAAAATGTATAGAGTCAACCACACCACTAATTCATATTTCCCTGACCATTAACTTTATCCTTTCAACATCTCCAAACATTCTAGCCGGGAAATTCATTTCCTGCCTAAAAGAAAATTTATCTCAATGCTGTGTACAAAGCAGGTTGGCGCCTGCTAACCACCAGCATTATCATAACACCTCAGTTTCTGTTAAAATGCAGAGCTAGAGTGCTGAAGAACTAATGTTTTTGAACTGTGGTGTTAGAGAAGACTCTTGAGAATCCCTTGGATTGCAAGGAGATCCAACCAGTCCATCCTAAAGGAAATCAGTCCTGAATATTCACTGGAAGGATTGATGCTGAAGCTGATATTCCAATACTTTGGTCATCTGATGTGAGGAACTGACTCATTGTAAAAGACCCAAAAATGCTGGGAAAGATTGAAGACAGGAGGAGAAGGGGATGACAGAGGATAAGATGGTTGGAAGGCATCACCGACTCAATGGACGTGAGTTTGAGTAAACTCCTGGACTTGGTGGTGGATAGGGAGGCCTGGTATGCAGCAAAGAGTCAGTCACAACTGACTCACAAAGAATCAGAAACAACTGTGCGACTGAACTGAACTGAGTGAGGTGTGGACAGACTTCTCCAGGGGCATATGGGAAAAAGAAAAACCCAGACATGAATGATAAGAAAACTATATGCTTGTCAAGCCTGCACTGTTTTGCAAAATGGTTTGAAATCAAAACAGTTAATGTTCCTCCCCAAGCAGGAATGGGGAGAGACTTGGTGGATTATCATCTCAAATCAGATAAATCAAGTCAGCAAAGCATAAGGCAAAAGGACATGAGTCTTCCAGTCCTGGTGCATGGAGTCAGCTATGAAGGCAATGTAACTTCAGCAGGAATCACCCTCCTGTGTGGCAATGACTCACATTTGGGAAGGCACCTGCTAGCCAGGATTAGCTTCTCGTAGATGGTGCTGTCAGTCCTCCACTCATGATCACCCTAGAGTGTCTCAATGGAATGACCGTGTACCCTACTGAGGACTCCTCTTTTTAGAAATAAACAGGCAATGGTTTCCATAAGCTGACCCACATTCAACAGTGGAGGAAGGCAGTGGGTCCTGGGTGGGAAGAGTGGGAAAGAAAGCCCAGAGTCAGGCAAACACACTCAACGACAAGGTGCTGGAGAGTGTGCAGGCCTCTAAGGATGGAAAAGAGAAGCACAGGCTGACCATCGGTGCTGTGGCACTTCTGAGAGCATTAGTTCATGGACGTCATTCTGTGGACATGAGGCTTGCAAATCTCTCTCTTAGATTCTCCTCCAGTGCTTTAGACAGGCATTCACCACATTTTTCAAGTAGGTGGGAATTTCATTCTGCAAATGAAAAGAGACTGTCATTTCTCTATCCATATACCAATTGCTCCTGATTCACAGGATGTGGTGAAGGTGAAGGAAGATGGCTAGGGAAATATATATGACAATAGGGCACATGAGCAGATTTCTACAGAGTGTTGCTACAGAAGATGACAAAAGGTAAGACGCAGGGTATAGGTAAGGCAGGCACCACTGTTGTAAAATCTTGCTGTATATTTTAGATTTGGCTAATAAAATGCTAAGCTATTTCTAAGACATCTTTTTTTTAATTTTTATTTTTACTTTATTTTGCTTTACAATACTGTATTGGTTTTGCCATACTTTGACATGAATCAGCCACGGGTGTACTGAGTTCCCAATCCTGAACACCTCTCCCACCTCCCACCCCATATCATCTCTCAAGGAAAATGAAAGCATATAATGAGATTGGCTTGGACTAAGGGATGCTTCCAAAGAAATGAGAGAAAGAACTTGCTTTATCGAGTTAAAAAATGGCAAAAGTTGGGAGAAAAAGGCAGGATATGTCATCCTTTACTTAGTGTTGAACATGGTTCAAGACTTCCCACAAATGTTCTCTTTATCCCTCACTTCATGGCAAATAGATGGGGAAACAGTAGAAACAGCATCAGACTTTATTTTTCTGGGCTCCAAAATCACTGCAGATGGTGACTGCAGCCATGAAATTAAAAGACGCTTACTCCTTGGAAGGAAAGTTATGACCAACCTAGACAGCATATTCAAAAGCGGAGATGTTACTTTGCCAACAAAGGTACATCTAGTCAAGGCTATGGTTTATTCCAGTGGTCATGTGTAGATGTGAGAGTTGGACTGTGAAGAAAGCTGAGTGCCGAAGAATTGATGCTTTTGAACTGTGGTGTTGGAGAAGACTCTTGAGAGTCCCTTGGGCTGCAAGGAGACCCAACCAGTCCATCCTAAAGGAGATAAGTCCTGGGTATTCATTGGAAGGACTGATGTTGAAGCTGAAACTCCAGTAATTTGGCCACCTGATGCGAAGAACAGAATCAGTTGAAAAGACCTTGATGCTGGGAAAGATTGAAGGCAGGAGGAGAAGGGGACGACAGAGAATGAGATTGTTGGATGGCATCACAGACTTAATGTACATGGGTTTGGGTGGACTTTGGCAGTTGGTGATGGACAGGGAGGCCTGGTGTGCTGTGGTTCGGGGGGTCGCAAAGAGTCGGACACGATTGAGTGACTGAACTGAACTGAACTACAGAGTGGGAATATCCATCTCCATTTTTAGAAGGAAGAAATTTCTGGGTTACCTAGATTACATAGTCAGAAGCAGGGTTAAGTTTCAAAATATGATGTGTTTTCCTCAAGTCTATGTGCCTTTTCACTCCCCCAGGGCTTGGTGAGCCCCCAGCCTGTAAGTACGACCATGCAAAACAGACTGAATGGTGCCTGTGCTTTCAGATCCTAGGCAGTCTCTAGTCATCTGGGCACCACTGAGTTCCTTTCTCCTTACACAAAAAGAAAACAACAAGAACAAAACCAGAGGCTTCCCCAAGCTTGGATACGGCCTGTTGTCTCCTAAGCCAGGTTGGTCTAACTCCTCCATAAGCAGATGTAGGGTCCACAGGCACCCTAGTTCCTATAAGGAACAGAATGTTATCTGGAGATTCCAGAGAGTGATCCTGGTGGGATCTCTGGGAGAAAGCAGATTCAAGCCAAAAATGTTTTGTCTTTTCTTCTAGCCTCTATCCTGGATGTCGGCAAACCTAATCCTAATCAGAGTCAGTCAACCAAACTGACCACAAAACAGCTTCATAAGTCCTGCGAAGTGTATCTTCTCAGGCTGATAGCCCTACAGGTTAAGTTAGCATTTATCAAACACATTTCCCCTTCTGCCTCCTGGAGTCTTCCCTTGGCAGCCCACCTGAGAGCCAATTTGGAACTGAGCAATTTAGGTTATTGAAGTAAAACATCAAAACTAGAGAGGGGGAAAAAGGACAATTCAGAAGGAGGGAAACTGTTCAAAAGATACAGGACAAACCCTGCAAACCTTTCACCTCTCTATTCAGGACAAAAAGTAAGGAGGGAGGTAACACAGATTCAAGTGCACTCTCTCCTCTGCTTTGCCTTAAGGCACGTTCTACTGCTGTTTATTAAATGCTTGGCATCGAAAAAGCAAGAGAGTTCCAGAAAAACATTTATTTCTGCTTTATTGACTATGCCAAAGCCTTTGACTGTGTGGATCACAATAAACTGTGGAAAATTCTGAAAGAGATGGGAATATCAGACCATCTGACCTGCCTCTTGAGAAATCTGTATGCAAGTCAGGAAGCAACAGTTAGAACTGGACATGGAACAACAGACTGGTTCCAAATAGGAAAAGGAGTATGTCAAGGCTGTATATTGTCACCCTGCTTTTAAACTTATATGCAGAGTAAATCCTGAGAAATGCTGGGCTGGATGAAGCACAAGCTGGAATCAAGATTGCTAGGAGAAATATCAATAACCTCAGATATGCAGATGACTCCACTCTTATGGCAGAAAGTGAAGAAGAACTAAAGAGACTCTTGATGAAAGTGAAAGAAGAGAGTGAAAAAGTTGGCTTTTAAAGCTCAACATTCAGGAAACTAAGATCATGGCATCCAGGCCCATCAGTTCATGGCAAATAGGTGGGGAAACAGTGGAAACAGTGGCAGACTTTATTCTGGAGGGCTCCAAAATCCCTGCAGATGATGACTGCAGCCATGAAATTAAAAGACGCTTACTCCTTGGAAGAGAAATTATGACCAACATAGATAGCATTTTACAAAGCAGAGACATTACTTTGCCAACAAAGGTCCATCTAGTCAAGGCTATGGTTTTTCCAGTGGTCATGTATGGATGTTAGGGTTCGACTGTGGAGAAAGCTGAGTGCCAAAGAATTGATGTTTTGAACTGTGGTGTTGGAGAAGACTCTTGAGAGTCCCTTGGACTGCAAGGAGATCAAACCAGTCCATCCTAAAGGAAATCAGTCCTGAATATTCATTGGAAGTACTGATGTTGAAGCTGAAACTCCAATAGTTTAGCCACCTGATGTGAAGAACTGATTCATTTGTAATTACCCTGATGATGGGAAAGATTGAAGGCAGGGGGAGAAGGGGATGACAGAGGATGAGATAGTTGGATGGCATCACCGACTTAATGGGCATGAGTAAACTCTGGGAGTCGGTGATGGACAGGGAGGTCTGGCTTTCTTCAGTCCATGGGGTCACAAAGAGTCAGACATGACTGAGCGACTTCACTTTCATTTTCACCTTCATGCACTGGAGAAGGAAATGGCAACCCACTCCAATGTTCTTGCCTGGAGAATCCCAGGGACGAGGGAGCCTGGTGGGCTGCCGTCTATGAGGTCACACAGAGTCAGACACGACTGAAGTGACTTAGCAGCAGCAGCTGCAGTCATGAATTATCTCAGTTCTAAGAAGTTGATAAAATAGACCCTAGTTGATATACAGTAAGTTGGAGACTCAGAAAAGTGAGGTGACATGTCCAAGGTGGCAGATTTACACATCAGAACTATTGCTCAGATTTTGCTGTAGCCCCATAGCCACATCCATTCAGTCCAGCAGGTGGCCACAAGTGGCTTTCTCAGACTCTGTCTGAGGCTGGAACTCAAGGAAAGCAGGTCCTCAGTCCCTGAGTTTTTGCTGAGAAGAGGTGTCTCCTCAGAGATGGTCCCACTAGCTCTCCTGCCCATGGGCAGGAGGCTGGTGTGTGAAGTATAAGATGAGCCTGCAGTAAGTTTCTAAGCTTTCTAATTCATTTGGATGTTCTGATTTCACCTGTCCAATGCAAGGGTAGAGAATGAACCAATCAGATTTAAACACCCACTTACATTTTACCCAAGCTTCTGGGGATAAATTGGGTCTCCCTTGTTTCTTTACACCATGTCCAGTCTCTGACCTCAGGGAATAAGCATCTTGCACTCTACATGCCGGCAGTCAATGTGGCCTTCACACGGGTGGCCGTGGCAGGTACCCCAACATGTGCCCTCTTTTTACCTTTGCTCCCCTTCTTGCCAGCGCTCTGGATCTCCAGCCTCTGCTAGAACTGCCTCACCTGATCACACCTGACTTCTCTGGAAACTGTGGCTCAGAGGTACTCTGGTCCGGGAACACATGGATTTTCTGCTCTTCAATGTCCATCTGTCGCTGCTGCCGCAGATAGACACACTACACCACCAGTCAAAGCATAATATCAAGGCCAGCATGTCAGATGAGCAGAAGGAAAGCCCACAAGCCAGAAGCAAAGGGACATGATTCTGTTCCTCCACTTGGTATTTGCTCCCTTCAATTGTTACTTCACTTCATACCCTGTCTACCTACCTGTCCTGCAAAACCATGGCTCCTCCCACCTGGTGTTCTCATTTGAGAACATGCATTACCCACCTGTGAATGGTTCCTTGTTGACTTAATTATGTAGAAAACTACTCCTTTCTCCAAGAAGGCAACGAGGTCTCAGAGGATTGTTATTAGCTGTGTGATCCTAGGTAAGTTACTCAACTTGGTGGAGCCTCTGGAGAGAGACTGGAGCAGAATCACACTCAATAAAAATGAGGCCATTACCCTCTGTTCTCCCCCAAATCACTGACATCTATGCACAGAAGATGGTCAGACACGGTTGCTTACACCTGGTGGTCATAGGAAGATGTATGCATACCCAAATATTTAGTGGACTGATATCCTCACTGGTTCTGATTCACCAAGGATAATAAAGTCACCTCATCTCATAAGGTCTTCACTGGTGGCTCCAAGGGTACAGAATCTGCATCCAATGCAGAAGACCCAGGTTCAATCCCTCGCCAGGAGATCCCTGGAGAAGGAAATGGCCACCCACTCCAGTATGCTTGCCTGGAGGATTTCCTGGACAAAGGAGCCTGGCAGGCTACAGTCCATGGGGTTGCAAAGAGTCAGACATGACTAACTAACACTTTTACATTCATCTCCATAAACACTCACACAACAACAACTGTGTCTGTGGTACTAATATTGAGAAGACAATTTGACTTTAAGAAACAGCAAGAATCACATCTTACTAGCCCTTACTATGTACACGTATCACGCAGCATCAAATTTGATGCTGAAACTTTCCTTGTGAATTTGCCATAAGTATTCTCATTTTTTGGATGACAAAACTGAGGCTCAGAAAAGTAAAGAAAGTTGCAGAAGATCCCACTGCCCAGCTGAAGTGACGGAACCTGAGTCTGAACCAGATGAGGCTCCACAGTCTGGTGAGACTTCCTTTCATAGCTGCAGAGGGCTCAGCTCTTTACTGTGTTCATTAGACTGTCCCACCGCAGAATTTTAGGTTTCATAGGAGAAAGAGTCAATGCCTAAAATAATCCAAAAACTTCGCTTTAAGTATAACACAATTACAACAGCCAAAACCACAGCCAGGGCCAGCTCAAAATCCCTGCAGCACCCACACTGGTCTTCTCCTCCCCAGACACTCTGCAGATAGTCCATTGTGTATATATATGTGACCTATACGTATATACAAAGACTGAGAAACTCATTATGGGATTGTGGCATTGTGAAGCCAATGGAACAAAGCTTCAAGGACTGCCAAGTGTCCACTCCTGAGAACATCCCCCTGCAGTGTTCCTGTGTGGTCAGAGAGGTGGGTTTGCACTCGTCCAGATCACCTTCTCTGGACACAACTGTACCTGGATCCACAACTGCTTCTGCCACAACTAGCAGTGAGACCCTGACGAGAACCTGAGCAGAGTTCTGAACGTCCCTCTGCCTCAGTTTCCTTCCCTGTCTGATGGGGTTGATGGCTCCTATACTGCACAGATATTGGCAGGATGACAGAAAACCACATAAAATCAAAGAGATTAAGTAATGATGATTTCTTGAATTACCAACCACCTATATACAAACTAATTAGCAGTCTGTGCAAATTGTGCCAGAAATAGTCCCTTATGGGGTCTGTAATCCAGCTGGACTAGGATTGATACATACACACAAAATCAGTTCAGTCGCTCAGTCATGTCTGACTCTTTGTAACTCCATAGATTGCAGCACGCCAGGCTTCCCTGTCCATCACCAACTACTGGGGCCTGCTGACACCCATGTCCACTGAGTCAGTGATGCCATCCAACCATCTCATCCTCTGCCATCCCCTTCTCCTCCTGCCTTCAATCTTTCCCAGCATCAGGGTCTTTTCAAATGAGTCAGTTCTTTGCATCAGGTGGCCAAAGTATTGGAATTTCAGCTTCAGCATCGTCCTTCCAATGAATATTCAGGACTGATTTCCTTTAGGACTGACTGGTTTGATCTCCTTGCAGTCCAAGGGACTTGCTAGTGTCTTCTCCAACACCACAGTTCAAAAGCATCAATTCTTCAGTGCTCAGCTTTCTTTATGGTTCAACTCTCACATACATACATGACTACTGGAAAACCCATAGCTTTGTCTATACAGAACTTTGTTGGCAAAGTAATGTCTCTGCTTTTTAATATGCTGTTGGTCATAGCTTTTTTTTCCCAAGAAGCAAGCATCTTTTAATTTCATGGCTGCAGTCACCATCTGCAGGGATTTTGGAGGCTAAGAAAATAAAGTCTGTCACTGTTTCCACTGTTTCTCCACCTATTTGTCATGAAGAGATGAGACCAGAGGCCGTGATGTTAGCGTTTTGAATGTTGACTTTTAGGCTAGCTTTTTCACTCTTCTCTTTCACTTTCATCAAGAAGCTGTTTAATTCCTCTTCACTTTCTGCCATAAGAGTGGCGTCATCTGCCTATCTGAGTTTATTGATATTTCTCCAGCAATCTTGATTCCAGTTTGTGCTTCATTCAGCCTGGCATTTTGCATGATGTAATCTGCACATAAATTAAATAAGCAGGGTGACAATATGCAGCCCTAACATTCTTCTTTCTCAATTTGGAATCAGTCTGTTGTTCCACATCCAGTTCTAACTGTTGCTTCTTGACCTGCATACAGATTTCTAAGGAGGGAATACCAGACCACCTGGTATTCCCATCTCTTTTAGAATTTTCCACAGTTTGTTGTGATCCACACAGTCCAAGGCTTGGCATAGTCAATAAAGCAGAAGTTGACATTTTTCTGGAACTCTTCTGCTTTTTTGTTTATCCAGTGGATGTTGCCTATCTGATCTCTGATTCCTCTACCTTTTCTAAATTCTGCTTGAACATCTGTATGTTCTTTGTTCATGTACAGTTGAAGCTTAGCTTGCAGAATTTTGAACATTGCTTTGCTAGTGTGTGAGATTAGTGCAATTGTGTGGTAGTTTAAACGTTCTTTGGCTTTGCCTTTCTTTGGGATTGGAATGAAAACTGAAATTTTCTAGTCCTGTGGCCACTGTTGAGTTTTCCAAATTTTCTGGCATATTGAGTATAACACTTTCACAGCATCATCTTTCAGGATTTGAAATAGCTGTACAGGAATTCCATCACCTCCACTAGCTTTGTTCATAGTGATGCTTCCTAAGGCCCACTTGACTTCATATTCCAGGATGTCTGGGTCTAGTGAGTGATCACACCATCGTGGTTATCTGGGTCATTAAGATCTTTTTGTATAGTTCTTCGGTGTATTCTTGGCACCTCTTCCTAGTATCTTCTGCTTCTGTTAGGTCCATACCATTTCTGTCCTTTATTGTGCCCACATTTGCATGAAATGTTCCCTTGCTAGCTCTAATTTTCTTGAAGAGGTCTGTAGTCCTTCCCTTTCTATTGTTTTCCTCTGTTTCTTTGCATTGATTACTGAGGAAGGCTTTCTTATCTCTCCTTGCTGTTCTTTGGAACTCTGCATTCAGATGGGTATACACACAAAATACATGCAAACAATTCCCACAAACACAACCCCACACTCCGTCTCTTTTTAATGGACAATACACACAGACTTACAGAATGGTTGAGTTAGAAAACAGTCTAGCAATAATCCAGTACAGTGGTTCCAAATTTTGTTTAAATCACAGAGACTCTGTTTAAAGGAATTTTTATGGAAATTCAGTGTGTAAAACACTCAGCTGGTGTGACTGAAGAGGACAGTGGGATTGAAATCTCCCCTGTCCCTGCCTATATTCCATCCCATCTGCCCACCCAGCAAATGTCCATCATATCTTCCTAGCCTGACCCTAAGAAAGCTTCACAGAACCCTAGAGTATCAGCTAAAACCTCCCACATCCATTCAACTGCTTCATATCATAATCAATGAAAGTGAGCGGAGAAACATGCACACAATGTCCAGAGCCAGTATTTGTGGGGGAGGGTAGGAGGAGAGAGCTGGGAATGTGGGCCTGAGCTCCAGCCCCCAGCTGGCTGCTAACCACCTGTCTGTGTGCCTGTCACCTTACCTCTCTGGATTCCAGCTTTGTCCTCTATACCTGGAGGGAATGTATTGAATACTCTTTATGGAAAGTTGTTTTCAAGTCCCCAGTACTGTGGCACAAAGATTTCCTAGAAAAGTTATCAAAAAATATGAGCTGCCTTCCCACAATTACAGATACTGCATGTGGTCAGGCCCAGAAATCACACTCTGAGCTTTCTGAAGTCACACAAGAAGCAACAGCTTTAGCAGATGCTTCTGAAAGTCACACAAGAAGCCACAGCTTTAGCAGATGCTTCCGAAAGAATCAGACAATGGTGTCCACCCTGCCGGACACACCACCATTGGGTGACAGCCACGGAGCACAGAAACACTTAGAAAGATGAGTAAAGATGAACCTTTGGAAAGGGTGTATCTCTGGTGAACTTGTGAGAAGGGCTCTCCACTTCCCAGGAGACCACCACCTCTCTGTTGCACTCTCTTTCATAAAGTTCTAAGGAGAAAAAAAGAAATTACTGCTTCTGAAAGCTTCTGTGATTTCAATTACACAAGAAGCTTTGATATGATGACTTTATAGGGAACGATAAGCCACTAACTTATGCACAAAATATTAGAAAAAATCAGACATTCATTACCACTGAAGGCTTGTGGCCCAGGGACCATGTCTAATAGATATAAAAACACATTAAAGGTAAAATGGTCCAGGGACCTCTCTGGCTGTCCAGTGACTTAGACAACACCTTCCGATGCAGGGAGTGTAGGTTCGATCCCTGGTCAAGGAGCTAGAATCCCACATGCCTCATGGCCAAAAACCCAAAACATAAAACAGAAATAATGTTATAACACATGCAATAAAGACTTAAAAACCAGTCTAACAAACTTTCATTATATACCAAAACAAGTTTCTTATGATGAGTAAAGCAGAATTAGGCATCCAAAAAAAAATTTTTTTTTGGTTTAAAAATCAGGGTAACCACCAGATGTCAGTAGAGTACCAACAGTTGCTCTGTTGTGCCCTTACTCCTCTCTTGCTGCTGCTACTAAGTAGCTTCAGTAGTGTCTGACTCTGTGCGACTTCATGGACGGCAGCCCACCCCCATCCCTGGGATTCTCCAGGCAAGAACACTGGATTGGGTTGCCATTTCCTTCTCCAGTGCATGAAAGTGAAAAGTGAAAGTGAAGTCGTTCAGTCGTGTCCGACTCTTTGCGACTCCATGGACTATACAGCCTACCAGGCTCCTCTATCATGGGATTTTCCAGGCAAGAGTACTGGAGTGGGGTGCCATTGTGTATCCTGGGACTAAGCCACCCAGTCTGGTGTGTTTAGTAGGGAAATGAAATTTCCACAGAGGTTAGTGTCCTTCCTGAACAGCTAGAGATTTCATTATGCTAACTCTAAATTTCTTGCCTCTTTCCCATGTTACTTTCTGTCACAGCTATAGGAGCCAAATCTCTGTAATATCTGCTATGCTATTGCATGCAAATAGCATCAAATTTTGGAGGAAGATAGCAAAGAAATGCTACGAAGTACACAACCTCTGCCTTCAAGCTGTGTAGGAAGCTTCTAGCTAACCATTTAGAGAAGGATCCAAGCCAAGGCTGCTGTAGGAACCAAAAGAGTCCCTTGAGGATATTCTGGCTGTGGAAATGTGTTAATTTAACTTTTGAAAAAAGAAAGCTACTAGAAGCAGATCATGGGGTGAAGATTGCCAGCCCACTGGTATAAGAGGCTGAAGATGCCCTTGAAAGGAAGGGTCATTGTCGACATCTGTTGCTTTTGCCTGCTCTGCTATGACTCTCCCCTTCTTAGACTAGCATCTCATTCTCCTTCAGGGCATCACCCTTCTCCTCCTTCTCCACTATGTGGGTTTAAGCAGGACTGACTTGGCATTAATCTCAGGACTGGGAAAATGAGCCAGACACGGTCACAGTGATCAGCTCAGGGAAGGCACCTGTGAAAAGAGGCTTGGCTTACCACCATTCTAGAAAGTTTAGCAGAAAAATTGGCTTACTAAAGGCTTTCAGGTAGCTCACAGAAGATCTGGGAGGACCAAAGTTAGGTTCAGAATTTCAGGATTATTCCAGAGAAGCCGACCTACTGCTGCCTTGGATCATACTCTGTATTGTGGACTTCTGATGCCAGGTGTCACACATCACAGGCTCTGCAAATGGCCACAGCACATGGCTGAACCACAGCCGGTAGGGAGATGGACAGGGAATTTCTGGCTTTTCCCTTCAATAAGTGAGCATCACAATTAACCCTAATTGTAAAACTTGCTAAAAATACTAAGAAACCCAAAACTATGACAAATGTCCCCAGTAAGTAAGTAAGTACATAATCCATGCTGAAGTTTTGAGAGCCAATCCTGGGACTCTGGCTGCCATCAATAGAATTGTTCTATTCCTCTGGGGTAATATACATTGGTAGAATGTAAGCCTGCATCTTCGGGTGGCATCTCTGCAATGGCATAAGAATCTGCCTGAAAATCTGGTTAACACAGGAGAAAACAGAGTTGAGTTGGAGAAATGAAGTATTGGATTGTAGCTGACGTGGAAGCCAGACACCCATGGATTTTCAATGCCATGAGCCAATAAAGTCCTTTTTTGACATTTGTAAGCTTTTATTTCTTGCAACCAAGATTCCTGACCACAACAAGGGTCTGTCAGAATTTCTGTGCCTCTGGGCTAGCGGTGTATCTGTTGCACTGCTATTGGGATGGCAGAGACCACTCCCTGCTATAAGTAGCAGGAAGATCCCCTATTTAATGCCTCTCTCCATCGGAGAAGGCAATGGCACCCCACTCCAGCACTCTTGCCTGGAAAATCCCATGGATGGAGGAGCCTGGCAGGCTGCAGTCCATGGGGTCTCTAAGAGTCAGACATGACTGAGTGACTTCACTTTCACTTTTCACTTTCATGCATTGGAGAAGGAAATGGCAACCCACTCCAGTGTTCTTGCCTGGAGAATCCCAGGGATGGGAGAACCTGGTGGGCTGCCGTCTATGGGGTCGCACAGAGTCAGACACGATTGAAGTGATTTAGCAGCAGCAGCAGCATAACTCTCCATAATTTCTAGGGGAAATCTTAGAATTCTAGATTTTCTAGGGCCATTTTTCTAGATTTTCTAATAACTCTAGATTTTCTAGAAGCTCTGGATGCTCCTCTCAGCCTAGTTCCAGATTCTGGTACCCAACAACCCAACAGCACTCAACTACTCACAATTTTTTAAAAAAATATTTCACGTTGTTTAATGCCTTCCTCACTTTAGTCATCTGTTCCCTGGGTCTAGATGTCCTTATACCACTAGCCCCTCACCCTCTGACCTCCCCACATATATGTATCATTGTTGTCTCTAAAACTTGGATTTGATTTCGAAAACAAAGCTTGGAGACTATCTCCTCCAAGAAGACTTCCATGCCCACCCAGGTACATGGGATAAGGATGAACTTATAGTAAAGGCAAAGTAGCCTTCAGAGCAAATCAGAGATTAAATATGAGTATACAAAGAGCAAGCCCTAGAAGTTGTGAAGGCATAATTCAGCCCAGCACTCCAGACATTTAAGCCAAAATTTAAAATGAAATATAACACTGTAGAAATCAAACCTGTTGTTGTCTACTGGCTAAAGTAAATGACAATAGAGTCTACTCAATAACTGATTTTAAAAAGTTGCAAGTGTTACTGACCTTTAACAAATCCATCCCATTCACCTACAGTTCAAGTTCGTTATGTACATCTGCAGGTAGTTCTGGTTGCAAATCCTCCAGAACACCAAAAGCCTGATGCTCATAATGTCTAGTTGGCTGTAAAAATGGAACAGGCAGATGCAGACTATTTATTTCCAAGCTGAGACTACACAGCATACGAAAAGCAGCTGGTCATGCAGCACCACCATGGCACACCTCCCCTACGGCTTTGATGACACAATGGTGAAAAACACAGACGAGAATCCTGCTTTCCTAGGTCTTATGCTTGGCTTTAGGCATTGGTGGTGGTGAGAGCTATAGTCACCATCCAGGTAACTTAAGTAAGACAAAAGAGGGTTCCCAGGTAAAGAATCCACCTGACAATGCAGGAGACACGAGTTCAGTCCCTGGGTCAGGAAAATTCCCTGGAAAAGGAAATGGCAACCCACTCCAGCATGCTTGACTCGAGAATCAATCCCCTGGACAGAGGAGCCTGGCAGGCCATAGTCCACGGGGTTGCAAGGAGTCAGACATGATGGAGCAACTAAGCACAGCACAGCATATCTGAAACTCCATACCCTCTGTTACAGAAAGTCCCACCTCCTTCTTTCCACTAAGAAATTTAGGAAAAAATTATAAACTTTCTGGGCCCCTCTACATTCTTGGCCATGATCAAACAATTAGGAATAGGCTTATAATGTGTTGGCCAAAAATTTTGTTTGAGTTTGCCTATGGGATGGTAAGGAAAAAATTCAAACAAACTCTTTTGCTAAACAATACTTGGCTTTTCAGTTTGGAATATATTCCTCTTGGTGATCTATCAGTGTCACTGTGATAGCCATATATTCTGCATTTGAAGTTTTCAAATCACTTTCAATTCAGTTCAATCAGTCGTTCAGTTGTTTCCCACTTTTTGCAACCCCATGGATTGCAACACACCAGGCCTCCCTGTCCATCATCAACTCCCAGAGTTTACTCAAATTCATGTCCATTGAGTCAGTGATGCCATCTAACCATCTCATCCTCTGTCATCCCCTTCTCCCCCCACCTTAAATCTTTTCCAGCATCAGTGTCTTTTCAAATGAGTCAGTTCTTCACATCAGGGGGCCAAAATATTGGAGTTTCAGCTTCAGCATCAGTCCTTCCAATATTTAGAAATGATTTCCTTTAGGATGGACTGGTTGGATCTCCTTGCAGTCCAAGGGACTCTCAAGAGTCTTCTCCAACACTACAGTTCAAAAGCAACAATTCTTTGATGCTCAGCTTTCTTTATAGTCCAACTCTCACATCCATACATGACCACTGGAAAAACCATGGCTTTGACTATGTGGACCTTTGTTGGCAAAGTAATGTCTTTGCTTTTTAATATGCTGTCTAGGTTGGTCATAGCTTTTCTTCCAAGGAGTAAATATCTTTTAATTTGACCTGCTGTAAATTCTTTCAATAATACTAATATTTATTTCTCTAAACACAGTGTAGTTTCCAGTTTTAGATTCATTATCTCCTGTAATCTCAACAAAGATCTGTGATATTGACCAGGGCTTGGGATAGCCAGAAAGAGGGTGACATCAGCCCCTTCTTCCCAAATATGTCTTAATTTAGCTCTAGTCTCTTCACACATTTACTTCAAGCCATTGTTCCAAATCATATGATTCCAATAAAGACAGCAGAGAATATCAGAGTTGTAAGGGATCTTAGATGCTTATGTAAAATATGTCATTGCCTAGCCAAGAGTAAGGCAATTACACTCTTGCTGGCAAAGCCTGATGGGAAACTGTTCCTTCCAGTTTCCAAGCCAGGGTTCCTGCCTTAAACCACCCAGGATGGCCCTTCCACCCAGGATGGCCCTTCCACTGAGATGATCCCCTGAGTCCTCCAGCCTACTGTGTGTGTGCAATAGGCCTCCAACAGCTAGAAGAGGTATTTTTTAGGTGCTGCTTCTGGGGTCTTGAGACAAGGACCAAAGAAAAGGCAGGAATGGAGTAAGGATGAAGTAAGAATATTACTACCTTAAGTGAAGTATGCTGTGTTTTCTTTTCTCATATTATTCCAGAGTCATTTCAAAACTCCTGTAGCCAAGAATACAGCATGGCAATTATAGCAGGAGCTTAGAGTCACACCCCAGATATGTTCTAAACTCTTCTACCTGCTTGCCTTGCTTTCCTCAGCTTCAAAGTGGTTCTGAAAAGAGTTTCTATGTAGAGGAATGATTGTGAAGGCTAAGTTAGGTAGTCCATCTAAAGCTCTTACTTCAGTGCCTAGTACGTTACAAGTAACTAGTATGTATTATATATCATTTTCACTAACAATGTAGGTATAAAAATGATCTTCTTTTGTCAAATGAAAGAACTGGGGATTCAGAACTGTAACATAATGCACATATGGGAAGAACTAACATCTTTGGAGCACCTGTTCTAAGCTCATAACTGTGCTGGGAGGTAAATACTCACAATGATGAAATAAGCATCTCATTACCTCCACTGTTTCAGGGAAGAAACAGAGGGGATATGAAGGTATGTTTAAGCAATTTGCTATTGTCATCATTGATTTTTGAGATGCTCTGCTGTTTTATCTAATTTGTTTAAAAATCAGTCTGAATATTTATAATCAGTAGTGGTTCAAGTGCATTAAAAAACTGCATTTTCTATTTGCAATTTTTTAAGGAATCTCCACACTGTTCTCCATAGTGGCTGTACTAATTTGCATTCCCACCAACAGTGTAAGAGGGTTCCCTTTTCTCCACACCATCTCCAGCATTTATTGCTTGTTGACTTTTGGATGGCAGCCATTCTGACTGATGTGAAATGGTACACCAAGGAAACCAGAATTGAAAGAGACACGTGTACCCTAATGTTCATCACAGCACTATTTATAATAGCCAGGACATGGAAGCAACCTAGATGTCCTTTGGCAGATGAATGGATAAGAAAGCTGTGGTACATATACACAATGGAGTATTACTCAGCCATTAAAAAGAACACATTTGAATCAGTTCTAATGAGGTGGATGAAGCTGGAGCCGATTATACAGAGTGAAGTAACCCAGAAAGAAAAACACCAATACAGTATACTTACACATATATATGGAATTTAGAAAGATGGTAATGATAAACCTGTACGCGAGACAGCAAAAGAGACACAGATGTATAGAACAGCCTTTTGGACTCTGTGGGAGAGGGAGAGGGTGGGATGATTTGGGAGAGTGGCAGTGCAATATGTATGATATCATAAGTGAAATGAATCGCTGGTCTAGGTTCAATGCAGGATGCAGGATGCTTGGGACTGATGCACGGGGATAATCCAGAGAGATGGTGTGGGGCGGGA
>SJXQ01008408.1:0-223383 GCA_006408695.1 Aepyceros melampus | reverse complement strand
TGAGAAAGAAGAATGGAACTGGAGGAATCAACCTGCCTGACTTCAGGCTTTACTACAAAGCCACAGTCATCAAGACAGTATGGTACTGGCACAAAGACAGAAATATAGATCAATGGAACAAAATAGAAAGCCTAGAGATAAATCCATGCACCTATGCACACCTTATCTTTGACAAAGGAGGCAAGAATACACAATGGAGGAAAGACAATCTCTTGAACAAGTGGTGCTTTAACAAGTGGTGCTGGGAAAACTGGTCATCCACTTGGAAAAGAATGAAACTAGAACACTTTCTAACACCATACACAAAAATAAACTCAAAATGGATTAAAGATCTAAGATTAGGACCAGAAACTAAAAATACTCTTAGAGAAGAACATAGGCAAAACACTCTCTGACATAAATCACAGCAGGATCCTCTATGATCCACCTCCCAGAATACTGGAAATAAAAGCAAAAATAAACAAATGGGATCTAATTAAAATTAAAAGCTTCTGCACAACAAAGGAAACTATAAGCAAGGTGAAAAGACAGCCTTCTGAATGGGAGAAAATAATAAACATAGGCAAAACACTCTCTGACATAAATCACAGCAGGATCCTCTATGATCCACCTCCCAGAATACTGGAAAGAAAAGCAAAAATAAACAAATGGTACCTAATTAAACTTAAAAGCTTTTGCACAACGAAGGAAACTATAGGCAAGGTGAAAAAACAGCCTTCAGAATGGGAGAAAATAATAGCAAATGAAGCAACTGACAGTTAATCTCAAAAATATACAAGCAACTCCTGCAGCTCAATTCAAGAAAAATAAATGACCCAATCAAAAAATGGGCCAAAGAACTAGACAAACATTTCTCCAAAGAAGACATACAGATGGTTAACAAACACATGAAAAGATGCTCAACATCACTCATTATCAGAGAAATGCAAATCAAAACCACAATAAGGGACCATTTCACGCCAGTCAGAATGGCTGCTATCCAAAAGTGCACAACCAATACATGCTGGAGAAAAGGAAACCCTCTTACACTGTTGGTGGGAATGCAAACTAGTACAGCCATTATGGAGAACAGTATGGAGATTCCTTAAAAATCTGCAAATAGAACTGCCTTCAGTTCAGTTCAGTTCAGTTGCGCAGTTGTGTCCAACTCTTTGCAATCCCATGAATCGCAGTACGCCAGGCCTACCTGTCCATCACCAACTCCAGGAGTTCACTCAGACTCACGTCCATTGAGTCAATGATGCCATCCAGCCATCTCATCCTCAGTCGTCCCTTTCTCCTCCTGCCCCCAATCCCTCCCAGCATCAGGGTCTTTTCCAATGAGTCAACTCTTCGCATAAGGTGCCCAAAGTACTGGAGCTTCAGTTTTAGCATCATTCTTTCCAAAGAAATCCCAAGGTTGATCTCCCTCAGAATGGACTGGTTGGATCTCCTTGCAGTCCAAGAGACTCTCAAGAGTCTTCTCCAACACCACAGTTCAAAAGCATCAATTCTTTGGCCCTCAGCCTTCTTCACAGTCCAACTCTCACATCCATACATGACCACAGGAAAAACCATAGCCTTGACTAGACGGACCTTGTCGGAAAAGTAATGTCTCTGCTTTTGAATATACTATCTAGGTTGGTCATAACTTTTCTTCCAAGAAGTATGATGCCATCCAGCCATCTCATCCTCGGTCGTCCCTTTCTCCTCCTGCCCCCAATCCCTCCCAGCATCAGGGTCTTTTCCAATGAGTCAACTCTTCGCATAAGGTGCCCAAAGTACTGGAGCTTCAGTTTTAGCATCATTCCTTCCAAAGAAATCCCAGGGTTGATCTCCTTCAGAATGGACTGGTTGGATCTCCTTGCAGTCCAAGGGACTCTCAAGAGTCTTCTCCAACACCACAGTTCAAAAGCATCAATTCTTCGGCGCTCAGCCTTCTTCACAGTCCAACTCTCACATCCATACATGACCACAGGAAAAACCATAGCCTTGACTAGACGGACCTTAGTCGGCAAAGTAATGTCTCTGCTTTTGAATATACTATCTAGGTTGGTCATAACTTTTCTTCCAAGGAGTAAGCGCCTTTTAATTTCATGGCTGCAGTCACCATCTGCAGTGATTTTGGAGCCCAAAAAAACAAAGTCTGACACTGTTTCTACTGTTTCCCCATCTATTTCCCATGAAGTGATGGGGCCAGATGCCATGATCTTCGTTTTCTGAATGTTGAGCTTTAAGCCAACTTTTTCACTCTCCTCTCTCACTTTCAACAAGAGGCTTTTTAGCTCCTCCTCACTTTCTGCCATAAGGGTGGTATCATCTGCATATCTGAGGTTATTGATATTTCTCCCAGCAATCTTGATTCCAGCTTGTGTTTCTTCCAGTCCAGCATTTCTCATGATGTACTCTGCATATAAGTTAAATAAGTAGGGTGACAATATACAGCCTTGATATACTCCTTTTCCTATTTGGAACCAGTCTGTTGTTCCATGTCCTGTTCTAACTGTTGCTTCCTGACCTGCATACAGATTTCTCAAGAGGCAGGTCAGGTGGTCTGGTATTCCCATCTCTTTCAGAATTTTCCACAGTTTACTGTGATCCACACAGTCAAAGGCTGTGGCATAGATGGACACAATAAAGGACAGAGGTGGTATGAATCTAACAGGAGAAGAAGGCATTAATAAGAGGTGGCAAGAATATACAGAAGAACTATACAAAAAATATCTTAATGACCCAGATAACCATGATGGTGGGATCATTCACCTAGAGCCAGACATCCTGGAGTGAGAAGTCACGTGAGCCTTAGGAAGCATCATTACCAACAAAGCTAGTGGAGGTGATGGAATTCCAGTTGAGCTATTTCAAATTCTAAAAGATGATGCTGTGAAAGTGCTGCACTCAATAAGCCAGCAAATTTGGAAAACACTGCAGTGTCCTCAGGAGTGGAAAAGGTCAGTTTTCTTCCAATCCTGAAGAAAGGCAATGGCAAAGAATATCCAAACTAGGACAAAATTGCTCTCATCTCACATGCTAGCAAAGTAATGCTCAAAATTCTCCAAACCAGGCTTCTACAGTATGTGAACCAAGAACTTACAGATGTTCAAGATGGATTTAGAAATGGCAGAAGAATCAGAGATCAAATTGCCAACATTTGTTGGATCATAGTAAAAGCAAGGGTTCCAGATAATATCTACTTCTGTGTCACTGACTATGCTAAAGCCTTTGACTGTGTAGATCACACAATTGTGGAAAATTCTTAAAGAGATGGGAATACCAGATCACCTTACCTGCCTCATGAGAAATCTGTATGCAGGTAAGAAGCAATAGTTAGAACTGGACATGGAACAATGGACTGGCTCCAAATTGAGAAAGGAGTGTGTCAAGGCTGTATATTGTCACCCTGCTTATTTAACTTACATGCAGAGTGAAATGCCAGGCTGGGTGAAGCACAAACTGGAATCAAGATTGCCGGAAGAAGCAGCAATAACCTCAGATATATAGTGACACCATCCTTATGGCTGAAAGTGAAGAGAAATTAAAGAACCTCTTGATGAAAGTGAAAGAAGAGATTGAAAAAGCTGGCATAAAAGTCAACGTTCAAAAAACAAGATCATGGCATCTGGTCCTATCACTTCATGGCAAACAGATGGGGAAACAATGGAAACAGTGAGACACTTTATTTTCTTGGTTTCCAAAATCATTGCATATGGTGACTGTAGCAATGAAATTAAAAGATGCTTGCTCCTGGGAATAAAAGCTGTGACAAATGTAGACAGCGTATTAAAAAGCAGAGACATTACTTTGCCAACAAAGGTCCATATATACAAAGCTATGATTTTTCCAGTAGTCATGTATGAATGTGAAAGTTGGACCATAAAGAAAGCTGAGCACCCAGGAATTGATGCTTTTGAACTGTGGTGCTAGAGAAGACTCTTGAGAGTCCCTTGTATTGCAAGGAGATCCAACCAGTCCATCCTAAAGGAAATCAGTCCTGAATAACTGATTGGAAGGACTGATGCTGAAGCTGAAGTTCCAATACTTTGGCCACCTGATGTGAAGAACTGACTCATGTGAAAAGACCTTGATGCTGGGTATGATTGAAGACAGGAGAAGAAGGAGATGACAGAGGATGAGATAGTTGGATGACATCACCGACTCAACGGACAAGAGTCTCAGCAAGTTCTGGTGATGGACAAGGATGCCTGACACGTTGTAGTTTACAGGTTCGCAAAGAGTCAGAGACGACTGAGTAACTTAACTGAAATAGAATCTGACTTGCAGAATCATGGATATTTTGAAAGAAGGAAATGTTGGGGCTGGTGCACTGGGAAGACCCAAGGGATGGTACAGGGAGGGAGGAGGGAGGGGGTTCAGGATGGGGAACACATGTATACCTGTGGTGGATTCATGTTGATGTATGGCAAAGCCAATACAATATTGTAAAGTAATTAACCTCCAATTAAAATAAATAAATTTATATTTTAAAAAATAAATAAATAAAAACAAAAAAAGAGAATAGCTGTCTCACTGTGCTTTAAATCATATTAGAAGACGTATACCCTGTTTGGACATGGATGAAAAGATAAATATCTAGTACCACCTGTATGTGACAATGAGTTATACACTTGGGCCACATTGCTCTTTTTATTAAGCAAGAAAAAAGGACACTTTAAAATACCTATGCAGTTGATGGGAATGTAGGCAATTTTCCCAAGTTAACAGTCATCTAGTTATCTAAAAAAGCTTCTTCTGAAGTGCACTCTCCCTTTCTGCTCCAGATTCCTTCTTCCCCTCCCAAATTCATTTGCATAACCAAAGTCAGATTTTTTTCAAGGACTCACTAGAGAAGAGATGAAAGAAAAATATGGAAACATTGAAAGGGGCTGGTGATGATTGAAATCCATGCCATGCTTTGGGAACACCAAGGAATCTGGAAATGTGAATTCCAAGATGTTACAAGAGGGTGTTTCATGGGGCCTCAAACTAGTTCCATAGAAATTTTAGGATACCCCTGCTTCCTACATGGGCTTTCCAGGTGATGCTAGCGGTAAAGAATCCACCTACAGATGCAGGTAGATGTAAGAGATGAGTGTGTAATCCTTGGTTCAAAAGATGCCCTGGAGGAGAGCACAGCAACCCACTTCAGTATTCTTGCCTGGAGAATCCCATGGACAGAGAGCCTGCCAGGCTGCAGTCCATAGGGTCACACAGAGTTGAACATGACTGAAGTGACTTAGCATCAGCTTCCTACAGTATTGTTAGGTGAGCTGGGGATGGAGAAGGAGTTAGCTTGAAACATATGCATCAAGGTGGGAAACAAGGGATAGCTCCAGAGGTACTAGATATCAGGTCATGCCCATGATCCTGCGGCTGTACCTGTCTTCATCTTCATTTTGGAAAAGGCTGAACCAACAACTTGCCTCCAGTCAGTGGAGCTAGATTTAGACTGGTAGACACTGATAAACTAGAAGGCTAGGTGGACAGACTCTCCAAGGTCTTGTTCAAAGCAAAAATGTCAATGTCAGTAACTGGGTCACTATAGCTAGAACTAGAGCTGTAAACTGATTTTACAGAGGACAGGGCAACAAGGCTGTGGCTCTAGCCTGGACTGGGTGAATGTAGGGGAAGAAAGTAGACGAAGTGATCTGCAGCCAAGTCTTACCCATCCCTCCTAGTAACCAATCCAACTAGAAGATCTCAGATCTGGTTAGTGGCAAGTAGTGTAGAGTCCCTCAGTCATCTGAGCTCAGTCTCAGGTCTAGGATAATATAAAATACCAACCTGAAATAGCAGTCACGCTGCACTGTTCATCTCTATCTAGAGCAGGTGAGAGAGCTGAGCCTCTAGATGGGAGTATCAGCAGAAGCAGCTGTGACCTGCTGCAGACTCAGAAGCAGTGAAGCAAGGCTGGGTCTAATGCAGCACTGGAAAGGCTGTACTTGTGAAAAGTCCACAGAGGGTATCTTACAGGAGCTCCAGATTGTTGATAACTATCTGGACTGGAATCCACTAAACATGGCATTGTCTATACAAAAAATTCATTTATGACATTGACATGCAGAAATGGGAAGAAGTAGAGACCAGGTGCCATATTTTTGCTTTGAAGCAAAATTACAAGCTGTTGGTTACTGCTTTTATAAGATTCTATTTTACATTTTCACTTTCAAATGTGGCTTTCTTAGTGAATAAAAAATGCCTGCTGATGAGAAGACAAGGAGAAGGAAAGACATAACCATGGAGGAAGCTTTAGCTCCAAGATTTAGCACTTCCCAATCTCCATTTTTGTCATTTGGGAAAAAAGAAAACTAAGCAATGCATCTAGTTGCTTCTCCTCATAAAATTTAACTTTGGGCATACGATGTTATATTAATGGTAAAGACATATATTCTGTCTGAGGTAACAGTGGGAGTGAATGTTAAAATATTTCAGTAAAAGAATAAATATTAATATTTGTAGCACTAGGGTAAAAAGTCAAACAGGGGATTAGAACTGCTTATAGGAGAAAGGAAATAAATTCTACCAATCTTTGACCAATTCAGCAACTTTAAAAAATTTTTGTACTTCTATGGTTGTACAGTGGATAAGAATCTGCCCATCAATGCATGGGAAACAGTTTTGATCCTTTGTCCAGAAAGATTCCACATATTGCAGAGAAACCAGGCCCATGAACCACAGCTACTGAGCCTGCTCTCTAGAGCCCAGGAGCTGAAACTAGTGAGCCCACGTGCTGCAACACTGAAGCCCACATTCCTGGAGCCTGTGCATTACAACACGAGAAGCCACTGCAAAGAGGAGCCCATGCACCACAACGGAGGGCAGCCCCTGTTTACCACGACTAGAGAAAGCCAGTGTGCAGCAATAAAGACCAGTGCAGCCAGAAATAAACTAATTTTGTCAAAATTAATAGTTTAATATTATATCTCCCAAATGACAATATTTTTTATCCATTGAAATGTGGACTCCAGGAAGGCAAAGAATTTTGTTCGTTTCACTTACTGTTTCTTTTTTTTCCCCCGTTATTTATTTTTTCAAGCATAATTTTTTTTAATTTATTTATTTTAGTTGGAGGTTAGTTACTTTACAATAATGTATTGGTTTCACTTACTGCATCTTTATAAGGCATCAGTCAGTCAGTTCAGTCACTCAGTCGTGTCCAACTCTTTGCGACCCCATGAATCGCAGCACGCCAGGCCTCCCTGTCCATCACCAACTCCCAGAGTTCACTTAGACTCACGTCCATCAAGTCGGTGATGCCATCCAACCATCTCATCCTCTGTCATCCCCTTCTCCTCCTGCCCCCAATCCCTCCCAGATTCAGAGTCTTTTCCAGTGAGTCAACTCTTTGCATGAGGTGGCCAAAGTACTGGAGTTTCAGCTTTAGCATCATTCCTTCCAAAGAAAACCAGGGCTGATTTCCTTCAGAATGGACCGGTTGGATCTCCTTGCAGTCCAAGGGACTCTCAAGAGTCTTCTCCAACACCACAGTTCAAAAGCATCAATTCTTCGGCCCTCAGCCTTCTTTACAGTCCAACTCTCATCTCCATACATGACCACAGGAAAAACCATAGCCTTGACTAGACGGATCTTTCTTGGCAAAGTAATATCTCTGCTTTCGAATATGCTATCTAGGTTGGTCATAACTTTCCTTCTAAGGAGTAAGGTATTGGCTGCAATCACCATCTGCCGTGATTTTGGAGCACAGAAAAATGAAGTCTGACAATTTCCCCATCTACTTCCCATGAACTGATGGGACCAGATGCTAAGATCTTAGCTTTCTGAATGTTGGATTTTAAGCCAACTTTTTTCACTCTATTCTTTAACTTTCATCAAGAGGCTTTTTAGCTCCTCTTCACTTTCTGCCATAAGGGTGGTGTCATCTGCATATCTGAGGTGATAGATATTTCTCCCAGCAATCTTGATTCCAGCTTGTGTTTCTTCCAGTCCAGCATTTCTCATGATGTACTCTGCATATAAGTTAAATAAGCAGGGTGACAATATACAGCCTTGACGTACTCCTTTTCCTATTTGGAACCAGTCTGTTGTTCCATGTCCAGTTCTAACTGTTGCTTCCTGACCTGCATACAGATTTCTCAAGAGGCAGGTCAGGTGGTCTGGTATTCCCATCTCTTTCAGAATTTTCCACAGTTTATTGTCATCTACACAGTCAAAGGCTTTGGCATAGTCAATAAAGCAGAAATAGATGTTTTTTCTGGAACTCTCTTGCTTTTTCCATGATCCCGCAGATGTTGGCAAGTTGATCCCTGGTTCCTCTGCCTTTTCTAAAACCAGCTTGAACATCTGGAAGTTCACAGTTCACATGTTACAGAAGCCTGGCTTGGAGAATTTTGAGCATTACTTTACTAGCGTGTCAGATGAGTGTAATTGTGTGGTAGTTTGAGCATTCTTTTGCATTACCTTTCTTTGGATTGGAATGAAAACTGACCTTTTCCAGTCCTGTGGCCACTGCTGAGTTTTCCAAATTTGCTGGCATATTGAGTGCAGCACTTTCTCAGCATCATTTTTCAGGATTTGAAACAGCTCCACTGGAATTCCATCACCCCCACTAGCTTTGTTCATAGTGATGCTTTCCAAGGTCCACTTGACTATCACTCAGTAAATACTGTGAACGAATGGGAGAAACCACTTTGAAAGCATTGTATCTGCCTATGAACATATCTATTACAGTGTTTCAAGAAGGGCTTAGCTGCTTCCAATGATGTCATCGTTGCTCTCCCGTTACTTCTACTCAATCTGTCAGGGAGGGTTTGGGTTTACTGACATCTAGCTGATGGCTCTCTGATCCCAAGAATCTCATTTAATTCTGCTCTGATTCTAAAGAATCTAATGGAAAAATCAAAGGATGAGATGGGACCACGAAAGAATTCCTACGGATACTTTAGCATCCACAGAATAAGGGGTTGGGAAGAGTCATTGTAAGACAATTTCCTTTTCAGCCTCTGCTCTTGATCACGAAGAGTGGAATGGAAGGATACTTTGCTTTCCTTTAGGACATAAATTCTGATACTTCAGTTGATTTTAACTCTTTCTCAAAAACCCAGTTATTATAATTGTGTTCTTAGTCAATACCCCAACAAAATTTCCACTGACAGAGGGTGGCATTGTGCCATCTCCCACAAAAGCATGGTCATACCTGTGGCTTCTTTTAGACCTGAATCATTGTAAGATGTTTGGTCACCTTTGTCTAAGAAGGAAGGGGCTAGGTCCAGGTATTCATTTTGCCAAGCTCAGTCAAACATCCTAAAAGGTTTTCCAATATTGGGAATATGACAAGATCCCAAGTACATTTGGCTTGGGTCTCCCTTTTCCCCTTGACTGCTGGGCCTAAACAGAACATGTAATCCAACTGCTTCAGAATCATTTTCTTGCAGCTCATCCAAATTTTCCTTGGTGAGAGCTATCTGATGCCTTTGTCTCAGTGGACTTAACCCTTCCTGTTCACATTTTATTTCTCAGAACTGAGAAGCAGAAAAAGCCAAAAGCAACAAGAATCAGTTATAAATACAAGATATAACCTGCAAGAATGGAGGGTCAAGAGTCTCATTTTTAGAATTACAGCTGTGACACCTCTGAGGAGGGAGCTGAGGGCATCTATAGAAAAAATGTCCTTAGAAGGCCAGAGACAACAGCTAGCTGAGGACAGAGTGCTCTCCACCCTATTTCCAGCAGCAACTGGGACCCAACACCTTGCCACAGTTCCCTGGTGAGAAAGTTGAAAACAGAGGTTTCACTAAATCTTGCTGTTTTGTTCTTGGTCATGTTGTAAACACTGGACTTGGAGCACAAGAAGGCTCACAAGATCCAGCCAAGACCTCTTAATAAGACCCTGATCCTCAAATGAGACAAAAATGTGTCACAGACCTACCTCCTATTATGGTACATACTGACTCTGTGACCATGGAAAAGTTCCTTAATATCTCTGAACTTAGGATTTTCGTTGTAAATAAATATGATTTTAAAAAAACTTCCTGGCATATTTATTGCGAGATTAATGCTTCCTTGGAGGCTCAGACAGTAAAGAATATGCCTGCAATGCAGGAGACAGATGTTTGATCCCTGGAGAAGGGAAGGGCAACCCATTCCAGTATTCTTGCCTGGAGAAATCCATGGACAGAGGAGCCTGGTGGCTACAGGCCACCAGGGTTGTAAAGAACTGGACACAACTGAGTGACTAACACTTTCACTTAAAGATAAGATTATAGAGCTTAACACTGTGCCTGGCATTAGGAAAATACTCAGTGATGGCTATGCGACTATTACTATTATTTTCATGATAACTTTATTGAGATATAATTCACATCCCATGCAATTTATGCACCTCAAGTTTATTTTTTATATATTCAGAGTTCTTCCTGACCCACGGATTGAACCTGGGTCTCCTGTATTAAAAGCAGATTCTTTACCATCTGAGCCACAAGGAAATCCTCTGTAATCATTACCACAGGGCAATGCAACCCACTCCAGTCCTCTTGCCTGGAAAATCCCATGGACAGAGGAGCCTGGGGGGCTGCAGTCCATGGGGTCGCTAAGAGTCGGGCATGACTGAGTGACTTTACTTTCATTTTTCACTTTCATGCATTGGAGAAGGAAATGGCAACCCACTCCAGTATTCTTGCCTGGAAAATCCCAGGAACAGAGGAGCCTAGTGGGCTGCCGTCTATGGGGTCGCACAGAATTGGACATGACTGAAGCAACTTAGCAGCAGCAGCAGCAGTGGCAGCAGCAGAGGCATCACTCCAAAAAGAAAGTACAGACCCATTATCAGTCATTCACAATTATCTCTCAATCCTAGGTGACCAGTAGTGTACTCCTACTCTCTGTGGATTTGCCTCTATGGACATTTGGAAAATCAATTGATTTTAACTGAGAAGGTTTATTTCTGACCCTCAGTTCTGATCCACTGATATATGATTAACCTCATGCCAATATCTCACTGTACTGATTAATGTTGATATGTAGTAAAATTTGAAATGAGAAATTGTGACTCTTCCAAAGTTTTTCTTCTTTTTCAAAATTTCAAGATTTTTGGACACAAAGTTATGTTATTTGTGAAAAGAAGTATTTTTACTTCTTCCTTTCCAATCTGGATGCCTTTTATTTCTTTTTCTTGCCTAATTGATCAGAATCTCCAAGGCAAATTTTGAATGAAAAGAGCAGACAAGCTTGTCTACCTCTTGATCTTAGGGGGAAAGCTTGTTTCATCATTAAGAATGAGATTAGCTGTTGTCTGTGGATGGTCTTTATAATGTTGACGTTCCCTTCCATTTCTAGTTTGTTGACTGTATTTATCATGAAAGAATTTTATTTTTATATTATATACAAAAATGCAGGTGTTCTATCTTGCCCTTATTTTCTCTTTTCCCTTTCTTGTTTGTTCCCCCTTTTTTTGATTTCTTTCCAGAGCCAGGTAGGACATCAGGATGACATCAAGAAAGAAGAAACCATGGGCTGCTGTGCGTCCACTCCCTGAAGTCCCTGTGAGCAGTATTCGCCACCCCTCCCTCCTGTCTGCACTCCTGACTTAGTGATTGTTGTTCTGGCACAAGCTGCGTCCCTCCACTTTGATCTGCTTTCTGACCCACTGTCTCCTGGTTCTGGTCATTATCTCCCTGCCACTCTTCCCAGTATTCAGATTCCCTTGCTACCTCTTCCCAGGTGTCCTAGACTGCTTTGGCAGCTACTGGTGTTTGGAAAGTCAAAGGCTGTTTTCCAAGCTGTAGAGTTTCCTTTTTACTCATATGCCTAGTTTGAGTCTACAGATATTTCATGAACACTTTTTAATACCAGGCATTGTGACTTTTGATACTGATAATACTCACAATAGCCCCACTATACTGCTCCTAGTTTGGTCTCGTGCTCCAGAAGAGAAAACAGAGGCTTCGGGTGGTTAATTTGTCTGAGGTTACATACATAGTAATTGGCAAAACCACACATTACTTATAGACTTGTCTGTTTTGGGAAAAAGAGGGGACATAACAGAGAGTTGAAATTGCTAATATAGAACTCAGAATGTCAGTTGTCATGTTGGAAGAGCCAGGACAAGTTAGGAACATGCCACATATCATTTCAAATATAAGGCTTCTATTTTTCTGACCTTTGACAGCTTGTCCAGCCCATCTTCCAAAAAATACACACCTATCCATGCAAGACATGGTAAATTATGTCAGGTTATCTCTATTGCTATTCCCCCCACCCCCATAAGCTCATATCTCTGCCTGTCTCTTCTACACATGACTGCCCAAATCCTACTACTACATCAAAACCCAATGAGGAATCACTTACCCTGGGGAGTCTTTCTGACTCTTCCCAAGCTGTGCTCCATCATATTCCATATCACTTATGTCCTAATGCTTACCACATTCAAGTTCTCCTCCTCCCCCACAACTTGTCACCAGTAAAACATAAGCACCTTGAAGACAGTAGCCATGGTTAGTTCTCCCAGGACTCATGATAATTCCAGGCCCAATACTTATCGAATTACTAATTTAATATTAATGAGCTCCTATTGACAGATACTCTCTCTGGAAGGTGATTTCAACCCCCTCTCTATTTAAGTAAATAACATGCTGGGACAGTTTCCTCTTTCCTTCCCTTATGCAGCATCTGAATCATAAAGCACCAGGCTCAAGCCTGAGACATTTGAACTTAGCACAGTAAATCCAAGTTCTCACTCTGCAAAATTCCACTCATGCTCACCAGGTCACCATGGGGCAGATCTTTGAAAAGATAATGATACAAAGGAAGAAAATGTAAGCTTCATTTAAATCATAGGCCAAGATCTCCCTAACCTTCTTAGGTACGTCTCAACATACATGGGTCCAGAATCAGTGCCAAAGACAATGTTTAGGTTAAAAAGCGTAAGCCACTCATGTCTTCAGCTATTGAACAAAATGGTCATTTCTCTTCTGACTAAGTGTCAACTCAGTGAAAAGAAGCTAACTGCAAGACAGGGTATTTCTGGATCATTTGTGACAACTCTGAGAGCTAAACCTTAATGTAGTCCGTCACATTTTGCTTTCTCCTCCAAGAGAAGACTTTGAGGTCAGACCCAGGTTAACAATGCCTAACAGCCCCTGAAGAGCCTTTGGTATTAGTCCTCCCCAATTTCCCTCCAAGCCCTGGCACATCTTGGGCTGGAGGCACACATGTTATCTTCATTTAAGCATGAATGCTGAACCTCTAGGTATTTGGAAGGAGGGGGGTACTTTCTGATAACTGTTTGCAAGATGTGGTTTTAAGAAATAGTACTTCTGGTTATTTATCTAACAGATCATATTGTGATCTGTAAGCTCCATCTTTCTTGAAGCTTTCACATTCTATAAACTGGGGGATTTATCACAGATGGTGGGGGAGAGTTCATCTGGGGGCTGAAACTGTAAAGTGACTAAGTATCTCTCAGCCATTGGTTGCATATGACCTTTACCCCCAAGCTTTGGGAACAAAGACATTAAGCAAACATTCTCCTCCAAAGCTAATGCTTTGGAAAGAATAACTACTTGTTGGGAATAAATGCATGGATTTAGTGCATTTTTCTATTATTCACTATTAACTTGCAGAGAGTGTACCAGCTGATGGGTGAATGCCAGTCTTCCAAGGGATAAGTTTCTAAATTGGTGAGCATATGACACCCTTGTTGGAAAGTTGAATAGGCTAGGCACACAGGCAGCCGTATCTGTGGGAGCCGACTGAGGGGAGCTATGAACCATAGCTTTCCACCAGTTGTGATGATGTACAGACCATCAATTCACTCAGTATACCATTTAAGGCCTTCTTAACTAAGACTAGTTGCCCATACCATGGGTTCTGTTAATACCAAAACCAGTTAATCTAATATATCTAATACAAGTTACTATTTCAGCCTTACTCAAACACTGCTAGGTTCAGGGTCTTTTGCCAGAGAAAAGTGAGAGCGTTACATGGTCACTGACTCCATTTCTATCACATGTTCAGAATAGGCAGATACATCAAGACAAAACTTAGATTAGTGGTTTCCTGGAGCTGGGACGATGGGAGAACTAGAGAGTGTCAGGTTACAGGATGTGGGGTTTCTCTGGAGGGTAATAAAAATAAAAATAAAAAATTGATTGTGGTGAGGATTGCATAACCCTGTGTATATATGAAAGCCCTTGAACTGTACTCATTAAATGAACAAATTGTACTGCATGTGAGTTATATTAATACCTCAATAAAGCTGTTAAAGAAAACATAAAACCTTGTCCTCAGAAAGAGAGGACACATTATCAGTTTCATGTGGAAACACAAGGAACTAAAGGCAGGTATCACAGGGGCTGACGGAGACCCACACAGCACAGCTCTCCTCTGGCTTTGGGCTTTCCTTACCTCTGGAGGCTACACCCTCTCTCCTGGCACAGGTATAGGTCGGGGAGGGTGGGAGAGAGGGGCTTCCAGGAGCAGGACGAGAGCCACTCACAACTGACTAGAAAGGAAACCCACAGTGAGATGGCAAGGATGTCCTGGGAAACAGCAGACTTGAGCCTCTTGTTGGCGTCCCTTTACAGGTCCTACCTCCTGGGCAGCTTCACAACAGCTGGTTCGAACGAGGGAGGGTTATTCCATCAGTGGAGAGCTCTCTGTTCCCTTAGACTCTCCATCCTAAAGACAATTTTTCAGAAAAATACCATCTCCACCCCCATTCAGGTTTCCATACTCCTGTGATAAAGGTTTCTGAAATCAGGGCTGTCCACAAAATAAATCAATAAGAACTAGTCCTTAAGCAATGTATCAGCCTAAATATTGCCTGGTGCACAAACACAAACCTGTATTACAGGCCATGCAGATTACCACAGAAATTCTATAGGCAGAAGAAGAAATTTCACTCCTTGCTTAAGGCATTTATTTTTTTTATTGAAATGGTTTTATTTTATTTAAAAGGATCCATAACCATCTTCACCATCATATCCTCTTTCTGCAACCATTTTTGTTTGTTTTCCAATTTCCAATATTTAATCAAAAGCAAACTTATCAGGTATGTTTAATACAAATGATTCCAAATAATTTCAAATGTAATCATGCTTTTTAAACTTTTAGACCAGTCATAAATATTATAGTGATAAATTGCTTTCTTATGTAACATTAAATTGTCGAGCAGTTTTGTGTATAAGCATTTCAAAGAAAGAAGGTCATCACGGGATGCTCTGAGAGAATAGCACTGAAACATGTACATTACCCTAAGTAAAATAGATAACCAGTGCAAGTTCGATGCATGAAGCGGGGCACTCAGAGCTGATACTCTGGGACAACCAGAGGGATGGAGTGGGGAGGAAGTGGAGGGGGTTCAGGATGGGGGACACATGTGTACCGATGGCTGATTCATGTTGATGTATGGCAAAAGCTATCACAATATTGTAAACTGATTGGCTTCCAATTAAGATAACTTAATTATTATTTTTTAAAGGAGATTTTTCTACACGAATATGACTCTGAGTCTCGAGTTTGGTGTCCTCTGTACCTGTGGACTTCTGCGTCCTCGCAGTGACAATGCTGACCTGCCACAGTTTTATATGCTTGTCTCTACCTTCTTGTGGTGGAAACAAAGGCTGAGTGAGTGCTGAGTTGAGGAGATGGTGGAACATGGAGCAGGGAGCCTAGTCTTCCCTCTCCTCTTCCAAGTGCCTGCACGAGGTGGCAGTTGTGCAGGTTTCATTCTGGAGATATTTGGAGATTCTGGGTCAAACTCAGTTCAGTGGTGTGTTGTCATTCCTGCTCCTCTGATCCCTGTTTACTTGGAAGAACCAATGAGAATGAATTCCCTTTTCCAATGAGTGTCTCTAATCATCTTCCATGAGAAGACAAGCATTGTCTTTGAGAAGTGGCCAAATTTCTGGTGTGGGCCTTGAACTCTTGGCCTTCCAGAAAAGGTAGTGAAGCTACCAGCTGAGTAACACAGACCTATTTCCTGAGTCAGTTATGAACAGAGACAAAGGAATGTGAGGCATCTTTCCCCCCTCATCTAGCCTTGGCAAGGCTGCTGGCACTGCTAGAGCTGCCCAGCCCTGGGAGTAGTTGCTGGATCACTGCCAAGCCTGCAGAGGGCAGAGCTGTTTGTCAGCTTGTTGGTGAGTGTCTTGCCTTTGGTTTTCATAATTTGAAAATAACTAGAATGAAACTCATTTTGATAAACCACTTTGACCCATTTTATTTTCCCTCTGCCTTCTTCTTTCTGAGAGCTGTCTTATTTTCAATGGGAGTCATGATTACATGATGGAGTAGAAAACTTCGTATTGCCCTGGATTTTCAGGCTTTCTGCATTCTCTGGAATTGATATGAATAAGTTCATATCCAATTGTACAAAGACACATAGGATGGAGACACAGACTCAGATATAAGTGAAGAGAAGACAGACAAGGGTAATAGGCCTGAGTAATCCACTCATTACTGCTAATCATATATGTTTTTAAGGCTATGAAACAATATGGAAAAACACTCCAGGCTGATCTGAGTCACATAAAAATGGACAGTATATGAGCAAAGCCTAGCAACAAACATAAAGGACAAAAGTAGAACATGAGGAGTTCTTTGCTAAACTTCTAATGAGGCTATAATATTGTTTAAAGGATGTCATTTAATGAGGAGGGAAAGGAAAATGTATAAGAAATAATGTGCTCACTGAAAACTAATGTAAAACTAGTCCCCAATCTGCCATTCCACTTTCTTCTCTTTTTCTATTGCTAGGCATGACTCCATGCTCAGTCATTCCACAGGGAGTTTCCCCTGTTCTCATGGGGAAGAGCGACAACCCGCATGGCTGCAGGGAGTGTATAACTGATTCTTTTCCAGAATGAGTATCAGAAACAAAGGGCCTTCTCATACCTCAATGACAGTGTTGCGAATTTTCAAAGGCTAGGCCAGGCACCCAAATTTCCTCCTCAGTTGACTCCCAGTCAGATGGGATAAGAAGGACTTCCTGACACAGGCACCTGCCCTGAGCATCCTGACCTCCAGACTTGGTGAGACTACATCTCAGTAACTCCATCCTCTGCCCCGATGTCTGTCTGCAATTTTCCTAAGTCACCTAAGGGTGACTTAGAAACATGGAGGTAAGGGTTGAAACTTGTGACTTTGGTTGAATGGGTTCCACTGGCAATGTTGGAGGTCTGACTTATCTGTTGAAATCTTATCCCTCTCTAGGTGCTCACCCTCAAGATCTAGGGTAGGGGAGAATCCAATCCAGAACCCATACATTATATATTTATGTGTAGCTGTTATAACAAACTATTAATATTATGGCAAAATGCTTGGTTCAGATATTGGTACTATCTTTTGTTATCTTGGACTAATGTCTCAACATATTGCATATTATTTTCTTTCTTTGTAACATGGAGGAAGTACTGGTGCCTGCTTCATATGATTTCTGCAGCATCAAATGGAAAAGAATTTTTAAAAAGAGTGGATTTATGTATATGTATAACAGATTTACTTTGCTGTACAACAGAAACTAACAAAGCATTGTAAATCAACTTTACTACAATAAAAATTAATTGTATTTTATAATATAATTTAATTTTAAAGTTATATTTTAAAAGTTTAAAAAAAGAAATGATGCTTGGAAAGTATTCTCTTGGTGCCCAGCACATGATGAGAACTCATAAATGTTAAAGGTGATGTTTGTTATTAGGTTCATCATGTTTATCATATTTCCCCTCTGTTCATCACTTTATTCATTGTAAAGTTAGCTAGAAGCACTTGATGGAGCCTTAAGATCAGGGAACCTGGAATCAAATCCCTTTCATTCCAATGGCTGAAGGACTACTTGAGCGGGAATCCAAGTTTGTTTTGAAACCACAGTGACCACATCCCAGGCCTGGGGCAGTGAAGTTGTCCAGACAAGGGTTTTGTTATTTTATTTAAAAGTATGGCCCATCAGACAGGCAACCCTCTCCACCCAGGTGCTATATTCAGATTGCCTGTAAGATCTACTTCTTTGGTACCTGAGCCAAACGAGAGAGTCTGCAAGGAATTGTTCTGCGCCTGAGGAGAACTCGTAAGTTGCGCCTCTGTGGTTTAAGCACAGTGACCCCAGAAATAACATTTAAAACTCTCTAGGATTCAGTTTTGAACTGCATAAAATAAGAGAAACTATGTAAGTTGTTTTTATCAAAGCCAAATGAGATGTATGAGAAATTCACAGAGGAGAGCATGGCACATGCAAGATCTGAATGTGTCTGCTATAATGAAATTATTCTACTAAGGTCTTTGGGGCTTTAAAATTCGTTGCATTAACACTTCTTCTTTAACAAAGTTATATTCATTTTGGAGAAAAGATTGTGTATATAACAAATAGAATGAAGATATAGGGCTCTTTGGAATTCATGATAACTGAGCAAGATCTCCATAATCTGGGTGGCTCAGAATAATTATCTGCAGGAGAAAATAGTTAGAGCTAAGGCTTGTAGGAAATTTAGGAACTATAGTAATAGATAGGAGGGAAAGAAGGGTGAATAACTTCATAAAAACTTGCCAGCCTACTCTGATGAGCTCTGGCAGCTTAGTTGTAATTAAACACATACACACAAGGTTTACAGTGTCAGCTTAAACCACCTTATTTCCCCCTGCAGCTTGCCTCAATCCTTGTTTTCATGATCCTGACCTGGCTATGAGTCTTGCCCTTAAGGTCAACATGTGGTTTGGTCTTTAAGTTTTTCATGACAACTTCCCTCTAGACTATGGTTTCCTCTAATTGACTCCTGGAAAATCCAAGTAGTTTAATCCATGTCTCTAGACCTCCCTTTTCAAAAATTCCACCCACAAGGAGCCTCTATGAGTCTCAAGTGCAGGATGGGGGTAAGTTGTTCTGGTTCTGTGGGATAATGAATGGATCTAGTTCATTCCTGTGACCAAGGAAGCTGTTGTTGTTTCTTAGTTGCTCAGTCCTGCCCGACTCTTTATGACCACATAGACTGCAGCACATCAGGCTTCCCTGTGCTTCGCCATCTCCTGGAGCTTGTTCAAACCATGTCCATTAAGTCAATGACACCATCCAACCATCTCATCTTCTGTTGCCCCCTTCTCCTGCCTTCAATCTTCCCCAGCATCAGGGTCTTTTCTAATGAGTCAGCTCTTCATCTCAGGTGGCCATAGTATTGGAGCTTCAGCTTCAGCATCAGTCCTTCCAATGAATATTCAGGGTTGATTTCCTGAAGTAGCAGGTAATTAAAGCTTCTTAGAGTTGCACTTAGTGAATGAAATTCTGAAAAGCACAGGCCACTCACTGATGATTAGGATAAAGCATAAAATGTCTCACTCTTAGAGTATCATAATTGCATGTATTTTAGATTTTTTCACCTTGATCCATTTTTCTTAGACTCCTCTATTTTAGCCATTCCTCTTACCTCCATGAGTCAGTTTATTTCCACTAGACTTATTTTCACATACATTAATTTCCACCTCTAGGGGGAAGCAGAGAATGAGATAGTATCACCCATTCAATGGACATGAATTTGAGCAAACTCCAGGAAATAGTGGAGGATGGGAAGCCTGGCTTGCTACAGTCCATGGTGTCAGCAATTTTTTAAGCTAATATTCATTTTCTTGTCTAATGTTTTGTCTTTATGCAGTTTTCTAAAAGTTTGTCTTTCACAGAACTAGAAGAATTTTTAAAAATTTGTTTGGTTTTAAAATCCATACAAATCCAACGTTTAAAAAATTTGTCTTTCACAGAAATAAAACAAAATTTTTTAAAAATTTGTATGGAAAAACGAAAGACCCCAAATAGCCAAAGCAATCTGGAGAAAGAAAAACAGAGTTGAAGGAATCAGGCTCCCTCACTTCAGACTATACTACAAAGCTACAGTCATCAAAACAGTGTGGTACTGGCACAAACTACAGAAATATAGAACAATGAAAGAGGCTAGAAAGCCCAGAAATAGAGCCATTCACTATGGTCAATTAACTTATGACAAAAAAGGAAAGAATATACACCAAAGAAAATACAATTTTCTTTCCAATCAGTGGTGCCCAGAAAATTTGATAGCTATATGTAAAAGAATAAACTTTGATCATTCTTTAACATCATCCACAAAAAAATTTAAAATGGATTAAAAATATATATGTAAGACCAGATACTAGAAAACTCCTAGAGGAAAACACAGGCAAAACACTCTTTGAAATAAATGCCTGAAATACCTTTTTTGATCCATTTCCTACAGTAATGGAAATAAAAACAAAAATAAACAAATGGGACTTACTTAAACTTAAAATCTTTTACACAATAGAGGAAATCATAAACAAAACAAAAAGATAACCTACTTAATAGGAGAAAATATGTGCAAATGATGTGAGCAAAAGAGATTAATTTCCAAAATATATAAACAGCTCATATAGCTCTGTGTGGATCACAATAAATTATGGAAAATTCTGAAAGAGATGGGAATACCAGGCCACCTGACTTGCCTCTTGAGTAACCTATATGCAGGTCAGGAAGCAACACTTAGAACTGGACATGAAACAACAGACTGGTTCCAAATAGGAAAAGGAGTACATCAAGGCTGTATATTGTCACCTTGCTTATTTAATTTATATGCAGAGTACATCGTGAGAAATGCTGGGCTGGAAGAAGCACAAGCTGGAATCAAGATTGCTGGGAGAAATATCAATCACCTCAGATGTGCAGGTGATGCTACCCTTATGGCAGAAAGCAAAGAATTAAAGAGCCCTTGATGAAAGTGAAAGAGGAGAGTGAAAAAGTTGGCTTAAAGCTCAACATTCAGGAAACGAAGATCATGGCATCTGGTTCCATCACTTCATGGCAAATAGATGGGGAAAGAGCAGAAACAGTGTCAGACTTTATTTTGGGGGGCTCCAAAATCACTGCAGATGGTGATTGCCGTCATGAAATTAAAAGACACTTACTCCTTGGAAGAAAAGTTATGACTAACCTAGACAGCATATTGAAAAGCAGAGACATCACTTTGCCAACAAAGTTCTGTAACAGTCAAAGCTATGGTTTTTCCAGTAGTCATGTATGGATGTGAGAGTTGGACCATAAAGAAAGCTGAGCACCGAAGAATTGATGCTTTTGAACTGTGGTGTTGGAGAAGACTCTTTAGAGTCCCTCGGACTGCAAGAGATCTGACCAGTCCATCCTAAAGGAAATCATTCCTGAATATTCATTGCAAGGACTGATGCTGAAGCTGAAACTCCAATACTTTGGCCACCTGATGCGAAGAACTGACTCATTTGAAAAGACCCTGATGCTGGGAAAGATTGAAGGGGGGAGGAGAAAGGGATGACAGAGGATGAGATGGTTGGATGGCATCACTGACTTAATGGACATGAGTTTGAGCAAGTTCCAGGAGATGGTGAAAGAAAGGGAAGCCTGGCATGCTGCAGTGCATGGGATCACAAAGAATTTGGACATCACTTAGTGACTGAACAAGGACAACATAAATCACTAAAATAACCTCAAGAAGAAATATGAAGCCTTAAAATCATGTTCACCTATTTGCATTTATTCTTGAAATTTTTAATCCCTAAATCACTTTCTTCATAATTTTCCCATGATTTTAATGAGCTTGTAAAAAATTAATTCTACTTTTTCCAGTTATTCTCTGCAGGGTAGTAGGTCTGAAACAAGCTAGCCTACAAGGGCTGATGCCGGGAGCCAGCATGAGGAATCCCACCCGTGGCAAAGGTCATGAGGAAGGAGGCTTGGCATACACAAAGGCGGGATCAAGCTCAGGTAGTCCCCCTGGAGATTCTCAAGCATCTACCCCCAAAACCAAAATCTGTCTGTTATACTACACTCTTCTGACATTAACAGGGGCTATCCGCGACCACCTTTCTCTGGAAAATTAACTTAGACCTCCAGATAATAATCTCCTGCATACAAAAGGAGTATCTCAGGTCAAACCTCTCTGCTAGCAGACTAGCTTGTGTGACAGGATTATCCACACTCTTGCTACTACCTACAAGATTGTTTACAACCTCTCAACCATAAACAGCACAGAGAGTTTGGAGTAGTTTGAAAGTCTTAGTTAGCATAGGGTTTTTCTAAAGATGAAAATCATGTTGGTGAAGGGTTTCATTGCTGATTTAATGATTGCGCCAGGCCTCCATATTCTCAGGCACCTGGGAGTATGTTAACAGATGTAATTGGAATGTAGAAAAAGAAATATAGTAGTTTTGATGTTAGCAATACTAGACTTTTGAGTTAATGAATTTTCTATTTTGTTATAGATCACTGTACTCCTCTTTCTTTGTTATAAATCATTGTGTCCTTGCTATGTAAAAATGTAACTTTATCATTATCTTCAGACTAAATAGATCTTAAGGGGAAACAAGTTTTCTGATTGATTAACCTTCATCAATAGAAAGAAAAGTGGGGCCATAAAATGTTAATCAGTCTCCAAACCAGAAGATATTGTGAACCAATGTAAGACCCTTGTAAGAACAAAGATATGCTGATAAGGGTCGGAGCAGCTGACCCTGCGTGACTCTGTTTCTTACATTTATCTCTATGTACAACTAAAAGTATAAAAGTGGACCTGGAAAATAAAGAAATGGACCAGTTCCTGGAAATACTGGTTTCCCCCGTGTGGTCTTTTCTTGTTCTCTTTTCTGGCTTAATTCCCATCTGGAGCGTGGAAGCTCGCAAAGCCTACTAATTTTGCTGGGGTTTCTAAGATCTGAATCGGGGCGCACTTTGTGTCCTCACTCCTTCGGGAGACTGGGAAGATGCCTGTGGCCTACATAGGTGGGCAAACTCCTTGTCTCGGATTTTTATTGGTTCTCCGCGTAAACCAAGTTATTCAGCCTCTTTTCTCCACTTATTTTCCTACTTCACTATCTCTTTCTAATCTCCCTCCATATCTTTAATTAAGCAATTAATTCCTCAGATACCGACGCCATCCCCACTTCGAACTACCCTGGATCCACTGGGGCTGGACCCCGGCAGGCTAATAATAAAATTTCATTTTGTTTCTCTCTGTGCATGTGACAGTGAAAAGTTGAGAGACAATTTCACATTTTTCATAAGTTGTGAATACTCTAGGTTTTGAGTCTTCTCAATGGATCCTTCTTTTCTTCTGTCCATTATTGAAATGTCGATGTTCATAAGGATTTCTTCATGAAGGATACTATCCATGCAGTACACGAAACGCTGCCCATATTCTGAAGAATCCTAAATTTATATCTCCATCCCATAAAGTTAATCTGGAACTCCAGATTTCAAACACTTTATTAAGTACCTCTCTCTCTCTGGATATCCTCTCTTCTCCTAGAACTTATTGTGCCCAATACTGAAATCATTACTTTCCCTGTAATCTCTTTACCACTCAACTTATTTTCCTGTTTCTATTCCTTTCTTTTTTTATTTTAATTTATTTAGTTTAATTGGAGGATAATTACTTTACAATATTGTGGTGGTTTTTGCCATACACTGACTCAGCCACAGGGTACATATATCCCCTATCCTGACCCCCTCTCCCACCTCCCTCTCTATCCCATCCCTCTGGGTTGTCCCGGTGCACCAGCTTTGGTGCCCTGCTTCATGCATCGGTGATCTCTTTCACATATGGTAATTTACATATTTCAGTTCTCTCAAATCATCTGACCCTCACCTTTTCCCACAGAGTCCAAGTCTTCTTTACACCTGTGTCTCTTTTGCTGTCTTGAATTACAGGGTTGTTGTTGCTGCTGCTACTGCTAAGTCGCTTCAGTTGTGTCCAATTCTGTGCAACCCCATAGACGGCAGCCCACCAGGCTCTTGTGTCCATGGGATTTCCAGGCAAGAACACTGGAGTGGGTTGCCATTTCCTTCTCCAATGCATAAAAGTGAAACGTGAAATTGAAGTCGTTCATTCCTGTCTGACTCTTCACGACCCCATGGACTGCAGCCCACCAGGCTCTTCCATCCATGGGATTTTCCAGGCAAGAGTACTGGAGTGGGGTGCCATCGCCTTCTCCAAGGGCTGTCGTTACCATCTTTCTAAATTCCATATACATGCATTAATATACTGTATTGGTGTTTTTCTCTCTGATTTATTTCACTCTGTATAATAGGCTTCAGTTTCATCCACCTCATTAGAACTGATTCAAATGCATAGTTTTTTTTTATAGCTGAGTAATATTTTATTGTGTATATGAACTGCAGCTTTCTTATCCATTTGTCTGCCAATGGACATCTAGGTTGCTTCCATGTGATAGCTATTGTAAACAGTGCTGTAATGAACATTAGGATACATGTATCTCTTTCAATTCTGATTTCCTTGGTGTGTATGCCCAGCAGCAGGGTTGTTGGATCGTATGGTAGTACTATTTCCAGTTTTTTAAGGAATCTCCATACTGTTCTCCATAGTGGCTGTATTAACTTGCATTCTCACTAATGGTGTAAGACGATTCCCTTTTCTTCACACCCACTCCAGCATTTATTGTTTGTAGGCTTTTTGATGGCAGCCATCTGACTGGTGAGATGGTCCCTCATGTTTTTGATTGGTATTTCTCTGATAATGAGTAATGTTGAGCATCTTTTCATTTGTTTTTTAGCCATCTTTATGTCTTCTTCAGAGAAATGTTTGTTTAGTTCTTTGGCCCATTTTTTACTGCGTCAATTCTTTTTTTGGTTTTTAGCTGCATGAGCTGCTTGTATATTTTGGAGATTAATTCTTTGTCAGTTGTTTTGTTTGCTATTATTTCCCCCATTCTAAAGGTTGTCTTTTCACCTTGCTTATAGCTTCCTTCGTTGTATCAAAGATTTTAAGTTTAATTAGGTCCAATTTGTGTATTTTTGTTTTTATTTCCATTCATTGGGAGGTGGGTCATAGAGGATCTTGCTGTGATTTATCTCAGAGTGTTCTGCCGATGTTTTTCTCTAGGAGATTTTTAGTTTCTGATCTTACATTTAGATCTTTAATCCACTTTGAGATTATTTTTGTGTATGGTGTTAGAAAGTGTTCTAGTTTCATTCTTTTCAGGATGTTGACCAGTTTTCCAAGCACCACTTGTTAAAGAGATTGTCTTTTCTCCATTGTATATTCTTGCCTCCTTTGTCAAAGATAAGGTGTCCATAGGTGCATGGGTTTATCTCTGGGCTTTCTAATTTGTTCCATTGATCTATATTTCTGTCTTTGTGCCAGTACCATACTATCTTGATGACTGTTGCTTTGTAGTAGAGCCTGAAGTCAGGCAGGTTGACTCCTCCAGTTCTGTTCTTCTTTTGCAAGATTGGTTTGGCTATTCGAGGTTTTTTTGTGTGTTTTAATGCAAATTGTGAAATTATTTGCTCTAGTTCTGTGAAAAAGCAGAATAGCGGTTGCAGTGAATCTATATATTGCTTTGGATAGTATACTCATTTTCACTATATTGATTATTCTGAATCATGTACATGACATATTTCTCCATCTATTTGTGTCACCTTTGAGTTCTTTCATCAGTGTTTAATAGTTTTCTCCATATAGGTCTTTTGTTTCTTTAGGTAAATGTATTCCTAAGTATTTTATGCTTTTCATTGGGATGGTGAATGGGATTGTTTCCTTAAATTCTCTTTCTGTTTTCTCACTGTTAGTGTATAGAAATGTAAGGGATTTCTGTGTGTTAATTTTATATCTTAAAACTTTACTGTATTTATTGATTAGCCCTAGTTATTTTCTGGTGGTGTCTTTAGGGTTTTCTATGTAGAGGATTTTGTCATCTGCAAACAATGAGAGTCTTACTTTTTCTTTGCCAATCTGGATCCCTTTTCTTTTTCTTCTCTGATTGCTGTGACTAAAACTTCCAAAACTTTGTTGAATAGTAGTGGTGAGAGTGGGAACCCTTGTCTTGTTTTTATTTTAGAGGAAATGCTTTCTAATTTTTGCCATTGAGGATAAAGTTTGCTGTGGGTTTGTTGCAGATGGCTTTTATTATGTTGAGGTATGTTCCTTCTATGTCTGTTTTATGGAGGGTCTTTATCATAAATGGGTGTTAAGTTTTGTCAGAGGCTTTCTCTGCATCTATTGAGATAATCATATGGTTTTTATCTTTCAATTTGTTAATGTGATATATGACATTGATTGATTTGAAAATATTGAAGAATCCTTGCATCCCTGGAATAAAGCCCACTTGGTCATGATGTATGATATTTTTAATATGTTGTTGGATTCTGTTTGCTAGAATTTTGTTGTGGGTTTTTATATCTATGTTCATCAGTAATATTGGTCTATAGTTTTCTTTTTTGGTGGCATCTTTGGTTTTGGTATTAGGGTGATGATGGCCTGGTAGAATGAGTTTGAGAGTGTACCTTCCTCTGTAATTTTCTGGAAGAGTTTGAGTAGGATAGGTGTTAGCTCTTCTGTAAAGTTTTGGTAGAATTTACCTGTGAATCCATCTGATTCTGGGTTTTTGTTTGTTCTAAGATTTTTTATTGCAGTTTTGATTTCTGTGCTTGTGCTGGGTCTGTTAAAATTTTCAATTTCTTCCTCATTCAGTATTGGAAGGTTAATCTTTTCTAAGAATTCATCCATTTCTTCCAAGTTGTCCATTTTTATTGGCCTATAATTAGTAGTCTTTTTTAATCCTTTGTATTTCTGTGTTGTCTGTTTTGATTTTTCCATTTTCACTTCTAATTTTATTGACTTGATTCTTCTCTCTTTTATTCTTGATGAGTGTGGCTAATGGTTTGTCTATTTTATTTATCATCTCAAGAACCAGCTTTTAGTTTTGCTGATTTTTGCTAGTCTCCTTTGTTCCTTTATCAATTCTTTCTGCTCTGATTTTTATGATTTCTTTCCTTCTACTAGCTTTGAGGTTCTTCTTTTCTTCTGTTTCTAGTTACTTAAAGTGTAAAGTTAGGTTATTTATTTGATATTTCCTTATTTCTTGAGGTAAGCTTGTATTGCTATGAACCTTCCTCTTAGCACTGCTTTTCCTAAATTCCATAGGTTTTTTGTTGTTGTGTTTTCATTTTCATTTGTTTCTATGAATGTTCTTATTTCCTTTTTTATTTCTTTCATGATCTGTTGGTTATTAAGAAGGGGGATGGTGCACTGAGACTACCCAGAGGGTTGGTACAGGGAGGGAGAAGGGAGAGGGGTTCAGGATGGGGAACATGTGTATACCTGTGGTGGATTCATGTTGATGTATGGCAAAATCAATACAATATTGTAAAGTAATTAACTTCTAATTAAAATAAAATAAATTTATATTTAAAAAGAAGCCTGTTGTTTAGCCTTCATATGTTTTTATTTTTAATAGTATTTTTTCCCTGTAGTTGACAGATAATCTTACCGCACTCTGATCAGAAAAGATGATTGAAATGATTCCAATTTGTTTGAATTTACCAAGGCTAGATTTCTGGTCCAGAATATGAAATATACTGCAGAATGTTCCATGTGCACTGGAGAAAAAGGTGAAATTCATTATTTGGGGGTAAAATGCCCTATAGATATCAATTAGGTCTAACTGGACTATTGTATCATTTAAAGCTTGTATTTTGTTGTTAATTTTCTGTTTGGTTGATCTATCTATATGTGTGAGCACGGTACTAAAGTCCCTCACTATTACTGTATTACTGTTAATTTCCCCTTTCATATTTGCTAGCATTTGCCTTACAAATTGAGGTGCTCTTATGTTGGGTGCAAATATATTTATAATTGTTATCTCTTCTTCTTGAATTGATCCTTTGATCATTATGTAGTATCCTTCTTTTTTCTCTTTTTATGGTCTTTATTTCAAAGTCTATTTTACCTGATATGAATATCGCTACTCCTGCTTTCTTTGGTCTCCATTTGCATGAAATACCTTTTTCCAGCTCTTCATTTCTTCATTTTCAGTCTGTATGTGTCCCTTGGTTTGAGGCAGGTCTCTTGTAGACCGCATATATAGGGGTCTTGTTTTGTATCTATTTGGCCAGTCTTTGTCTTTTGGTTGGGGCATTTAACCCATTTACATTTGAGGTAATTATTGATAAGTATGATCCCATTACCATTTACTTTGTTGGTTTGGGTTCAATTTTATAACTTTTTCTGTTCTTCCAGTCTAGAGAAGATTCTTTAGCAATTGTTGAGGAGCTTGTTTGGTGGTGCTGAATTTTGTCAGCTTTTGCTTGTCTGTAAAGCTTTTGATTTCTTCTTCATATCTGAATGAGAACCTTGCTGGGTAGAGTAATCTTGGTTGTAGGTTTTTCTCTTCCATCCCTTTCAGTATGTCCTGCCATTCCTTTCTGGCCTGAAAAATTTCTATTGAAAGATCAGCTGTTATCTTTATCCTTTGTGTGTTATTTGTTGCTTTTACCTTACTGCTTTTAATATTTGCTTTGTTAGTTTGATTAATATGTGCCTTGGGGTGTTTGTTTTGCCTTGGGTTTATCCTGTTTGGGAGCCTATGGGTTTCTTGGACTTGGGTGGCTATTTCCTTCCCCATTTTAGGGACGTTTTTCAACTATTATCTCCTCAAGTATTTTCTCATAATACTTTATGAGTATATAAAGTATTTTTATAATACTTTCTTTTTGTCTTCTTCTTCTGTGACACCTATGACTTGAATGTTGGGGTGTTTAACATTGTCACAGAGGTCTGTGAGGTTGTCCTAATTTCTTTTCATTCTTTTTTTAATTTTTTCCTCTCTGTTTCATTTATTTCCACCATTCTATCTTCCACCTCACTTATCCTCTCTTCTGCCTCAATTAGTCTACTCTTGGTTCCCTCCAGAGTGCTTTGATCTCCATTATTACATTATTCATTATATATTGACTCTTCTTTATTTCTTCTAGGTCCTTGTTAAACATTTTTTGAATCTTCTCAATCCTTGTCTCTAGTCTATTTATCTGTAACTCCATTTTGTTTTCAAAATTTTTTATCATCTTTACTATCATTTTTCTGAATTCTTTTTCAAGTAGACTCCCTATCTCCTCTTCTTTGTTTTCTTTGGTGGGTATTTATCATGTTCCTTTACCTGCTGAATATTTCTCTGCCTTTTAATTTTGCTTAAATTACTGTTTTGGGGGTGCCTTTTCTGTAGTCTGGAAGCTCATGGTTCCTCTTTACTGTGGAGTCTGTGGGTGGGGTTGGACTATTGGTTTGTCAAGGTTTCCTGGTTTAAGGAGCTTGCATCTGTGTCCTGGTGTGTGGAACTGGATCTCTTCTCTCTGGAGTGCAATGTAGAGTCCAGTGGTGAGTTTTGGGGTTTGGCGTGGCTTTGGGCAGCCTGTCTTTTAATTCTCAGGGTTGTGTTCCTGTTTTGCTGGAGAATTAACATGGTATGTCTTACACTGGATCTTGTTGGCTTTAGGATGAAGCTTGTTTTTGGCTGTAGGTATGGAGACCTTTGAGTGAGCTCTTGTCTATTAATGTTCCTTGGAATCAGGGGTTCTCTGATGTTCTCAAGTTTTGGAGTTAAGCCTCCTGCCTCTGAATATCAGTCTTTCTCTTACAGTAGCATCAAGACATACAGTATAGATAAAAACTCCCCACAGACCTGCCTGTGATAGGGTTTCCTTCTGTGTGGAAAGTTGTCCTTCAAGACTCCCTTCCCAGGATGGGTCTCCATCCTTAAATATTTTGTCTGTTTTTATCTTTTATATTTCTTTCCTACCTCCTTTTGAAGAGAATGGGCTGCCTTTCTGGGTGCCTGGTGTCCTCCACCAGCATTCAGAGGTTCTTTTGTGGAAGTTGCTCAACATTCAAATAATCTTTTGATGAATTTGTGGGGGAGAAAGTGGTCTCCCTGTCATATTCCTCCTCCATCTTGGGACTACCTCTCTATTCCTTTTCTTGATTAATGATGGTTGCTTTCCTCTGCATTCCATCTTAAACTATGAATTTTAAAAAGTCATCCTCTGTTCTTTTATCTTAAACTCAAATGATTCAAGTCCTCTATGTGCAGAAGTACATATCTGTGTCTACTATGCATATAATATTATTATAATATTTAATGAATTACTATATATAGTATGAAATATTTAAATATGTTCTCATCATCTTCCAGTTACACACTGAAATCATAAGTTAGGACCTAGGATCTCTCTATGGCCTAGTATGGTTTTTCCAGTAGTCATGTGTGGATGTGAGAGTTGGACCATAAAGAAAGCTGAGCACTGAAGAATTGATGCATTAGAACAGTGGCTTTGGAGAAGGCTCTTGAGAGCTCCTTGGATGGTAAGGAGATCAAACAAGTCAATCCTAAAGGAAATCAGTCCTGAATATTCATTGGAAGGACTGATACTGAAGCTGAAGCTCCAATACTTTGGCCACCTGATGCAAAGAGCCAACTCGTTGGCAAAGACCCTGATGCTGGGAAAGGATGAAAGCATGAGGAGAAGGGGACAGCAGAAGATAAGATGGTTGGATGGCATTTCCAACTTGATAGACATGAGTTTGAGCAAGCTCCAGAAGCTGGTGATGGACAGGGAAGCCTGGTGTGCTGTAGTCCATAAGGTCACAAAGAGTCAGACATGACTGAGTGACTGAATTGAACTTAGGACCTCTTGCTTAAACTTTCCCAACATCCTGCTAATTCAGGGATGGCAAATGCTTAACTTATGCTGTCTACCTCCTTCTCTTCTTTCCTTTCTTATATGAATGACAAGCTTACTTTTTCATTACTGTAGACTTTCCTGTTGAGTCCATATGCTTTCCTGAAGTCCTTCTCAAAGTAGCACTCCATAGAGACACTACTAGACTTGATAAACAAGTGCAACTCCATTTGTAATCTCTTCTCTGTCCTTCTTCACCAGATGGTATGTAGATACATCACTAAGGGTCATCTAATTATGTCACGTCCAAGTTCAAAAATTTATGAGGGTCTTCTCTTGCTTTCAAAAGAAGTTAATACCTCACTGGTTGAGTGTAGAAAGCCTTTTACAATTCAATTATAACAGAAAAGTTTCAGATTTATCTACCATTACTGACAACTTATCTAATTATTCATAGCAACATATCCCATTTCTGCAATCTGAAGGTCTTTATGTTTCTTTTGTTTGTGACATCACTTCTCCCTAAAATTCCCTTCTACACTCACCACAAGCTTGTTAAAATCCTACAAACTTAATCGTTTCTAAACTTCTCTGTGCAGAATTAGTTGGTCCTTCTTCTGGATCTCCAGAATGCTTTTATTTAATCTTTAGTTGAGAATACAGAGCTTTTCATTGTTATATCTTTTATTACTTACACATATGGCTAGAAGATCATTTCAAATAATAATTGTGTCATTCAAGGTTAAAATGCCTAGTGGTTACTCAATTAATATATCTTAAAAGAATACAGTCAGTGAGCAAATCTCTTTTTTCCTTTGTGAAAAGTGACAGCAATGTTTGCTTATTTCTGTTTACTCCACAAATACGTTTTTAAAGACTTGCTATGTGTTAGTCATGAACAATGTCCATGACAGAAATCAGCAATTTCAGCCAAAGCTTCACTTTGTATCAAAAGCACCAGAGATGAAGAGAACCACTTTAGATTTGCACAACCTTTTTAATTTGTTGTGCTCCCTTCTATGGGTGAAGGAACTATTAATATAAAGGTAGTGTTTTAAATTCTGAGAGTATGTCACAATTCCTGGCTTACTTTGATAAATATTGATGTTATATAAACTACTCAGGAGAAGCAGTTGATGGTTCTCTGAGCAACACACGAGCAGCCCCCACTCCCTTATATGCAAAGACATAAATCATGTATGAATAGGGTCCCACATGCTCAGTGAATAAGTCCTTTGGATTCCAAGATGACTGATACTTAAGCATTTTTCTCATTTGAGTGCAGACCTAAATTTAAGCAGGCAGTCAGACTACATGAAGTTACAATGCCCTTTTGTTCATGGTAAGGTGAGAGATGCATTTCCAAGGGTAAACATTGTGTGTTTCCAAGTAAACACCATTAAGTGTGACTGCACATCTGTACCTTTAATAAAACTGAAGGCAAGGGGACAGCTTTTAAAAGCGTTTCATGTCATGACCACTCAATTTTAAGTTTCAGTTGCTGAAAAGTGACTGTTAGTGTGACTATGTATGTGAAATTGTACAGAATTGTTTTTCTTTGACTACAGTTGAATTAAGCCTTTGGTTTCATCTGGTAAGTAAGCATAGTACAATGAGAGTCTGTGTGTGGTGAGGACTCATTGAGATTAAAAAATAATGGGGAGCAAACAGGAGTTATACTGGTAAGATTACTTATGAGAGTGTTTAACCTCTGAGGACTTCATCCCTGAAAAGAAAGGAGGAGGATAAAGAAAGACTGACAAATAACTTGTGATCACTTGCCAAGAGCTAGGATTTGTCATTTGAGCTGACACAAATGGACAAAATGCTGAAACTTCTTGGGAGAAATAAAGGATTGTGACTTATGCTTCTCAGTACCTTTATTTATGTGAGTTTCCCCAGCTTGAATGTCTTTTTTGCCTTCCCATCCCAACTTTTCACATTCTCTGCATTTTTGTCAGTTTTGTTCAAAATTTGAAAGGTATGCAACACATGACACAAGAAATTCTATTTTTAGGAACTGATGGAGAAAAAAATCTTTAATGAAATTTAGGAGATGTGTATACAAGAGCATTATTGCAGAAATATTTTTAGAGGAGAAACAAAAAGTCATCTAAATAGCAGATTGATTAAGAAAATTATGGAAAATACCTCCCCAAGAATTTGAAATGCAGTAGTTAAAAGTGCAGAAGATAGGTATAAATATGTCAGATAGAAGCTTGTCTAAGTGGCACTGAAGTAAAAAAAAAAAATCTGCAGAACAGTGGTCATAGTGTGATTTCTTTTAAAACAAATAAAACCAACATGTCATGTTTATATACATGGATATGGTTTGTGATTGTTATTTCTTAGGAACGTAGTTAAAGCGAAAGTGAGGTGAACCTTGACTTTTGTATTAAATATGTCTGTATTCATTGAATTTATTACAATACATAAGGGTTCTTTGATCATATTTTCATAATTGAAAAAAATTCAAGAAAAAAGCTTATTTATCTTTCAGTTTCAAGTTCAAATGTCATCTCATTTAGAAGTAATTCTCCCATTTATAAAATGCAGTTGATTTTGTAACACTTGCTTCATATATATTGCTGCAACATTATAGAGGGGACACTTACTTTGCTATTGAAGACTAGAGTACAACTCCTGGCTTGGCCACTTTCTACCTACAGAGTCATCTTGGTAAGTGACACATCTTCTAAGTCTAAAATTTCCTTTGTTAAAATAGCAGAAAAAATGCTAACTACACAGATTAGTTGGGAAGTGTAAACAGTAGGCATGAATATACTGCTTATTTGTGTGCTTATCTTTTGTATCCTATAGCATTTCAGCTCCTATAAGAGCAAGGTCTCCTAGATTCATTAATTCATTCAGTAGATACAGCAGCAATGTGCTCCTGTCAGGCACTTTAGTGAGCTTTAGTGATAAAACAATACATAAGAAAGACGGTATCTTCTTCCACGAAATTTATAGGTAAGTGAAGAGAACATATGTATAATCCAATAATTGCCAAAGAGAGTATCAAATGTTGTAATAGGAGAATCAGCAGACTTTTGTAGGAATTGATATTTTTAGATGAGACACAGAGTATGACTCTGCTTATCAGACAAAGAAGGTAGAGAGGACTTAAAGAATGTGAGAGGTAGAGGGAAAGAATTGAATGACAGTGTAGAGTATTGAGAATATTTGGTATGTTCGGCATGGCTGGAATTTAAAGGTGAGGAGAGAGGAATGGAATATGAGATTTTAAACCTTAACGACATGCTTCCTCATTCTTACTGAATGTTCCTGACTCTCCCCAATAATGAGTGAGAACACACAATATCTTAGACTAAAATTTAAATGTTTCCCAAGCATCTGGACACAGCAACAGTTGGAGGATTAAAGGGTCTGGGGTTCAGAAAGTCAACATCGTTGTAATACTTCTGTAGAGATACAGCAGCCTTCAGGGTACGTGAATCCACTCAACCTTCTTCAGAGTTAGGACGCCAGACAGAAGAAGTGTTCTAATGCAGGTAACCTGGGAGCTGGAGGTTAAGGCGATGATGAGAAGATATTATTTCTTTGGAGTTGGGGATATGTCAGGAGTTGTAAATACATCAACTCAGTCATATCCTTGATGAAATTACAGGCAAAGAGTCAGAGAAAGGGGCTGTATGCACATCCAAATCCCAGTTGCTTAAATATCAAGAAGCTTCTGATCATACAGAAAGCTCTGGCCTTAAGATTAATACTTGAAATTAAGAAAACGTCTGTTGCATTTGAGTAACGTAATATGAAGCTCCAATATTTTGGCCACCTGCTGTGAAGAGCTGACTCATAGGAAAAGACCCTGATGATGGGAAAGATTGAAGCTGGGAGGGGAAGGGAATGACACAGGATGAGATAGTTGAATGGCATCACTGACTCAATGGACACGAGTTTGAGCAAACTCTGGGAGATGGTGAAGAATAGGAAAGTCTGGCATGCTGCAGTCCATGGGGTTGCAAAGATTGGGCATAACTTAGTGACTAAACAAAAATACAAAGTCCAAGAATCATAGCATTTTGGTGCTCAAATATGCTTTTTAAGATATCTGGATATCTCTCTCCTTTCTTAGAGGATGAAACCTGAGGCCCAAGGACAATGGACTCTAGTCATTTTTCCTCACAACCATTCATCTCTAACAAATTCCTATGGGCTGTTCCCAATCCTATAACTTGGAACCAGAAAAATACAAGAGTGCTTTCCTCTGGCTACATGGTGCTGACCATCTAGTATTAAGTGATGTAAGGTATTTCAAGATATGACATGATACAGTTGAAACATCATGAGTAATAGCTGGAGAAAGGGACTCAGGAAGCTTTCATTAGAGGATGTGACATTGAGCTCGGTCTGAAGAAGTGCAAGTCTTTTGTAGTCTCAGAAAGAAAAGCTAACACTGTAGACAGAGGAATCAAAACACAAGCAATAGTATAAACATACTGAACTAAGACAGCCATTGGCAGTAAGCTTTACAAGGTAGCAGCAGTTTCAGACCACCCGTTTTGGGTATGAACGGCATTTCTTTAATATCAATCCCATACCTGAACAAAAATAACTTGAAGGTGATAGATGAATTCACTTCTTCTGACATAGTATTTGCTAGACAAAAACATCTAATAATACATTACAGATGTGAGTTTCTAAGAATCTTCTTCTTCAAAGTTAAAGAAAGAAAGAAAACACGAATGGGTATTAATTGCTTAATTCAGATCTGTAAGGAAGGAAATAATGGTTATGTCCAAGGTGGCTAAGCAGAGAAAGTGGTGGAAGAGGGGCAGATGTATTTTAAATATTCTAATTCACAACAATTTAGGATGTAAACATTATCCCATCTAAGGGATGAGAAAAATCAAGGCTTAGAGACATAAAGCGATGTTGTCAGTGTGTACAGAGCCAAGAGGTGCTGAGTTCTGTGTTTCAGTCATCTTCACTGTGAGTGTTCTTTCTGTTGATGTTATGTGACTGCTTCTCCCAGGAATCCTGGGAGATCAAGGCAGTGATACCTGGACATTCATAAAACCAAGAAAAGTTATTCTAAAGAGTTTTAAAAAGGGATTTGTACAATCCCATGGTTGAGGGTTATAAAAGAAATAAAGCTTGTGAAAGATATGCAAGGATTTTTTCCCCAAAATTTTACCATGAAAAATTTCCAATATATAGAAAAGTAGAAAGAAATATACAGTGAAATAGAATGTACATCTATCCACCATCTAGATTCTACAGTTAACATTTTGCTATTTTTCCTATATAAAGATGGTTATATTTTTTAAAAAATAAAATTCTGATTGTATAAAAACCAGAAATTATAGGGATAATATCAAGTCTACCAAAATTATAAAGGTGTGAGTACCGCACCATAAGTTCCACGAGGTCAAGACCATGTTTGTTTGTTTACCTCTGTGTATCCGGTGACCAGCATGACTCTGGGCACAGAGTTGGCCTTTGATAAACCTTTGTTCAATTAATGGATGATATAATCCAAGTGAGCAAAAGTGGGATTCAGATGAAGAAGCTAATATAGTATGCTCTCTGGAAAGGTTAATAAGAGAGGAGAACATGTCCCGTAAATGGAAGGAAACAATTCACTAGGGACCAGTTCATCAAAGGATATAGTCAGCTTAGTAAACATAAGAAAAAACTTAGCCTAGTGTTTCTGCATAGCCTAATACATTTCAAGAGAGTGTGAAGAGGTTAAACTAACATGATGAAACTCAGCAGAAACTAGTGTGAAGTCTTTCATGTTAGTGATCAATTACACAGGTAGAGGAAGGGAGCTGTCACTTGGTAGAGTTTATGTATTTAAAATGTGGAAGAAGAGTGGAAAGGAAATTGATTATTATGAGCGAGTTGTATGAATGTGTAGTTTAAAAAGATAAACCAGACTTAGCAGTAATAGGAAAAATATATACAAGAAGGAATAGTCTCACTGTATTCTGAGTATTCCTTTTACACTGGGATCTATATAGTGCTACTAAATGAATTTTATATGTCTACTGGAATAGAGGAGGGAGGTGATTAAAGTGAGAAAATCATTGGCAATTAGAAATGTTAAAAGAACATGATATTTTTAGACTAAGGGGGCGAGAATAAGGGAGAACATGACAATTATCTTCAAATATTTGAAGGGATGAAAGAAAAGTCTTTCAAAATGACAGCTAAGCTGACTATATATACATATGTATACATAATAATACAGTCTTATGTTGTATTTGTAAAATATATACACATAAATGCATCCATAAGAATTAAAGCATAAAGATTTTCCTATGAGAATTGCTATATCTTGTGGGCCAGAAACAGACAGCAAATGGATGAGATAGACTTGAGAGAGAGCTAGAAGTCAGGACTCCTGTGGAAGAACCCACCTGTAAAGATGGGAAGAACAATACAGATGATCCATGTTCAGAGTTTATCTATCGCTGGTGTCTCTCATGAGAGTAGAAAAGTGGCCGGACTAGTTATATCACTGTTGACTGCACACACACATACACACTAGGGGCAGAAGCAACTTCATTGAGATGAGAAGAGTGACTATGGGAGCTTCAGGCAGACACACAGGAGAGTTCTAGGGTAAGTGATGTAATGATCCCTGGAGACCTGCTACTGGTGCTGTGGGCCGGTCCCTCACAGTGGAAACCTCAGCAGTTCCTACACCTTCTTTAAAGAAGCAAAAAATTGAATTGCAGTTTCAATTGCAAAAGTGAACATCAAATGAGGAAACACCAAATGTCTAAGATAAATCTATAGTTTAAAAAAGAGACAATAAATTCAATAAGCAAAACTTACACCCAAAGAAATAAAGTTAATGGAACAATTAGAATTATGCTTGTGCAGAAAGAAATGGCAACCTACTCCAGTATTCTTGCCTGGGAAACTCCATGGCCAGAGGAGCCTGGTGGGCTACACTTCACAGAGTTGCAAAAGAGTCGGACATGACTAGCAACTAAACAACAACAAAAGAACTACACTTGTGGAAACTGAATAGATATGTTATTATTATTTCTGAGAACAAAATGCTAAGGCCAATTGAGGAAAGTAGCAGGAAGTTAGACTTCATCACAAAGCAAGATAAGAGCTTTTCAAATAATTATGATCATCCTATGCTGGACTTCAATCAAGCATGTACACATAAGCTTTGGCCTTGACAAAATATTGGCATTTTAACTAAAAACTCAGTTAAAGTCATAGAGACAACAATTTTGTAACAATAACAAGAAAACTAATTAGCCAAGAGACTAAATTAATTGACCCAGATACCAGGGAAAAGGGATAACCTATGATCAATGGATCTAGTATAAAGTAGCCCTACAATATCTTTTTTTTAAAATTTTGTTTTTATTTTATTTTTTAAATTAATTTTTATTTTTTAGTTTGTTTTGCTTTACAATACTGTATTCGTTGTGCTATACATTGACATGAATCAGCCACGAGTGTACATGAACTCCCAATACCGACCCCCCTCCCCCCTCCCGCCCCACACCCTCTCTCTGGATTAGACAGCAAAAGAGACACAGACGTATAGAACAGCCTTTTGGACTCTGTGGGAGATGGAGAGGCAGGGATGATTTGGGAGAATGGCAGTGCAACATGTATGATATCATAAGTGAATGAATCACTGGTCAGGTTCGATGCAGGATGCAGGATACTTGGGACTGATGCACGGGGATAATCTTTTTTTTTTTTTTCTTCAAATAAATCTAACCACCATCAGTGCAAATATATAATCTTTATTTTTACCAGCAAATTGACAGACATGATATTCATTGAATTTTCATTTTAATAAAAAATCCAGCTAATAAATAAATACATAAGTGTAAGTGGTGACAATTTACAGAATGAAAATAAAGATGGGTAAGGGGCTAGAGGATAATGTGTGATCAGTTTTGTGGGTTTGGTTGGTTTTGGATGTGTTAGGAGACATTTGAGGAGAGACCTGAGTGAAGTGAGGTGGAGGATTCCACCTACATTCTGTATGAAATGTATCAACATTTCTTATCTCAGGGTTTCAGTGTGTCTGGGGCCTGAGTGAGGCTGAGCTGGTCCTTGGTTCTGGCTCAGCAACTCTTGTGAGGCTACAGTCAGGGTCTTCTGGGACTGCAGTCCTTGCAAAACTGCAGGACAGAGAAGGATTCTCTTCAAACTCACTGAGAAGTTTGGTGGTAAGACTCAGTTCACCCCAGCCTGTTGGGCAGAGGGCCTCAGCTCCTGACTGGCTGCTTGTCAAAAGGTCACTCTCGAGTCTTTGTCACATCATCCTCTCCAGACACTAGATCACAAATGACAACTTTCTTCATCAGAGCGAGTGAGGAGTGCCAGAGTGAGCAAGAAGGACATCACAATCTTTCACAACCTATTCTCTGAGTAACATCCCATCAGTTTCTCTTCTTACAGCAGGTGCATTCTGATCTGTTCTTCGGTGATTACTCAACCTCACCAGCAAGTTACAAACTAAAATGAGACGTGAGGAAACAGCTTCCCTAGCAGTCCCTCTCCAGGAACCTTGTACCTTGGCTTCACAATCACATTTCTTATCTTGTAATTGAAAATGAATGCTGTTTACAAGAGCTTGAAGTAGCTGGAAGGAGAGAGGAACCAAGCAGTGAAGTGGAGGGAGAGCTACTTGGATGCTTTCAGCAACCCAGCATTATTCAACACCGGCCTGAAATCAGGCTCCCAATGGAGAGTGCTATTCATTGTCCCTGGGAAAATGAAACTCCACATTCATTAGTAAGCAGAATTCATGACCACTTAGAAATAGACCCTCCTAAGTTTGGACATAGAACAAAAGTGTCTCTGTGTCCTTCACTGAGCTCTAAGTATCATTTTTTGTCCTCCTTGCTTTCCATTGGCTTTCTCCCAGTTTATGAACCATTAGAAAGGAATCGAGTAAAGTGGATAGGAGAAAATGGGCTTAATCACTGCCTCCACCCTCATCAACCTCCATATCTGTCCATAGGGGAATCAAGTTTTCTTAATTTCCAGGATCTTGGTCTGCAAATGAAAAGCTCCTCTCTTCTTATCCTGCATTATTCCTTGCCTCTCTCACTTTAAGTAGCTATATCAATAACACTTTTCCACTGTGTGGACTTCTAGACAGCCTGTATAAGTTCTTTAAAGATGTCCAAACAAAATAAAGAAGCAAAAATAATTTCTGTAAAAATTTTAAGTAATAGAATTAAGCAAAAATAACAAAAACCAAACAATTCTAGTTGTTAAAAATTCTAAAAATTTGATGGAAATGAAGAAGATGATGGGTGACTAAGACAGGGAGATCACTTTCCTTCCCACAGATTCATCAAAATTTCATCTAAATATGGAACAACTCCTACAGAACAACGTCTGTATGCTAGCAGAAGACACCAGACTTCCAAATAGGCAAGTCAATCTGCTTAGAATGAGGTAGGGCAAAAGATAAAGATAAAAAGGAGACAAAGGATTTCAGGACAGGGACTTGTGCCCCAGGAAGGGAGTCATGAAGGAGGAAAAGTTTCCACAGCCTCAGAAATCCCCTCACAGGCCAGGTCAGGGTGGAGGTTTGGAACCTCAGAGAGGAGAGCAGCCACAGGTCCTCAGAAGGCAAAATGGAGAGAAATCACTACAAAGATTGTTGTGAACGGCACTTTGCACTCAAAAAGTGACTCTTGTCCCTCTGCCTCCTGCAGAGATGGGGCCGGATTGTCAAGGCTTGGGTGTTGTGTCAGACCCCAGGGAGAGGACCAGAGTTGGCTGCCATGAGGATAATCTGAGGGGACTACTGCAATGGCTGAGAAAGTACAGGGAAGAGACTGGGAATCCCAGAATGGCAAGAGGTCATTGCTACGGTGCCACACTAATTCTGTGTGTTAGCAGACAGCTGAGTGCACAGCAATGGACTTCAGAACCCCAAACTGGCAAAACTCGCCTGAGTCCCAGTGGGTGGAATTATACACTGTGGATTACAATCCCAGAAGAAGAAGCATAAGCCTCAGCCACTGCCAAAGCCAGAGAAAGTGCCTGAGGCAGTGGACAAAACATCACTGATGCAATCCTGACCCCAGAGGTGGCAGCTACCACCAGGCTGAGAGCAGGCACAGGTTGCTGATCACTCTTTGCTGGGTGCCTAAGTAGCTTGGCTCTTTCTAGGGATCCGTGACCAGGGGACAATTTCTCTTGGAGAGAGCCCAGCCCCCTCAGACTGTAAGAACATCCAGCAGGTCTTTACCGGCACAAGCATTTCCCAGTACATCCCAACTGTGGCTGCCATATCCCTCCTTCTCCTTAGCTGGATTGAACAGGTGAACCCTAATAAGCCTTGGCCTTTGCCCCCTCATGTTTGGGCAGGGGACAGTCACTAGAGGATGACATACAAGCAGAGCTGGGCTCAAAACCAAAACGGAACACTAGGGACTGCATGACTGAAGAAGGGAAAAAGAATTAGCTCCAACAGTCACAGGTTCAGCAGGTCAAATATCCACAATTAGTGTAACTGTGGATGTTAGGGGCAACTGTAGGGTTTGGGAGAAGGTACGAATTGGAGTGGGCTTTCCAGGTGGCACTAGTGGTAAAGAACTCACTTGCCAATGCAGGAGACATATGAGACACAGGTTTGATTCCTGAGTCAGGAAGATCCCCTGGAGAGGGGCATGACAACCCATTCCAGTATTCTTGCCTGGAGAATCCCCATGGACAGGGGAACCTGGAAGGCTACATACATATGGTCACAAAGAGTCAGACATGACTGAAGTGACAGAATGCACACACAAGCTGGAGTAAGGCCAGATCAATGACTGAGTGGACTTCAAACTGCCACAAGAGGGGCACACAATATTTCTTCCTAGAAATATTGCAGGACTTTAGTGTGAGTTTCTCTGAGTGCTCTGGGCTCTTGAGGATTGCTTTCACCAATAGTCTTGGCATTTTGTCTTCTGTACTGTGTGGCTTGAAATATCTTGATACTACTGTAAGGGGTTGGGCCTGGACCCTTGAGGTAGGAGACCTGAGTCCAGGACTTTGAACCACCAGAGGACTCCTGACCCCGATGGAACAATAATCAATGAGAGCTCTCCCAAATGCTTCCATGTCAACACTCAAGACTCACCCAAAGGGCAGCAAGCTCCAGTGCCAGATGCCCCATGCCAATACATCAGCAAAACAGGAGCACAGCCTTACACATTGGCAGATAGGCCATACCAAAGCCATCAGTTCAGCTCAGTTGTTTAGTCGTGTCTGACTCTTTGTGACCCCATGAACCACAGCACGCCAGGCTTTCCTGTCCATCACCAACTCCTGGAGTCCACCCAAACCCACGTCCATTGAGTCAGTGATGCCACCTAACCATCTCATCCTCTGTCATCCCCTTTTCTTCCTGCCCTCAATCTTTCCCAGCATCAGGGTCTTTTCAAATGAGTGAGCTCTTCGCATCAGGTGGCCAAAATATTGGAGCTTTAGCTTCAACATTAGTCCTTCCAAAGAACACCCAAGACTGATATCCTTTAGGATGGACTGGTTGGATCTCCTTGCAGTCCAAGGGACTCACAAGAGTCTTCTCCAACACCACAGTTCAAAAGCATCAATTCTTCTGCACTTAGCTTTCTTTATAGTCCAACTCTCACATCCATACATGACCACTGGAAAAACCATAGCCTTGACTAGACAAACCTTTGTTGACAAAATAATGTCTCTGCTTTTCAATATGTTTCTAAGTTGGTCTTAACTTTCCTTCTAAGGAGTAGTGTCTTTTAATTTCATAGCTGCAATCATCATCTGCAATGATTTTGGAGCCCCCCAAAATAAAGTCAGCCACTGTTTCTACTGTTTCCCCATCTATTTGCCATGAAGTGATGGGACCAGATGCCATGATCTTAGTTCTCTGAATGTTGAGCTTTAAGCCAACTTTTTCACTCTATTCTTTAACTTTCATCAAGAAGCTCTTTAGTTCTTTACTTTCTGCCATAAGGGTGGTGTCATCTGCATATCTGACATTACTAATATTTCTCCCAGCAATCTTGATTCCAGCTTGTGTTTCTTCCAGTCCAGCATTTCTCATGATATACTCTGCATATAAGTTAAATAAGCAGGGTGACAATATACAGCCTTGACACACTCCTTTTCCTATTTGGAACCAATCTGTTGTTCCATGTCCACTTCTAACTGTTGCTTCCCGACCTGCATACAGGTTTCTCGAGAGGCAAGTCACCTGGTCTGGTATTCCCATCTCTTTCAGAATTTCCACAGTTTATTTTTTATTTTTTTTTTTTTGAAGTTATACTTTTTATTTATTTTTTTTTATTTTTTTTTAAATTAATTTTTATTTTTTAGTTTGTTTTGCTTTACAATACTGTATTCGTTTTGTTACACATTGACATGAATTAGCCATGAGTGTACATGAACTCCCAATCCCGACCCCCTCCTCCACCCTCCCGCCCCACACCCTCTCTCTGGATTATCCCCGTGCATCAGTCCCTAGCATCCTGCATCCTGCATCAAACCTGGACTGGCAATTCGTTTCGCTTATGATATCACACATGTTACATTGCCACTCTGCCAACCCATCCCACCCTCTCCCTCTCCCACAGAGTCCAAAAGGCCATTCTATACAACTGTGTCTCTTTTGCTGTCTTGCGTACAGGTTTATCATTACCATCATTCTAAATTCCATATATATGTGTAAGTATACTGTATTGATGTTTTTCTTTCTGGCTTACTTCACTCTGTATAATCGGCTCCAGCGTCATCCACCTCATTAAAACTGATTCAAATGTATTCTTTTTAATAGCTGAGTAATACTCCATTGTGTATATGTACCACAGCTTTCTTATCCATTCATCTGCTGATGGACATCTAGGTTGCTTCCATGTCCTGGCTATTACAAACAGTGCCGCGATGAACATTGGGGTACACGTGTCTCTTTCAATTCTGGTTTCCTCGGTGTGTATGCCCAGCAGTGGGATCGCTGGATCATAAGGCAGTTCTATTTGCAATTTTTTAAGGAATCTCCACACTGTTTTCCATAGTGGCTGTACTAATTTGCATTCCCACCAACAGTGTAAGAGGGTTCCCTTTTCTCCACACCCTCTCCAGCATTTATTGCTTGTTGACTTTTGCATCGCAGCCATTCTGACTGGTGTGAAATGGTACCTCATTGTGGTTTTGATTTGCATTTCTCTGATAATGAGTGATGTTGAGCATCTTTTCATGTGTTTGTTAGCCATTCGTATGTCTTCTTTGGAGAAGTGTCTATTTAGTTCTTTGGCCCATTTTTTGATTGGGTCATTTATTTTTCTGGAGTTGAGCTGCATAAGCTGCTTGTATATTTTTGAGATTAGTTGTTTGTCTGTTGTTTCATTTGTTATTATTTTCTCCCATTCAGAATTTCCACAGTTTATTGTGATTCACACAGTCAAAGGCTTTGGCATAGTCGATAAAGCAGAACCCATAAACACCTCAAAACACTACTGGATACAGTGCTGCCTTTCAGAGAGACAAGATCTAGCTCTATCCACAAAATATAGGCACAAATCTCACTATCTGGGAAAACTTCAGAAGGCACTTGAGCAACCCCACCCATAGGGAACAGACTCCACAAGAGAAAATACAACCTTCCAACCTGCAGAAAGGAGACCCCAAACATAGTCAATTAAACAGAATGAAAAGACAGAATAACAGGCAGCAGATGAAGGAACATGGTAAAAACTGACAAGACCAAACAAATGAAGAGGAAATCACAACCCATCTGAAAAAATTTCAAAGTAATGATAGTAAAGATGATCCAAAATCTTGAAAATAAAATGGAGGCACTGATGAATAGACTGGAGGCATGGATTGAGAAGATGCAAGAAATGTTTAACAGAGACCTAGGCAAATTAAAGAATAAACAATCAGCAATGAACAGCATAATAACTGGGATTAAAAATATACTAGAGGGAACCAATATCAGAGTAATTGAGGCAGAAGAATGGATAAGTGAGCTGGAAGTTAGCATGGTGGACATAACTGAAGCAGGGCAGATTAAAGAGAAGAATAAAAAGAAATGATGACAGGTCTCAGAGACCTTTAGGACAACATTAAGCATAACAACATTAGAATTAGGGGTACCAGAAGAAGAATACAAAAGGAAAGGGCATGAGAAATATTTGAGGAGATTATAGTAAAAAACTCGCCTAAAATGGGAAGGGAAACAGCTACCCAAATCCAGAAAACCTAGAGAGTGCCATACAGGATAAACCCAAGAAGAAACATGCCAGGACACATACTAATCAAGCTGCTGCTACTGCTAAGTCGCTTCAGTCGTGTCCAACTCTGTGAGACCCCATAGACGGCAGCCCACCAGGCTCCCCCATCCCTGGGATTCTCCAGGCAAGAACGCTGGAGTGGGTTGCCATTTCCTTCTCCAATGCATGAAAGTGAATATTGAAAGTGAAGTTGCTCGGTCATATCCAACTCTCAGCGACCCCATGGACTGTGGCCTACTAGGCTCCTCCACCTATGGGATTTTCCAGGCAAGAGTACTAGAGTGGGGTGCCATTGCCTTCTAACAAATATTAAACACAAAGAAGAAATATTAAAACCAGAAAGGGAAAAGCAACAAATAACATACAAGGGGATCCACATTAGGCTAATAACTGATCTTTCAACAGAAACTCTGCAGGACAGAATAAAGTGGTAGGATATACTTAAAGTGATGAAAGGAAAAAACCTACAGCCAAGGTTACTCTATCCAGCAAGGATCTCATTCATATTTGAAGGAGAAATCAGAAGCTTTACAGACAAGTAAAAGTTGAGAGAATTCAGCACCATCAAAACAGCTTTAAAACAAATGCTGAAGGAACTTCTCTAGACAGAAAACAAAATACAAATTAAAGGCCTACAAAAACAAGCCCCAAACAATAATTGGTAATATGATCATACATATCAATAATTACTTTAAGTGTAAATAAAGTATATGCTCAGTCAAAAGACACAGATTGGCTGAATGGATGCAAAAACAAGACCCCTGTATATTGTGTCTACAAGAGACTCACCTCAGACCTAGGGACAAATACAGACTGAAAGTGAGGGGATAGAAAAAGATATTACATGCAAACAGAAATCAAAAGAAAGAGGGAGTAGTAATACTCATATCAGATAAAATAGACTTTAAAATAAATACACTACAAAAAAAAAAAAACAAAGAAGAATGCTACATAATGATAAAAAGATAAATCCAAAAAAAGATATAGCAATTATAAAGACATATGCACCCAACATAGGATCACCTTAATACATAAGGCAAATTCTAATTAAAGGTGTAATCAGCAATAACAATAACACAGTAATAGTTGGAGACTATAATATCCACTCACACCAATGGACAGATCATCCATACAGAAAATTAATAAAGAAACATAAGTTTTAAAAGATACATTGGATCAGTTGAACCTAATTGATATCTAGAGGGCATTTCATCCAATTACAGTAGATTTCACTTTGTTTTCTCAAGTGCACGTGAAACATTCTCCAGAATAGAGTGCACCTTGGGTCACAAATCAAGCCTTGTCATATTTAAAAATACTGAAATCATTTCAAGCATTTTTATGGTCACAACACTATAAGATTAAACACCAACTACAGGGTAAAAAACTATAAAAAAAAAAAAAAAGAAAAAACACATGAAGGCTAAGCAATATGCTTCTGAAAACCAACAGATCACTAAAGAAATCACTAAAGAAATATACCTAGAAATAAATGACAATGAAAACAAGACAACTCAAAGCCTACATAATGCAATGAAAGCAGTGCTAAGAGGCAAGTTTATAGCAATACAAACCTATCTCAATAAACAAGAAAAACATCAGATAAACAAACTAAACTTACACCTAAAACAACTAGAAAAAGAAGAACAAAGAAACCCTCAAAGTTAGAAGGAAAGAAATCATAAAGATGAGAGCAGAAATAAATGAAAAAGAAATAAAGGAGACAGTAGCAAAGATCAATAAATCTAAAAGCTGTTTTTTGAAATGATAAACAAAATTGAGAAACCACTTAGCCAGATTCATCAAAAAATGAATTGATGAGGGAGAAGACTCAAATCAATAAAATTAGAAACAAAAAAGTTAGAAAATACAGCTCAGAACTACAAAGGATCATAAGACATTATTATGAGCAGCTATATGCTGATAAAATGGACAACCTGAAGAAATCGATGATTTCTTAGAATAGTGAACCAGTAAGAAATAGAAAATATGAACAGATCAATCACAAGCAGAGAAATCAAAAGTATAATAATTAAAAAAAAAGTCTTCCAATAAGAAAAAAACTCAAGGTCAAATGGCTTCACAGACAAATTCTATCAAAAATGTTTGGAGAAGAGCTAACACCTATACTACTCAAACTCTTCCAGAAATTTGCAGATGAACAAAATTCCCAAAGTCATTTTATGAGGCCACCATCACCTTGATACAAAAGCCAGACAAAGTTGCCACACACAAAAAAGACAAAATTATAGGCCAATACCACTGATGAACATAGATGCAAAAATTCTCAACAAAATTCTAGCAAACAGAATCCAACAACACACTAAAAGGATCCTACATCATGATCAAGTGGGCTTTTCCCACGGATGCAAGGAGTCTTCAGTACACACAAATCAATCAATATGATACACTATATTAACACATTAAAAGATTAAAAACTATATGATCATTGCAGAGAAAGCTTTTGACTAAAACCCAATTTATGATAAAAAAAAAAAAAAACTTTCCAAAAAGTAGGTATAGAAAGAGAACTGCCCTGGGATTTCTTTGGAAGGAATGATGCTAAAGCTGAAGCTCCAGTACTTTGGCCACCTCATGCGAAGAGTTGACTCATTGGAAAAGACCCTGATGCTGGGAGGGATTGGGGGCAGAGGAGAAGGGGACGACAGAGGATGAGATGGCTGGATGGCATCACGGACTCAATGGACGTGAGTCTGTGTGAACTCCGGGAGATGGTGATGGACAGGGAGGCCTGGCATGCTGCGATTCATGGGGTCGAAAAGAGTCAGACACGACTGAGCGACTGAAATGAACTGAACTGAACTGATACTGTTCTCCATAGTCACTGTATCAATTTGCCCTCTCAACAGTGGAAAGTTTCTCTTTTCCACATCCTCTCCAGCATTTATTGTTTGTAGATTTTTTGATAATGGCCATTCTGACCAGTGTGAAGTGATACCTATTGTAGTTTTGATTTGCATTTCTCTAATAATAAGCAATGGAAAAGACCCTGATGCTGGGAGGGATTGGGGGCAGAGGAGAAGGGGACGACAGAGGATGAGATGGCTGGATGGCATCACGGACTCAATGGACGTGAGTCTGTGTGAACTCCGGGAGATGGTGATGGACAGGGAGGCCTGGCATGCTGCGATTCATGGGGTCGAAAAGAGTCAGACACGACTGAGCGACTGAAATGAACTGAACTGAACTGATACTGTTCTCCATAGTCACTGTATCAATTTGCCCTCTCAACAGTGGAAAGTTTCTCTTTTCCACATCCTCTCCAGCATTTATTGTTTGTAGATTTTTTGATAATGGCCATTCTGACCAGTGTGAAGTGATACCTCATTGTAGTTTTGATTTGCATTTCTCTAATAATAAGCAATGTTGAGCATTTTTTCATGTATTTATTAGCCATCTGTATGTCTTCTTTGGTGAAGTGTCTAAGTCTTTTGCCCACTTTTTGATTTGGTTATTTGTTTTTTCTGATATTGAACTGTATAACTTCATGAGCTTCTTGTATGTTTGGGAAATTCATTTACAATTATTGTCTCCCATTCTGAGGTTCATCTTTTCATCTTATTTATGATTTTATTTGCCATGCAAAAGTTTTTAAATTTAATTACCTTTTTTTTGGTAACTGAATGTCAAATTTATTTATTTATTTTTTATCATTTTAAATATGTGAATTTCTTTGCTTTGAATAGATATGATACAGTAGCTAGTTTCTTTCATTTAAGGTTCTATAAAAAAAAAACCAATATACTGTAACAAATACAAAAACACTAACCCACAATGCTTACACACAGGGCACAGCACAAAATAGCAGCTCTGTTTCTGTGTTAATACAAACCCAAAGCAAAATAGAATTATTTATTGTTATTGTCCAGTCAGTCAAGTCTAATTCTTCATGACCCCATGGACTGCTGCGTGCGTACAGTACCATTCTTTTTTTTTTTTTTTAATTTCTGTTACTCTAAGTGATGTGTCATAGAGGATCTTGCTATGATTTATGTCATAGAGTGTTTTGCCTATGTTTTCCTCTAAGAGTTTTATACTTTCTGGAGTTAAATTTAGGTCTTTAATCCATTTTGAGTTTATCCTTCTGTATGGTGTTAGGAAGTGTCCCAATTGCATTCTTTTACATGTAACTGTCCAGTCTAGTAATTTTAGAATGCTTCAAAGGACCCTGAAACATCCCAAAGAGAGATATTAAACTAATTAGGTGTATTTGCTATGTTAAATTACATGGGAAGCATTGTCAAATGAGTAATAAATCTCCTTAGGTTATATTATATAAGTAAATGTTATCAATCTAGATATTCCAGAAATTAAATGAAACTCCTAAAACTCTCATATTTCCTAGTAAAATATTATTTGTCAAAATTCTAGTCATTATCTGAAAATGTTGTATGTCACAACAGTAAGCAGGTTTCTTTGTCGAATGTGTTGTGAACAGGTCTTCAACTGCACCTTCTTAAATAGTCATTCATACAGTTATTGTTTTATTTTGATGCTTTTGCAAAAGTGCTTCCTTTTCAAGAAGACTCTTATCAAGGACTTTTTGACAAGTGCAAGATTCTGCCAACTTTTTTATCATAACACTGAACGGAGTAAGAAATTACAGAATTCTAATGGAAAACTTGATGGCTTTATAAAGTTGTTAACTAAAAGGATCACTTATACAGGGCTGTGGGAACTCATGAATGTCATTATAAAATTTATGGTTTCTGTGCAAAATATTACTGACTTTTCATCTGTGTTTTCTAGATATAAAGAGAGATTTCCTCTCAAGCTAATTATGACTTACAACAATTTGGTAAATTATACTTTAGTATGCAGACTCAAAAGTTTTGTCTTTTTAGTGTAACTGATTTTTCCTTTGATTGGAAACTCTTAGGTTCCCAACAACTTTAAAAATCAGGTAAATTAGGAGGTTCATCTCCCAACACACACAAGAATCCTAAAGCATTTGAGGTACCTTGAAAATGGAGGAATTTGCCAAATTTTGTAGTTATCACGGGTGAAATCTGTGACAAGCCTTTAGTGTGGCTTTCCTGGCCTTGATAAACATTTTAAAAATTCACTCTGAGTTTCCCTGTAAAAGATTCCCACAAAACCAGTTTTAAGACAGCCTGTATGATCAGTTACACTTCTGTAGCTCATCAGGCCAAGTACTGAAACCAAATTATTTTGCAAAAAATAAAATCATCTAAATTTGGCTATATTTGGTAGAAATTAGGATTATTTTAGAGAGAAAAGATTATGTTTCAGTGGATATTAGATTGAAGGTTTTTGATTTTGGGATTTTTGGTGGTTGGGAAGAAGGGGTATGGACACTTTACTTTGTGTTCCAGAATCCTCTGTACTTTTCAAAACTTCCACAAAGAATTGCTTTCATGTTTCAAACAAAATCATGAGAAATGTCAAAGCCTTGGAGAGGCCTCATGGATGCATGCACCCCACTGCCCATTCTCTCTCTGTGGTCCCTTTAAGAGATAAAGGGTGAAGGAAACTTTGTAGGATTTCCAGGCCTCTGCCTTCCGTTCAGTTCAGTTCAGTTCAGTTGCTCACTCATGTCTGACTCTTTGCGACCCCATGAATTGCAGCACGCCAGACCTCCCTGTCCATCACCAAATCCCAGAGTTCACTCAAACTCACGTCCATTGAGTCAGTGATGCCATCCAGCCATCTCATCCTCGGTCATCCCCTTCTCCTCCTGCCCCCAATCCCTCCCAGCATCAGGGTCTTTTCCAATGAGTCAACACTTCGCATAAGGTGCCCAAAGTACTGGAGCTTCAGTTTTAGCATCATTCCTTCCAAAGAAATCCCAGGGCAGTTCTCCTTCAGAATGGACTGGTTGGATCTCCTTGCAGTCCAAGGGACTCTCAAGAGTCTTCTCCAACACCACAGTTCAAAAGCATCAATTCTTTCGCGCTCAGCCTGCTTCACAGCCCAACTCTCACATTCATACATGACCACAGGAAAAACCATAGCCTTGACTAGATGGACCTTAGTCGGCAAAGTAATGTCTCTGCTTTTGAATATGCTATCTAGGTTGGTCATAATTTTTCTTCCAAGGAGTAAGCATCTTTGAATTTCATGGCTGCAGTCACCATCTGCAGTGATTTGGGAGCCCAAAATAATAAAGTCTGACACTGTTTCTACTGTTTCCCCATCTATTTCCCATGAAGTGATGAGACCAGATGCCATGATCTTCGTTTTCTGAATGTTGAGCTTTAAGCCAAATTTTTCACTCTCCTCTTTCACTTTCATCAAGAGGCTTTTTAGCTCCTCTTCACTTTCTGCCATAAGGGTGGTGTCATCTGCATATCTGAGGTGATTGATATTTCTCCCGGCAATCTTGATTCCAGCTTGTGTTTCTCCCAGTCCAGCGTTTCTCATGATGTACTCTGCATAGAAGTTAAATAAGCAGGGTGACAATATACAGCCTTGACGTACTCCTTTTCCTATTTTGAACCAGTCTGTGTTCCGTGTCCAGTTCTAACTGTTGCTTCCTGACCTGCATACAGGTTTCTCAAGAGGCAGGTTAGGTGGTCTGGTATTCCCATCTCTTTCAGAATTTTCCACAGTTTATTGTGATCCACACAGTCAAAGGCTTTGGCATAGTCAATAAAGCAGAAATAGATGTTTTTCTGGAACTCTCTTGCTTTTTCCATGATCCAGTGGATGTTGGCAATTTGATCTCTGGTTCCTCTGCCTTTTCTAAAACCAGCTTGAACATCNATGTCCAGTTCTAACTGTTGCTTCCTGACCTGCATACAGGTTTCTCAAGAGGCAGGTCAGGTGGTCTGGTATTCCCATCTCTTTCAGAATTTTCCACAATTTATTGTGATCCACACAGTCAAAGGCTTTGGCATAGTCAATGAAGCAGAAATAGATGTTTTTTTGGAACTCTCTTCCTTTTTCCATGATCCAGCAGATGTTGGCAATTTGATCTCTGGTTCCTCTGCCTTTTCTAAAACCAACTTGAACATCTGGAAGTTCACAGTTCACGTATTGCTGAAGCCTGGCTTGGAGAATTTTGAGCATTACTTTACTAGCATGTGAGATGAGTGCAATTGTGCAGGAGTTTGAGCATTCCTTGGCATTGCCTTTCTTTTGGGATTGGAATGAAAACTGACATTTTCCAGTCCTGTGGCCCCTGCTGAGTTTTCCAAACTTGCTGGCATATTGAGTGCAGCACTTTCACAGCATCATCTTCCAGGATTTGAAATAGCTGAACTGAAATTCCATTACCTCCACTAGCTTTGTTCGTAGTGATGCTTTCTATGCATCACAGTGGATTTCTTCTCAAACTTAACAACATTTGTGTTTTAGGCAAATAAAATGCCAGTTAATGTGAAACTCAATCACAAAGACTTGAGATTTTTGTTTTATGAAAACAGAGAACTGAAATTCTTTTATGCCATCAATGTGGCTTCAGAGTCCATGAACCATGCTCTGCTTTTATTTAGGGGTAGAATGTCTTCCTGTCAGACCCCTTTCTTCCTGTTTCTTGGTAGAAACATGGTGCAGAGTGCATCTCTTGGCTTCCTGCTAACATACAGGACACTGCTGCACAGCCCACTTGCAGTGCCTACCAGCCCTGCTCTAGGACGTGATTTCTCCTGGTTCTGTTCTTTGCTTACTTTATATCCTGTGCTTGATGGGAGTATGTGACATGCTGCTCCAACATTATTCAGTTAGCGTTTGTCTTACACTGTTGCCCTGCTTACTGCATATGTTGCTTACAGCAGCAGTTTCAGGGGTTCTGCAGGGCTGGAGACACCATTCATTCAGGAGGCCTGTGTGCAGTGGATAACAGACCAGTTACAGACCTTATGAGGGTAGTCAGGAGACAGATCTGTAGGTTTGTTTCTCCACATTCTCATCCCACAAGCTAAGGGGAACAAGGTTTAGAGGATCTTAGTGTGCTAATGAGATTCCCAGGTGGCTCAGTATAAAGAACCTGCTGCGATGCAGGAAACACCAGAGACATGGGTTCAATTCCTAGGTTGGGAAGATCCCTCTGGAGAGGGTATGGCAACCCACTACAGTATTCTTGCCTGGAAAATCCCATGGACAGAGGAGCCTGGCAGGCTACAGTCCACAGGTCACAAAGAGTCTGACATGACTGAAGTGACTGAGCGCAGCACAGTACTAACTACATAGTTTGTTGACCCTGGGAAAGCAGTTGTGCGACAACGGTAGGATTTACGGTTGATACTGTACTGCCCACATTGGAGAAATTTCTCCCTGTGAGCTTAAGTGTAAAATAAAAAATTGGACAATTGATTCTGTCTTGGAGCACCTTCACTGATTATTCACTTCGTTGTTTTCCTCTCTACTTCCTTAGTTAACACAGACAATTGTTTTTCCTTATGGAAACTACAAGTGTCTTTAACAAGATTCTCCCTCTTCCAGTGGTTAATGACGGGTGAGTGCACCTAGCTTTTTTTTTTTTTTAATCTTTAAGCCTATCAATTTGTTTCGATTCTTACTCTGTTTTTATTCTAAGACTCTTTTCAATATGCTCAGCAAAGTGTTTTAAATTAAAGCCCATGTCATATTAAATTAAATCCCATGTCATTGGCTTAAGGCCATACCCGAAAAGGTAGGAGAGAACTGGATCATATCCACTTAAGGATCTACTAAGATGGGCTTCCCTTGTGGCTCAGATGGTAAAGAATCCACCTGCAATGCTGGAGACCTGGGTTCAATCCCTAGGTAAAAAAGATCCCTGGAAATGGGAATGGCTATCCACTCCAGTATTCTTGCCTGGAGAATTCCATGGACAGAGGAGCCTAGCAGGCTACAGTCTATGGGGTCACAAAGAATCAGAGACAACTGAGCGACTAACACACAAGATATTAAAAAGCTGATCCTTGACATCTTGAATTGTACTCATTCTTTCTCTGCTTACAGGACTGAAACAGTCCAGCCTATTTTCACAGGTAACACTTCAGAATAGTCTCCAAAAGAACAGGCACACCTTCTATATAGCTTTTAGAAATTCATCTAATTTCTTGCACAGTCATCATCTTTTAAGTCACCTCAGTGTCATCTTAGTCTGCCTTTTCCATCCAGTTATTTTGTATCTGAGGTTTCCTCCAAAATTGCCCTATGACGCATTTTAACAATAATGTAAATTTCTTTGCAGATATCTGTCAATTTCACATAGACTTTCAAAAGTCTTAAAATAGATCTGAGGTCAAAATGAGATTAGGGAATAAAATCAACCACAAATGATTTTTCCTATTTTCAGTTAAGAGATAAATGGTGTTTGTGGGGTTTCCCAAGAGGGAAGGGGAGCCAACAAGAGACACAGGACAGAGGGAAACGGAGGAGCAGTAAGAGCAGGCTGAAGGCCATTAGGTTATATTGTCATTTGTGGAGATTATGTATGGTTAGTCGCTAAGTCGTATCTGGCTTTTTGCAACACCATGGACTATAGCCTGCTAGGCTCCTCTGTCCATTTCTGTTTTTCACAATTTTATTTTATGCTGTGGCCAAGCAAACCCTTCAGGAAGCAATTTTGGGATCTGAATTTCTTTGGGTACTTCTTTATACCAACCCCAAAACTGAGCATTGGATAAATAGAACATTGGATATTTTAGACTTTGTCCTCTTTTATTCTAAGTGAAAGTGAAGTCGCTCGGTCGTGTCCGACTCTTTGCGATCCCATGGACTGTAGCCTACAACGCTCCTCCATCCATGGAATTTTCCAGGCAAGAGTACTGGAGTGGGTTGCCATTTCCTTCCCAGAGGATCTTCCCAACCCAGGGATCAAACCTGGGTCTCCTGCGTTGTAGGCAGATGCTTTACCATCAGAGCCACCAGGGAAGTCTTTTATTCTAAAGTACCTCTCAAATGAACAATTTTGTCCACATCAAAGGGTCCCCAAAGTAGCTACTATAATGCTAAATTATCACTGGTGAAATTGTGCATTTAGAAAAATAAGTATACAAGATTATGTTACAGCACAAATATATGTAAAAAGTAGGAATCTGGCTCAAAGAATGCATGAACTCTGATTTAGACCAGAGTGGGCAGCTCATTGGTTATTTATAGAAATAAAGTTTTATTGGAACTTGTCCATTTATGGCTGTATAAATAAGGACAATGGCAGAGTTGAGTAATAAGAAGAGAGGGTGCATGGCCCACAAGTCTGTACTATCTGAAACTTGACCTTTTACAGAAAAAGTTAGCAGGTCCTCAGTTTAGACTAAGACAAACCCAGGAGAGCCTGGAAATGGTCAGTTGTTGTTGCAATTAGATCAGCTGACTCTGGCCACACCATTGTGACCCTTAGAACAAGTAACTATTTAATGTTTTTGGCTTTGGGAGCCACAGTGTGCCTTTTACCACCAAAGCCACTCGACAAAGGTGTTTGCTGAACTTGCCACACTTTGTACCATGCACAAGAATCTGGTATGCTTGAGCTTGGAACAACCTTCCTAAAAGTCAGCTCAGAGAGACTGTATCTTCCTCACCTCCTCCTAGTCTCTGAATTCAGCTGTCTCCAGATAGGGATCTTCATCTCTCAGCTGCTTCCAGGGTAATGGCCAGGGTGAAAGGGGTGTGAGTTTATACAAACCCATTTTGATAATCCAGGATTCAACACTGATCCCTGGGCATGCTTCTTTCTTTCTTTCTCTCATGGCAACCTCAGGTTGCAGTAAAAATGCCCAGCTAGAAAACAGCCTGGGACATTCAAGCTACTTCTGGTTTAGTCACCTGGATTCTCTTGTTGGATCAATATTGTCATACATCATTAGGATAAAATCATTTTGTTGAATACGCTGCTCACCAAATTCTTCCACAGCACCACAGATGGGTCAAAATAGGGGATATAAGTATCTGTGATTTTTGTTTTGTTTTAACTTTTAGCTCTGCTTGGTCTTTGTTGCTATGTTCAGGCTTTCTCTAGTTGCGGAGAATGGAGGCTACTCTTTGCTGTGATTTCTCTTGTTGTGGGGCATGGGCTGTAGAGTCCTGGGTCAGTAGTTGTGGTGCTGGGAATTAGCTGCTCCGCAACATGTGGGATCTTCCCGGACCAGGGAGCTAACCTTTGTCACCTGCTTTGGCAGGCAGATTCTTAACCACTGGACTACTAGGGAAGCCCTTCTATGATTTTTATAAAAATCCTTTGTCTGTCTTGTGACTGAGGCTTTCAGACAAAATGTTTGTGTGCAGTGGAGGCCGACTGGGGAAGATGGGAGTGATGTTATAGATACTGGAATAGGTCACACTGGTTTTGGGCTGGTGGAGGGAGAATAGCACCTTGCTTAGGAGGGACCACCTCAGATTCCAGAGTTATGGAGGAGGAGGAGAAGCATTAATGATCTTTATGTTTTATTAACAGAATCGCCCTAGGGGGTCTTATTCAAAAAGAAAAATGCCCCATTTATAAGCAGGAAAAAATGCCATGCTAGAAATGGTTACAAGCACCTTCAATTTAACTTGCTGGAGGCTTTGTCCTCCCCTAATTGATGGCTCTGACCATGATTTGATTGCCATTCCCCTTAACCTTATAAAAAACTTTGTGAGAAAAAGATGACCCCAGATCCTGCATCTCCCATTCAAATCACAAAGTACTTCCTCTGATGTTTTCCCCATTTCCATTCTGTCATTTTGTGTGATAGACAGATGTCCCCTAGCTGATGGCTGGACAAGCAGAACAGGTTGCACTGATTACCTTCAGATAGTTCCTCAAAAAATAAGGATTAGATTCCATCACTGAAACTAAACTGGGAAATTAGGGCTTGTCAGGTGGTCTGGTATCCCATCTCTTTCAGAATTTTTCAGTTTATTGTGATCCAGTCAAAGGCTTTGGCATAGTCAATAAAGCAGAAATAGATGTTTTTCTGGAACTCTCTTGCTTTTTCCATGATCCAGCAGATGTTGGCAATTTGATCTCTGGTTCCTCTGCCTTTTTTTAAAACCAACTTGAACCTCTGGAAGTTCACGGTTCACGTATTGCTGAAGCCTGGCTTGGAGAATTTTAAGCATCACTTTAACAGTAACCTCAGATATGCAGATGACACCACCCTTATGGCAGAAAGTGAAGAAAAACTAAAAAGCCTCTTGATGAAAGTGAAAGAGGAGAGTGGAAAAGTTGGCTTAAAGCTCAATATTCAGAAAAAAAGATCATGGCATCTGGTCCCATCACTTCATGGGAAATAGATGGGGAAACAGTGGAAACAGTGTCAGTCTTTATTTTGGGGGGCTCCAAAATCACTGCAGGTGGTTATTGCAGCCATAAAGTTAAAAGACGCTTACTCCTTGGAAGGAAAGTTATGACCAACCTAGACAACATATAACAAAGCAGAGACATCACTTTGCCAACAAAGGTCTGTCTAGTCAAGACTATGGTTTTTCCAGTGGTCATGTATGGATGTGAGAGTTGGACTATAAAGAAAGCTGAGTGCAGAAGAATTGATGCTTTTGAACTGTGGTGTTGGAAAGACTCTTGAGTGTCCCTTGGACTGCAAGGAGATCCAACCAGTCCATCCTCAAGGAGATCAGTCCTGGGTGTTCATTGGAAGGACTGATGTTGAAGCTGAAACTCCAATACTTTGGCCACCTGATGCGAAGAGCTGATTCATTTCAAAAGACCCTGATGCTGGGAAAGATTGAGGGCAGGAGAAGAAGGGGATGACAGAGGATGAGATGACTGGGTGGCATCTCCGACTCAATGGACAGTGGACTCCAGGAGTTGGTGATGGACAGGGAGACCTGGCGTGCTGTGATTCATGGGGTTGCAAAGAGTCAGACATGACTGAGCGACTGAACTGAACTGAAGGCTTGTCAGGTGACAGGGACTCTACATGGAGGTGCTACCACCCTGTGCCCTGGATTGATGTAAGTCTCACTTGAAGAAACCTAACAACGATAGGCAACATTTTCCTTCCTGGCTCACCATGTGAGCCTTCAGGGCTGTAATTCTTGTGCAGGAGACAGGCATTAACTTGCCTCTTAAAATCAGGATGACTTTGGTCCTGAGGGGTGGTCATAAGACACCCTCAGGTTTTTAAGGAAATGTCACCACTTAATCATGTAGCCTTCAGATGATTATGAAGATCAGTCCAAAAAGAGGCTGCCCTGGATTACTGGGAGGGGTCTCCCAGGGAGTCAATGGACTCATTATTTATGTGCATCCTTGCAGGTGTTATCCCTATGAGGGATATCATTGAATTAGAAAAGGCTGTGTAAAATTTGTCCTAGAATTTAGCCACATGATCAGTGACACGCTGGGGCTGAAACTGAGCTGTAGTTTCAAGAGAGCCTCTACGGCCTGTGCTCTTTCTATGTAGAATGCTGCTGCTGACCTTGCTGGCATGAGGTTGTATGCTAGGCAGTCTGACCTTATTATGACAGGTCTGGGATAACATCACAACAGGTTAATGTAGGAAGTCCAGGTGTGCATAGAGAGAGCTGGAGGTACAGGTTCACAAAGTTGGCCAACTAGTAATGGTCCAGGGCACTCCCTGAGGATCCAGTGGTTAAGAAACCACCTTGCTATGCAGGGGAGGCGAGTCCAATCCTTGGTCAGGGATGCAAGATCCCACATGCCTCTGAGCAATTAAGCAAGCCCATATGCTGCAAATAAGACCTGATTCAGCCAAATAAACAATTTTTTAAAAAAGAAAACAACTAGTAATGAGCCCAGGACTCTTTCTTTTGCCTTGTAGCAAGGCCAAGCACAATGAATATGTTGAAACCTTGCCCCCTGACCTGGCTGTCCTCCTGCAGACTGTGTTTATATGCTAAGGTGAATAGCTCTCTGAGTATGCCTTTAGGTATTTGCATATATGCAACTCATCACAGTACTGGTCGGTGGCTGGACACTTGAGAAAAGAGACTAGAAGCATAGGAATGCAATCTATAGTTTTAGTAAAGGGATTTGTTCTAAGGTATAGAGAGAATCACAGTTAGATAGTGGGTGAATTCAATTGGCCAGAAAGTAAAGAGGAGTACACTGGCATTCCTCTAGTATGTGGTTAAATCCATTTTTCTACAGCAACTGGACTGGAGGAGTTATGGTAAAAGAGTAGACATGTATTTGGGAAAACTTGAAACTGATCTCCAAAACATGGCTAAAAATTGGAGATCCTGGTCTGAGATGATGGACTTGGGGAAACCAGTGAGTTGGAAAATCTTTAATAAGATCCATCTGTGTTATCAAGAAGTTATAGGGATCTTAAGCAATAGAGAGTACCTTGGACTGCAAGGAGATCTAACCAGTCCATTCTAAAGGAGATCAGTCCTAGGATTTCTTTGGAAGGAATGATGCTTAAGCTGAAACTCCAGTACTTTGGCCACCTCATGTGAAGAGTTGACTCCTTGGAAAAGACTCTGATACTGGGAGGGATTAGGGGCAGGAGGAAAAAGGGGACAACAGAGGATGAGATGGCTGGATGGCATTACCGACTCGATGGACACGAGTCTGAGTGAACTCTGGGAGATGGTGATGGACAGGGAGGCCTGGCGTGCTGCGATTCATGCGGCGCAAAGAGTCGGACACGACTAAGCGACTGAACTGAACTGAACTGAAGCAATAGATGTGGCCATTTGGATGCTATTAACCAAGACCAGGTTGACACTGTGGCCCTGGACTGGGCAAAGTGAACAGAGAATGCTTGTTTTCTTCTTCTCTCTGGAAATCTGTTGGAAGGTCACCTTAGAAAGTTCTCACCACCAAGGAGGTCATCACAGTAGAAATTAGTAGGCAGAAAGTAAAATCTGACAGAATACTTCCTGGAAGCCCCCCTCCTACACCCAAGAGTGCTATGAAAAAAATTCTGAACGTTATTATTTCCAAGCGGGGGCTAGAAGTGAGAGCAGGTGAGCCTGCCATGGGTCATGTGTTGCATGGTGAGGAGACCCTATAGCTAAGACTGCAAAGGGCAGGCCCAAACCCAGGAGCAGGCTGAAGCACGAGAAGGGCCGGGGCTGCCGAGTTAGCTGAGGAAGACTGACAGCCTCCCCATAAATAGTCTTGCTGCATTGTCAAGGCTGAAGACACAGACAAGTATACAACAGTCACTTCAGTTGTGTCTGACTCTTTGCAATCCTATGGAATATAGCCCACCAACCTCCTCAGTCCATGGGATTTCCAGGCAATAATACTGGAGTGGGTTTCCATACCTTCCTCCAGGGGATCTTCCCAACCCAGGGATTGAATCCACGTCTCTTTTGTCTCCTGCACTGCAGGCAATTCTTTATTTCTTAGCCAGTGGGGAAGTCCTTCTTGGCCACCCTGATCATCCTGTTTAAAACCAAGGTCCTCCCATCCCCTGAACCCCTGACGTGCTTCAGCCTGCTCTAGCTTTTCCGTGGCAGTTTTCACCTTTTAACATACTATGTCATCTACTTCTTTATGGGGAATATGGTTAACAGTCCATCTGCTAACTCCCCTAGAGCAGGAAACTTTTTTTTTCCTGATGTATCCAAAACACCTGGTACATCATCAGTTCAGTTCAGTTCAGTTCAGTCACTCAGTCATGTCCGACTCTTTGCGACCCCATGATCATAGCACACCAGGTCTCCCTGTCCATCACCAACTTCCGGAGTTCACTCAGACTCATGTCCGTCGAGTCAGTGATGCCATCCAGCCATCTCATCCTCTGTTGTCCTTCTCTCCTCCTGCCCCCAATCCCTCCCAGCATCAGGGTCTTTTCCAGTGAGTCAACTCTTCGTATGAGGTGGCCAAAGTAATGAAGTTTCAGCCTCAGCATCAGTCCTTCCAATGAACACCCAGGACTGATCTCCTTTAGGATGGACTGATTGGATCCCCTTGCATTCCAAGGGACTCTCAAGAGTCTTCTCCAACACCACAGTTCAAAAGCATCAATTCTTCAGTGCTCAACTTTCTTCACAGTCCATCTCTCACATCCATACATGACCACTGGAAAAACCATAGCTTTGACTAGATGGAACTTTGTTGGCAAAGAAATGTCTCTGCTTTTTAATATGCTGTCTAGGTTAGTCATAACTTTCCTTCCAAGGAGTAAGCGTCTTTTAATTTTATGGCTGCAGTCACCATCTGCAGTGATTTTGGAGCCCAAAAAAATAAAGTCAGCCACTGTCTCCACTGTTTCCCCATCTATTTCCCATGAAGTGATGAGACCAGATGCCATGATCTTCATAGGTACTTTAAAAATATCTGTAGAACAAATAAAGAACTTTAAAAAATACTTGACTTGTGCAAGTCCAACCAGGCTGCTATAACAAAATATCACAGACTAAATTGGTTATAAACAACAGAAATTTATTGTTAACAGTTCCGGGGGCTAGAAGTCCGAGACCAGAGTGCCAGTATGTTTCGGTAAGGGCCTTCCTTTGATGACAGAATTGTAGTTGTGTCCTACACGGCCTTAGGGACAAGGGCGCTCTCTCAGGCCTTTTTTATATGGGTATTAATTTCATTCACAAGGGCTCTGCCTTCAGGAGGTACTCACCTCCCAAATGCCCAACTCCTAATACTATCACTTTGGGGGGTTGGCATTTCAACATATGAAGTGATGGGGCAGCAGGGGACACAAAGTTCATCTGTTTGTTGTTCAGAGCTAGTCGTGTCTGACTCTTTGTGACCCTGTGGACTGCAGCATGTCAGGCTCCTCTGTCCGCCACTGTCTCCCTTTGCTCAAATTGATTTCCATTGAGTTGGTAATGCTATCTAACCATCTCATCCTCTGCCACCACATTCTCCTTTTGCCTTCCATCTTTCCTGGCATCAGAGTTGTCAGTGCTATATAAGTGTTAGTTCTCAAGGGAAAGAAAGTTCTAGATGAAAAGAAAGAAGAAAGTTTTAGAGGAAAAGAAAGAAGAAAAAAGAAATTTTGAACATAAATATAAAATTTGTGTTGTTAAATTAGCAAACCTAACCCTTCCTTAATTCACTTTAATTTAGGAGAAGCCAGTTGGTAAAGTTACATTTTCACACAATTGAAAAGAGTTTTGTTTCTTACAACCATAAACAGCAATTCATTTAACAGAATGTCTAGACAGCAGTTCCTCTGGATCTGCCTTAATAACATATTTTAATTAGCAGATACTGGCATATAGACAAGAACAGAGTCAAAGCCCTTCATCACATTCCTTTTCAGATATAGAGGGAAAGCTGATACCTTAAAAACATCATCTCTATAGCAACACAAATTGTGTTAGTTTGCTAGGGCTGCCATAACAATGCACCACAGACTGAGTGGCTTAAACAGGAATGTCTTTTACAATTCTGGAAGCCAAAAGTCTGAGATCAAGGTGTCATCCAGGTTAGTTTCTTTTGAGGCTTTTCTTGTTGGCTTGTAGGTGGCTGTCTTCTCCCTGTCTTCACATGATCTTTCTTCATGTATGTCTGGTTTCAGATTTCCTCTTATAAGGATACCAGTCATACTGGATTAGGGCCCACTCTCATTTTAACTTAATTACCCACTTAAAGACTATCTTCGGGTACATCCTATTCTGAGGTACTGCAGGTTAGGGATTCAACATATAAATTTGGGAAGGGCATAGCTCCTAACACTAGTAAAATTAAAAAAAAAAAAAGATTTGTATTGACAAAGGATAAAATTAGCAAGATCTTTCTTTAGCTAAGCTTAACTGGACAAATAATATAAGGTATTATGCAGGTCTCTTTTGAAATCTGTTCAAGGTAGTCAACTTCAAAGTACATATTTGGAACAAACTGAAAATTTCTTCAATGTTTTTTGCCTATAACTGTACACTGTACCTCAGTTCAGTTCAGTTCAGTCGCGCAGTCGTGTCCGACTCTTTGCGACCCCATGAATCGCAGCACGCCAGGCCTCCCTGTCCACCACCAACTCCCGGAGCTCACTCAGACTCACGTCCATTGAGTCCTTGATGCCATCCAGCCATCTCATCCTCGGTCATCCCTTTCTCCTCCTGCCCCCAATCCCTCCCAGCATCAGGGTCTTTTCCAATGAGTCAACTCTTCGCATAAGGTGGCCAAAGTACTGGAGCTTCAGTTTTAGCATCATTCCTTCCAAAGAAATCCCAGGGTTGATCTCCTTCAGAATGGACTGGTTGGATCTCCTTGCAGTCCAAGGGACTCTCAAGAGTCTTCTCCAACACCACAGTTCAAAAGCATCAATTCTTCTGCGCTCAGCCTTCTTCACAGTCCAACTCTCACATACATACATGACCACAGGAAAAACCACAGCCTTGACTAGACAGACCTTAGTCGGCAAAGTAATGTCTCTGCTTTTGAATATACTATCTAGGTTGGTCATAACTTTTCTTCCAAGGAATAAGTGCCTTTTAATTTCATGGCTGCAGTCACCATCTGCAGTGATTTTGGAGCCCAAAAAAACAAAGTCTGACACTGTTTCTACTGTTTCCCCATCTATTTCCCATGAAGTGATGGGGCCAGATGCCATGATCTGGCAATGATAATTTTTAGGAGCATTATTTGAGCAGCTTCTGAAATTTTAAAGAAAAGACTGTTATTTGAGGAAGAGAATGCTTTGTGTAAATGCCATAAAGTTTTTTCTCTATTAAAAAAATAAAATAGATGATTTTAAAATATCTTTGTTTCCAGAATTTATACACTTTCATAAGAAATCAGACATTTTTAGTTATTTTTTGATTCAAGAAGTGTGGTTGTCTTTTTAAAGTCATTATTAGTGAGTAGCATATATTTAGCTCTCTAACCATTAGCGGTCTGTAATCTCTAGAGTAATTGTGTATACCTCTCAACGATAAAAGGAAATAACATAATAACTATACAATGGTAATAAATCCCTATTTGATCTGTCTGCCCTATCCAGTCCCTTCTCTGGGAATTGTCCTTTTCCCCACTTCATATGGTTATATAGGGAGCAACTGCCAATGTTGCTCCATCATCTGAAAAATTGACACCTGTGTAAACTGACCCGGTGATCTGGCATCCAGATCAAAGTTTATTCAGCTGTCAAGAAACAAAAAGGCAGTCCCAGAATGGGAGAAAATATTTGCAAATCATATACCTGACATAAGGGGCTTGTATCCAAAATATATAAGGAGCTTTTATACTCAACAAATGTCCCATGGGAAATAGATTTGAATAGAAATTTCTTCAAAGAAGTTATTAAAATAGCCAATAAGCATATGAAAAACTATCAAACATCATTAGCCATCAGGGAAATGCAAGTCAAAACCACAAAGAAATGCCGTTTCACATCCACTAGTATGACTGTAATAAAAAAGGCAACAAATAGTAAGAGTTGGCAAGGATGTGGAGAAATTGGAACCCTCGTAAATTGCTGGTGGGATTGAAAAATGGTGCAGCCACTCAGGAAAACATGGATGAACCTCGAAAACATGATACTAACTGGAAGAACCAAGACATAAAGGTCATATATGATTCTATTTATATGAAACATGCAGAATAGGCAGATTTTAGAGACAGAAACAGATTAGTGGTTGCAAGGAGCTGGGCATAAAGAGGAATGACTCCTAATGGGTATAGGGTTTCTTTTTGGAATTATGAGAATGTTCTGCAATTAGATATTGGTGATTGAGGTATAATTTTGTGAATATACAATAGATTCTCCTTTTTTGTAGTAGTTCTATTCTGTAAAGTTGCCACAAACACTGAATTAGTGACTACTACGATTGGTTCCCAAAGTTTCTGATCATAACATTTTCATCTATCAGTCTTACAAAAGCTTGTTTTGTGTGTGTTCCTGTTTAAAGACACCTTACTTAATACAGATTTCTTATAATTAATTTTATTTAATATTACTTTATACTAAAACACTGGCCAGGAAGAGTTTAACATTTTCTTCACCCTGGATAATGTGACAGTCCATTTCTTTGGCTTTCCATGTCACAACTATGCTACCTAATATAGTTTGTACTTTTTTTAAAGTTGGTTATCACCTCATGAATCTACCAATTTAGCCACTTTTCCATCACCTCATCACACACTATAAGTGTTACATCAGTACTTGGCAGATTTCCTCTTTCTTTGTCTGGAGGTACAGCATTGTTGTTTAATTAACATTGATCTCATAACCAAGAGCACTATAACTCATGCCTGAAAAATAATTATCTAACATCTGTTTTCTCTGTCATGTCCCTCCCAGACTTCCTGTGTTTAGAAACACTAGACAGCACTTGAACACTCCATAGTTGAAGGCCATTCTAAACAGCAATATCACCAACAAAAAGCACAAAAGTGTTAAAAAGGTGCCCTCAATAGACTACAGGAAGGGTACTTGGCTTGTAGTACGAGAGTGTGTGTTCAGCAATTCAGATTTTTCACCATTCTGCTCAGGTCCATGAATGAGCATCTAGATCAAAAACCACTGAGTTTTACACTTTAAAAGTGAACTTGATAGTATTGTTGAACCCAAGTTTACATGCCTGAAGCATGGTAAATCCAAATAAACCAAAGCATCAGAGTTTGGAGCAGAGAAAGGTGTATTGCAGGGCCAAACAAGAAGACTGGCTAGGTCAGGCTAAAAAAGCCCAAACTCCCCAGTGGTGTTCAGGGGAGTTTTTATAGGGAAAACTTGTGGAGAGGTCTGCAGGATGTGTTATCTTTCTCTGATTGGTTGGCTGGTAGGAGGTAACAGGCCCATATTCCAGGAATCTCTATCATCAGCCTTCTGATTCCTAGCAGTCTGGAGTCCAAATTGCTTCTGTTCAGCCTGAGATTACAATCCTCAATCTGGGTGGGGGCCTTAGTTCCTATAGAACTCAAAGATACGTATCAGATTGTTATGTGCATTTCTTGAGGAAGAATCAGGACCCTGCCTCATCATTGTACTATTGTGTCATGTATGGATGTGAGAGGTGGACCATGAAGAAGGCTGAGCCCCAAAGAACTGATGCTTCTAAACAGCGGTGCTGGAGAAGACTCTTGAGAGTCCCTTGGACCGCAAGGAGATCCAACCCGTCCATCCTATATCAGTCCTGAGTGTTCATTGGAAGGACTGATGCTAAAGCTGAAACGCCAATACTTTGGCCACCTGATGCGAAGAGCTGACTCATTTGAAAAGACCCTGATGCTGGGAAAGATTGAAGGTGAGAGTTTAGAAGGGGACAACAGAAGATGAGATGGTTGGATGGCATCACCAACTCAATGGACATGGGTTTGGGTGGACTCCAGGAGATAGGGAAGGACAGGGAAGCCTGGCATGCTGCAGTCCATGGGGTTGCAAAGAGTCAGACATGACTTAGCAACTGAACAACAACAAGAAATTGTTTCTTGACTACCTTTCCTTTGTTTTTGATTTCCTCACTCCCCTAATTACTAACTTCTTGAATCTGCCTTTGGAACTCAGGAAGGTTGAAGCCTTTCCCTACAAACAAATAACAGGGAATATGAAAAGGCTTTTGTACAGTAAGTCCCCTACATACAAATAAGTTCCATTCAAGAGTGAATTCATAGGTTCAATTTGTTTGTAAATCCTTCGAAGTTAGTCTAGGTACTCAACTAACACAGTTGGCTATATAGTACTGTACTATAATAGGTTTATAATATTTTCACACATATAATACACAAAACACAAATAAATACAAAAAATAAAGAAAACATTTTTAACCTCACAGTACAATACCTTGAAAAGTACAGTAGTACGGTACAACAGCTGGTATACAGGAGCTAGCATCTAGTGAACAGGAAAGAAGAGTTACTGACTGACTGAGGGAGAGGGTTGGGAGATGGTAGAGTCGAAGGATCGTCAGCAATAGAAGATGAAAGACAGATTGCAATTTCACTCATACCTGATGCTGATGGAATGCACGTTCACATCTTTGAAAGTTTGCAACTTGAAGTTTCATGTGTAGGGGACTTATTGTACCTGGGAGGGTCCAATAAGGTCCTGCTCAGCTTCAATAATATGTGAATTTTAAAATTATGTCTCATTAAAGCTGTTTTGTCTTGATTTTTTTACTTAAAAAAATATCAAGTATGTCAGTGGGCAATTCTATACATAACACATAGCACTCATGATATATAGCTTTTTTTTTCTCCCATGTATCCTGTGAAACAGAAAAATACCATTCTATTCCATGACAAAAGAATGAGATTGACTAGCAGAGAGAAATAGACAAAAAGGAAACCCAGAAAGAATACTTTCTGGGCTCCTTACAGTGCTTCAGACCCTGATTTCTATCCTTTGGAGGCCTGCTTGCCCAGTTCTTTCTTTGATCTCACTGTAAGCAATGCTCCCTTCTTCCTTAAGCTGGCTCACGTAGATTCTATTTCTTCCAATCAAAATAATTCAAATTAATATAATAACTTTTTTAGAGTTTATATATATAGTTTATTGTTCTTTTTCAATCACTAAGTTGTGTCCAACTCTGTGACCCCATGAACTGCAGCATGCCAGGCTTCCATCCTTCACTATCTCCCGGAGTGTGCTCAAGCTCATTTCCTTTGAGTTGGTGATGCCATCCAACCATCTCATCCTCTGTTGCCCCCTTCTCCTCCTGCCCTCAATCTTTCCCAGCAACAGGGTCTTTTCCAATGAGTCAACTCTTCACATTAGGTGGCCAAATTATTGGAGCTTCAGCTTCAGCATCAGTCCTTCCAATGAATATTCAGGGTTGATTTCCTTTAGGACTGACTGGTTTGATCTCCTTTCTGTTCAAGGGACTCTCAAGAGTCTATATAGTATATATATAAAGTTTTTTAGAGTTTATATATATATGATGTAATATTATTTATAAATATTTTTCTGGAATCTTTTGATCAAATGATGAGTGAGTTTAATTAGGTCAACTAGAACTTGAATGAATATTGAGATGGCTGTGAACCATAAGACTGAATTTCTTGAGAGCAAGCTGGCATCTTGGTTTGGCCTATTCAGTCTAGTCCTACCATCCATTCCCATATGAGAAATGTTGAGTGCTATAAGGTATTCCTGGCACCGCAGTGTATTAGGATCCCTAGAACAAGCTCTCTTCAGGAGAAGTAACAACTTGATTTGTGATCCTGACTCTATCACAATGAGACATCTGTAAAAGGAGGAGATCAGAAAAACAAATCAGTCCTTAAGGCCTCTTGCAGCTCTGATATTTTTTGTTATATAAATTAAACATAACTTCTTAAAATAGTTCATACACTATAGATTATCTTACTAAACCCTCCTTTATGGCCATCATAGAAGATAAAGGTCAACTCAGGCTGACTCAGCCCAGTGGATCCAGATCAAGTTACAGTGTCCAAACAAGCTCTATTCCAGCTCTCAGCTGAGTTAGCAAATCCCTATAAAAGATTATAATTGATCATTTAAGTGCAATTTTTGCAGAGAGACCTTGGGGCATTTAATCTTAATAACACAAGAAAGGGATTTTAAGCCTCTTTTTCCCTCTCTCCTCACAAATATTCAAACTCTTCATTGTCCAAGAGCCCAAATGAGATTTCCCCGGGTGATTTGAGCCATTGGTATACAGCAACCTGGGAGGGTCTGAGTGGAGCTGTGGTTCTCAGACTTTCAATTCAGTTCAGTCACTCAGTTATGTCCAGCTCTGTGCAACCGCGTGGACTGCAGCACACCAGGCCTCCCTGTCCATCACCAACTCCCGGAGTCTACCCAAACTCATGTCCCTTGAGTCAGTGATGCCATCAAACCATCTCATCCTCTGTTGTCCCCTTTTTCTCCCACCTCAATCTTTCCCAGCGTCAGAATCTTTTGAAATAAGTCAGCTCTTCACATCAGGTGGCCAAAGTATTGGAGTTTCAGCTTCAACATAGTCCTTCCAATGAACACCCAGGACTGATCTCCTTTAGGATGGACTGGTGGGTTCTCCTTGTAGTCTAAGGGACTCTCAAGAGTCTTCTCCAACACCACAGTTCAAAGCATCAACTCTTCAGCACTCAGCTTTCTTTATAGTCCAACTCTCACCTCCATATATGACCACTGGCAAACCATAGCTTTGACTAGATGGACCTTTGTTGACAAAGTAATGTCTCTGCTTTTTAATATGCTGTCTAGGTTGGTCATAGCTTTCCTGCCAAGGAGCAAGCATCTTTTAATTTCATGGCTACAGTCACCATCTGCAGTGATTTTGGAGCCCCCTCAAAATTAATTCTGTTGCTGTTTTCACTGTTTCCCCATCTATTTGCCATGAAGTGATGGGACCGGATGCCGAGATCTTAGTTTTCTGAATGTTGAGCTTTAAGCCAACTTTTTCACTCTCCTTTTTCACTTTTAAGAGGCTCTTTAGTTCTTTACTTTCTGTTATAAAGGTGGTGTCATCTGTATATCTGAGGCTATTGATATTTCTCCTAGCAATCTTGATTCCAGCTTGTGCTTCCTCCAGCCCAGCGTTTCTCATGATGTACTCTGCATAGAAGTTAAATAAGCAGGGAGACAATATACAGCCTTGATGTACTCCTTTTCCTATTTGAAACCAGTCTGTTGTCCCATGCTCAGTTCTAACTGTTGCTTCCTGACCTGCATACAGGTTTCTCAAGAGGCAGGTCAGGTGGTCTGGTATTCCCATGTCTTTCAGAATTGTCCACAGTTTATTGTGATCCACACAGTCAAAGGCTTTGGCATAGTCAATAAAGCAGAAATAGATGTTTTTCTGGAACTCTCTTGCTTTTCCCATGATCCAGCAGATGTTGGCAATATGATCTCTGGTTCCTCTGCCTTTTCGACATACAGCTTGAATATCTGGAAGTTCATGGTTCATGTATTGCTGAAGCCTGGCTTGGAGAATTTTGAGCATTAATTTGCTAGCATGTGAGATGAGTACAATTGTTCAGTAGTTCAGCATTCTTTAGCATTGCCTTTCTCGAAGCTCTGAGTTTAGCCTGTAGCAGAATACCCTGGAGAGCTTGTTAAAAAACAGATTGCTAGGCTCCACCCCAGAGTCTCTGATTCAGCAGGTCCCAGAAGGGTCAGAAATTTTACATTTCTAGCTGGTTCCCAAGCAACATGGACTTTAGGTTATTAGTTCAGAAACAAACTTTGAGAACCATGAAGGAAGAAATTCTCAAAGAGTCGATGTTTGGAGTCAGGTGTTTTTGCCCCTGAGAAGCTGTCAGTTTGGGGAATTGTTGTAACAGACATCTCAGAGCCTCCATGTTGGTTTTCACTTGACCTTCATCTTTCCTGTTTTTAGCTTTCCTTGTGGCTCAGCTGGTAAAGAATCTGCCTCCAGTGTGGGAGACCTGAGTTCGATTCCTGGGTTGGAAAGATCCCCTGGAGAAGGAAAGGCTAACCACTCCAGTATTCTGGCCTAGAGAATTCCATGGACTGTATAGTCCATGGAGTTGCAAAGAGTGAGACACAACTGAGCAACTTTCACTTCACTTCATCTTTCCTATTTTTAGCTTTCCTAGAGAGACAGGGAGCTTCTCTTAAGAGCTTTCTAAAGCATTCGGTATATCTCCTTTCAAAGTCCCATGAAATGACATTCCTGAAGCATCTGCCTGATTGATATGTAATGTGAGAATAGTTGCTTAATGAAACTGGTGCATTCAAGCCTTACATGAATATTTTATGCTGTATCCTTTATCAAGGGTGACTCCCATCCCTTTAGGTCAATCTTAGAGATGCAATTTTCTGATACTCCTTGATAAGCGCCTAATGTGCACAAGGTAGCAGATTAAGGGCTATGAATGCATGCCTACATGCACTGGCCACAATGTACTTATCATGGTGGTGTAGAACTCAGGGTATAAAGTAGAAGATGGCCTGTGGCATTAGGAGGGCCTGGGCAAAATTCTGTCAAGGTCTAGAAGTGATCTCAACTGGTTTTGGTTTGGTTTTTCTTAAGGTTGTGAGCTCTGGAAGTGTGGCACTCTGTCACTTTAGTGCTTTTATGCTACTGTGAGGGCTTCCCAGGCGGCTCAGTGGGTGATGAATCCACCTGCAATGTAGGAGACATGAATTCAATCCCTGGGTTGGGAAGATACCCTGGAGGAGGGCATGGCAACCCAGTATTCTTGCCTGGAGAATCCCACGGACAGAGGAGCCTGGTGGTCTACAAGTCATAAGGTCGCAAAGAGTTGGACCCGACTGAAGCAACTGAGCACACACATACTATGAATGATTACTCTGACATTAGTGGTGTAACATTGTCTCTCTAAAAAATATAAAGAAAGATAGCAGCATAGGACCAAAGAAAACAAAGGGCCACTCATGGAATAAGAAGCAGGAAGTGACAGTAAGGTGACTGGCCACCCTTAGTGGTTCAGTGGAACTCCCTTCCCTAACCTTGTCTCTTCTTCTTCCATCTCTCTCTCACACCTCCAACCACACTGTTCCTTTTCAGCCTACCCATGGGCTAACCAAGCTGAACAATTTGCAGTTTTAGAAAGGACAGAGAAATAGAGTACAAAAATAGCTCACTCACCTTATCATTTGCAGCTATTGGAACAAACATCCTTGCAGTTCCACTGGGATCTGCATTTATTTTTAGACTTAGAATCAGGTGGTCTGGTATTCCCATCTCTTGCAGAATTTTCCACAGTTTATTATGATCCACACAGTCAAAGGCTTTGGCATAGTCAATAAAGCAGAAATAGATGTTTTTCTGGAACTCTCTTGCTTTTTCCATGATCCAGTAGATGTTGGCAATTTGATCTCTGGTTCCTCTGCCTTTTCTAAATCCAGCTTGAACCTCTGGAAGTTCACAGTTCATGTATAGCTGAAGCCTGGCTTGGAGAATTTTGAGCATTGCTTTGCTAGCGTGTGCTGCTGCCGATGAGTCACTTCAGTTGTGTCTGACTCTGTGCGACCCCATAGATGGCAGCCCACCAGGCCCCTCTGTCCATGGGATTTTCCAGGCAAGAGTACTGGAGTGGGTGCCATTGCCTTCTCCGGCTAGCATGTGAGATGAGTCCAATTGTGCAGTAGTTTGAGCATTCTTTGGCATTGCTTTTCTTTGGGATTGGAACGAAAACTGACCTTTTCCAGTCCTGTGGCCACTGCTGAGTTTTCCAGATTTGCTGACATATGTGGATCACAATAAACTATGGAAAATTCTGAAAGAGATGGGAATACCAGACCACCTGACCTGCCTCTTAAGAAACCTGTGTGCAGGTCAGGAAGCAACAGTTAGAACTGGACATGGAACAACAGACTGGTTCCAAATAGGAAAAGGAGTACGTCAAGGCTGTATATTGTCACCCTGCTTATTTAACTTCTATGCAGAGTACATCATGAGAAACACTGGACTGGATAAAGCACAAGCTGGAATCAAGATTGCTGGGAGAAATATCAATAACCTCAGATATGCAGATGACACCACCCTTCTGGCAGAAAGTGAAGAAGAACTAAAAAGCCTCTTGATGAGAGTGAAAAAGGAGAGTGAAAAAGTTGGCTTAAAGCTCAACATTCAGAAAACTAAGATCATGGCATCTGGTCCCATCACTTCAGGCAAATAGATGGGGAAACAGTGGCTGACTTTATTTTTCTGGCTCCAAAATCACTGCAGATGGTGACTGCAGCCATGAAATTAAAAGATGCTTACTCCTTGAAAGGAAAGTTATGACCAACCTAGATAGCATATTAAACAGCAGAGACATCACTTTGCCAACAAAGGTCCATCTAGTCAAAGCTATGGTTTTTCCAGTGGTCATGTATGGATATGAGAGTCGGACTATAAAGAAAGTTCAATACCAAAGAATTGATGCTTTTGAACTGTGGTGTTGGAAAAGACTCTTGAGAGCCCCTTGGAGTACAGGGAGATCCAACCAGTCTATCCTAAAGGAAATCAGTCCTGGGTGTTCATTGGAAGGACTGATGTTGAAGCTGAAACGCCAATACTCTGGCCACCTGATGCAAAGAGCTGACTCATTTGAAAAGACCCTGATGCTGGGAAAGATGAGGGCAGGAGGAGAACAGGGACAACAGAGGATGAGATGGTTGGATGGCATCACCAACTCAATGGACATGGGTTTGGGTGGACTCCAGGAGTTGGTGATGGACAGGGAGGCCTGGCATGCTGCAGTTCACGGGGTTGCAAAGAGTTGGACACAACCGAGCGACTGAACTTAACTGAACTGAAATAACTTTATGCATACCAATCTCTAGAGTATTTCAAAACAGATATAAATGAGAATGTGTGTGAAAGCCAAACTGTGACATAACTTTCTACTCAATATGTATTTAGTTAGGTTAGATACAAGTTTCTGCTCATACTTAAAATTGAGTTGGAAGATATCTTAAACTTTTAAAATTTAGATATAACTGACATAAAATTATACAAATAATGATTCAATGTAGGTATATTGCAAAATGATCACGGCAGTAAGTCTAGTTAATACACATCATCACACATCTTTTTTCTTGTGTTGAGAACTTTAAAGACTTTCTTAGCTACTTGCAAATATACAATACAGCATTATTAACTATAGTCACCATGCTATACATTACATCCCCAGCATTTACTTATTTTGTAACTGGAATTTTATACCTTTGACCCTCTTCACCTCTTTTGCCCATCCCTGACTCCTACCTCCAGAAACCACCAATCTGTCCTCTATAATCTAAGAGTTAGTTGGGTTTTCTTGTTTTTTCAGATTCCACATAAAAGTAAGATTATATGGAATTTGTCTTTCTTTTTCTGACTTATTAAAAGTATCTTAAATTTTTAGCAGCAAGTGGGGAAAAAAATGTACCTATATCCAAATTATTATAATAATAAAGAAAATGTAAATGTACTCTCAATACATGTGCATGCATGCTCAGTCATGTCCAACTCTTTGTGACCCCATGAACTGTAGCCCACCAGGTTCCTCTGCCCATGGGAGTTTCCAGGCAAGAATGCTGTAGTGGGTTGCCATTTCCTTCTCCACTCAATACACAATGCTATGATTTTTTTTCTAAAAAAGATCTATTCTAAGTAATTTATTTTCAAAAGTCAGAGTAAAAGAGCCTGTAATAAATACTGTTAGTTTTTTGTTTTTTTTTTCCAGCCATGCCTGCTGCTGGTGGGATCTTTGTTCCTAGATTAGAGATTGAACCCAGGTCCCAGAAGTAGAAGTGCCAAGTCCTAACGCCTGGACTGTCAGAGAATTCTCTATTTTATTTTTTAAACCAAGTGAATGATCTTTCAGTTTCCTTTTAATTCTAAATCCTGAGAGACTGCACCAATATACCCCTAACCTTTTATCTAAATGATTTTTTGAGGCATTTATGATCTTACCTCCTAACTGCTGCTGTTGATTATGCATACTGTTCCATTCAGAGCTAAGCTTCCCTCTTATACAAGATCTAAGAAAAAAATATTTTGAAATTATTTATAGAGCTGTGTCAATGGATCTGAGGCTATAGTAACATTAGCTGAAATATGTGTGATATAATAGAAAGCACAATAGTTAAGTTCTGGCATTAACTAGCTGTAAGACTTTGAATAGCTAGCTTACTTCAGATCTCTGGGTTTTAGTCTCTTCATCTATGAAATAGAGTGACTTGATAAGTAGCTCTGAACTAGAATCACCTGGGAGCTTCTCAAAAGCATCCATGCGCAACCCCCATGCCTAAGCTCTTATACTCCAGACCACCCCAGCCAAAGCCCAGCAGGTACGTTCTAAAAAGCTTTCACGGTCATTCAGGATGGTCTTCTGGATCCTCCCTCTTCTAAAGATTCTCCAAGGCTATGAAATATATCTTTATTTTTTAACCACTTTATCTCTAAGAGAAACCAAGTAAGAGAAACACTTAAAGCCCCTCAATAAAAATTTGGATATTTATTAATATTTTTAAAAGATGACTGGACTGAACTTATTTTTACTGAAACCTTAGAATTTCAAGCTCCCAGAAACCATTATAAATGTAGCTACCCCCAAAGCTTTAAAAATAAGACTGGATTCTATATTGTTCTAAAACCACCCAAACTTTATTGACCTCAACATTTGGCTTATTTTCTACTGGAAAGTCCTCTCTCCCTCTTTTTTTCCTTAACTTTATTGGGAAAAAAGAAGTATCCTTTCTAGCTTAGAGTCATTTAATTATAATCAAAACATTTGTTAAGTACCTTTTGTGTCTGATACAATGCTAGAAGATACATAAAGCAAATTTTTAAAAAAATCATTGCTGCTTTCTGAAAATACATTTCAAAATCAGTAGCATTAAAAGCAAACTGTTAAGGTTTATGGTTTCATGACTTGAGGTATAGAATATTCTCTTGATCCATCACGTACTTCTTATTTTCTAAAATACTTGCATCTTTTTCCCCACATACTCAGAATGCATTTTCATTCTGATTCAATAAATAAACTAAAAAACGGACTGGATCCTTTGTCTTCTGAAGCACCTTGAGTCCAGGAAATGTGGATAATCATTGTAGCTTCAATGCCTAGCACCCTGCCAAGCACAAAGTAGGTGCCCAATAAATGCTGGACTACATGAATAAATGGATGTGTTACCTCCTTCCTCGGGCCAATTCTCCAAGGCAAAGGTAGAAAAAGCAACTGAGGTGGCAGGTTACCTCGACTACTCTGAATCTTCACACAGGGCACTGGGAGAGTGAGTGGCCATCTTTCCTGGATCTAAGTTTCTCATTTCTCAAGTTTCCTTCCTAGGAGTGATGCGGTGAGAAGACCCTGTGAGACGCTGTGGCTATACAACCACATGATTGATTATTTTCATTGACTTTGTTTTTTAATTCTTTAATTAATTGTCTCCTGGTTTCTGAGGCTGCCTCAACCTTGCTTATTTTGTTTTTTTTTTTAATTTTGATGTTTATTTATTATTATGAGAATAAAAAAATAATTTTAGGGGTTACTTTACAATGTTTTGTTAGTTTCTGCTATACTCAGCCATAAAAATGAATGAAAATTGAGTCATTTGAAGAGACATAGATGGACCTAGAATCCGTCATAAGGAGTGAAGTAAGTCCGAAAAACAATTAATCATATATTAATGCATATGTGCTATATATACGAAATTAGAAAAATGGTGTTGATGAATCTATTTGCAAGCCTGGGATAGAAACATGGATGTAGAGACCAGAGTGTGGACACAAGGGTGGGGAAAGGGGAATGAATGGGGAGACTGCGATTAACATATACACACCACCATGTGTGAAATAGATAGCTAGTGGGAACTTGCTATATAGCACAGGGAGCTCAGCCTGGTGCTCTGTGGTAAACGTGCTTAGTTTTATAGCAACTGCAGTGGTAACAGCTTCCAAACAGTTCACCGCTGCTAACTGCTATTCACACTTACTCAGCTTTGTATACCTGGCATCTCACAGAGCACCTGGATTGAGGATCAGTAGGGTTCATTGCAGAGGCTGCTGTATCTAAAAAATACACATGCTTGGGTCCCAACTAAATCAGGTTCTGATTTAATTGGTCTTGAGAGCCGCCTCACATCAGAATGTCTAAAATTTTGACAGGTGATCAGAAGGTGCAGCCAAGCACCTATGGGACAGACTTCACACACTTATTCACTGCCCCTTATTAAGAGGGAGATGAGTTGTTCATCAGAAGCCATGAGGTGGCTAGGATTTTTCCTAGCTTCCTTTTAGGATCTTTCCCTTTGATGGAGTCAGAATTCAAAGTGTAGAAATAGAGGCTGCTACAGAGAGAAATGGGCTTTTCTTGTGGCCCAGATGGTAAAGACTCTGCTGGGATTGCAGGAGACCTGGGTTTGATCCTTGGGTCAGGAAGATCCCCTGGAGAAGGGAATGGCAACCCACTCCAGTATTCTTGCCTGGAGAATTCCGTGGACAGAGGAGCCTGGCGGGCTACGGTCCATGGGGTCGCAAAGTGTCAGACATGACTGAGTGGCTAACACAAAGAGAAATGGGCACCATTGTCACACCTTTATGCACACCTCTCAATGGCACTGTCTTGCAAATCCCTACCAGGACCCCATCTTGGCTTTCTCACCTCAACTGGTGCTCCCTCATCTTCTCTAGAACAGCCTTCTTTCAGCTCTCAACTGCCATGCCTCTCCTCACTTCGACCGTCCCAGCTGTTGTACCCTCTTCCTGGAATAGTGCCCACTCCTCATCCTGACTCCCAGCCAAGCCATTCACTTATCCATTTGCATCAATAACTCATATACAGTGTTGAGGCTCACGATTAAATGTTCCTTGGTCAGGGGAGAATGTTTTCTTTGACCTTCAGACTAGGGGTTATGTTCTCAGCACATAGGATGACACTCTTAAGGCTATCATCCATTATTTATTTGGTTAATTGTTCAATTTCTGTCTTCTCTCTGCAGGGGTGAGATGGAATCTGGCTGGCTCACTCTTCACGGGGCTCTGTGGTCAAATCATTCTGTAACCCTTGGCATATTATTTAACCTTGCCAAGCTTCAAGTTTCTAATTAGTGAAGTGTTCATGTCAATAGCACCCATGTCGTAGGACTGTGTAGGAATTAAATGAGGTCGTTCATGCAGAGGCTAGTGATCTGATGCCAATCACATAATAAACGATTGGAAAATTGTTAAGTATGTTTATTTAGTGGGGAATACGTGGGGCTTCCCTGGTGGCTCAGATGGTAAAGAATCTGCATGCAATGAGGGAGACTCAGGTTCGATCCCTGGGTTGGGAAGATCCCTTGGAAAGGGAATGGCTACCCACTTCAGTATTCTTGCCTGGAGAATTCCATGGAGAGAGGAGCCTGGCGGGCAGGAGCCTGGCAGGCTACAGTCCATGGGGTCGCAAAGAGTCAGACACAACTGAGTGACTTTCACACTTTTTAGCTTAGATGTGGTTCCACATGACCTCTTAGGGTTCCTTCCAAATCTCCTCTTACAATTGTGTGATATCACACAGTTTTGGAGTTTGTACTGTGCTGTGCTAAGTTGATTCAGTCATGTCCATCTCTGTTGGACTCTTTGGACTGTAGCCTGCCAGGCTCCTCTATGGGATTCTCCAGGTAAGAATACTGGAGTGGGTTGCCATTCCCTACTTCAGGGGATCTTCTTGACCCAGGGATAGAACCCACGTCTCTTATGTCTCCTGCATTGGCAGGTGATTCTTTACCACTAGCACCACCTGGGAAGCCCCATTGGCATTTAGGGACTAAATAAACAAGAGCTCTTTTCCTCCTTTCCAAAATCTGCAACCAAATAAGAAAGAAAACATGAGACAGAAAAATAAATGCCTGTTAACTTTATAACAGGAAAAGCAGATGGGACAAGGTAATTTTAGCTGTGAAGCCAAAGGAGTTTATAAGACCCTTCCCAAAATCCATTCATGCCAACTCTGAAATAGCAGACCTCATCTTAGGTGCAGAGCTGCCTCAGTGAGCAAACCACAGAGAAGAGCAGAAGATATGGGTGTCCCAGAGACAGACTGGCCCAGAAAGATAAAACCCCAAAGGGCCAGAGCCAAGCCCAGTCACCAATCAGGTTAAGCTATCCAATCTCCCTGGGAGAGGGGAGGATGGGGGACAAAGATAAAAGGAGTCCTGACATGCCTATTCCTCCTGACAAGGAAATGGACCAACCATCCCCAAGTGGAAACATGAGGAATGGGAAATAAATACTGTCTCTTTCACAACATAGAATTTTTTAAAGCTCGTTTTTTAAAATAAATATTTATTTTTATTTACTTATTTATTTGGCTGTTCTAGGTCTTAGTTGTGGTGTGTAGAATCTTTTCTTTTTCTTTTGGTAACTTTAAATGTTTTATTTTGTATTGGGTTATAGCCAATTAACAATGTCGTGGTAGTTTTAGGCGAACAGTGAAGGGACTCAACCATACATACACATGTCTCCATTCCCCCAAACCCCCTCCCAAGGAAATTTTTTTTTTCACTTGTGGTGTGAAAACTCTTAGTTGCAGCATAGAGGCTGTAGTTCCTTGACCAGGGATCGAACCTAGGCCTCCTGCATTAGCAGCACAAAGTCTTAAACCACTGAACCACCAGGGGGGTCCTCAATGCTAGGTTTTTTTTTTCCTTTAATTAATTTTTCTTTTTTAGTTTGTTTTGCTTTACAATACTGTATTCGTTTTGCTACACATCAACATGAATCAGCCACGAGTGTACATGAAAAAAGTGCTGCACTCAATATGCCAGCAAATCTGGAAAACTCAGCAGTTGCCACAGGACTGGAAAAGGTCAGTTTTCATTCTAACCTAAAGAAAGGCAATGCCAAAAAATGCTCAATCTACCACACAATTGCGCTCATCTCACATGTTAGTAAAGTAATGCTCAAAATTCTCCAAGCCACGCTTCAGCAAAATGTGAACTGTGAACTTCCAGATGTTCAAGCTGGTTTTAGAAAAGGCAGAGGAACCAGAGATCAAATCACCAACATCTGTTGGATCATCGAAAAAGCAAGAGTGTACCAGGAAAACATATATTTCTGCTTTATTGACTATGCCAAAGACTTTGACTATGTGGATCACAATAAACTGTGGAAAATTCTGAAAGAGATGGGAATACCAGACCCTTGACCTGCCTCTTGAGAAACCTATATGCAGATCAGGAAGCTACAGTTAGAACTGGACATGGAACAACAAACTGGTTCCAAATAGGAAAATGAGTACGTCAAGGCTGTATATTGTCACCCTGCTCATTTAACTTCTATGCAGAGCACATCATGAGAAATGCTGTGCTGGAAGAAACATAAGCTGGAATCAAGATTGCTGGGAGAAATATCAATAATCTCAGATATGCAGATGACACCACCCTTATGGCAGAAAATGAAGAGGAACTAAAAAGCCTCTTGATGAAAGTGAAAGAGGAGAATGAAAAAGTTGGCTTAAAGCTCAGCATTCAGAAAACGAAGATCATGGCATCTGTTCCCATGACTTCATGGGAAATAGATGGGGAAACAGTGGAAACAGTGTCAGACTTTATTATTTTGGTCTCCAAAATCACTGCAGATGGTGATTGCACCAATGAAATTAAAAGATGCTTACTCCTTGGAAGAAAAGTTCTGACCAACCTAGAGAGGATATTGAAAAGCAGAGACATTACTTTGCCAATAAAGGTCCATCTAGTCAAGATTTTTCCAATGGTCATGTATGCATGTGCAAATTGGACTGTGAAGAAAGCTGAACACCAAAAATTTGATGCTTTTAAACTGTGGTAATGGAGAAGATTCTTGAGAGTCCCTTGGACTGCAAAGAGGTCCAACCAGTCCATTCTGAAGGAGATCAACCCTGGGATTTCTTTGGAAGGACTGATGCTAAAGCTGAAACTCTAGTACTTTGGCCACCTCATGTGAAGAGTTGACTCATTGGAAAAGATTGTGATGCTGGGAGGAATTGAGGGCGGTGAGTCTGAGTGAACTCTGGGAGTTGGTGATGGACAAGGAGGCCTGACTTGCTTCGGTTCATGGGGTCGCAAAGACTTGGACAAGACTGAGTGACTGAACTGACTGAACTGAACTGAAGACCCACCTGTTCCTTCGGGGGTAACGAGCGTGTGGAGGAGAGCTATTGTTATGTCTCTTTCCATTCCAGGGACGTCTCCTGGATTATCTTTTTTTATCACTTATTTTAAGAATTGGTTGGCTCTTTTCACTTTTCCTGAAGACTGAGGCCTCTAGGCACAATGGAGATAATAAGTAATGCCTAATGCTTTAGAGAACCCTTGAGTGACCTTTGAAGTAAGTGATTTCCCATTGTCATTTCGTAATGACCTCAGCAAACCAAATCTCAGAATGAATTCATGGAGCAGGTTTTTGTTTTTGTTTTTGTTTTTCCACCTGCTCAGCCTTCTCAGCCTGGGTGGGAAAGCCCTCAATCTATCCTGTGAATGTATCTATCATGACTAATAGGTATTTACACCCTTGAGAAACTGGCATCTGGGTGAAATCCATCTGCCAGTCCTCTTCTGGGTAGGTCCCAGGTTGTTGGACAGGCTTGGCCAGCTGGGGTCTTTGATCTCCTTGGGAGTTGTTTAACTGGCAAGTGGGACAAGAGGAGAATTGCCTTATAGTCGTTTGGAGACCTATTCCATTGAAGGACCTTTCTAGTAGTCTTTGGAGGGCCTTTTCTCCTAAATGAGTGCTGGCATGTAAGGAGTTAACCAATTTCCATTGGAGTTTCCCAAGCAGAAAAATGACTCCCTCCTTTTGGAACCACCCAGATGGTCTTCTTGAAAGCTCCAGTCTCAGCTGGAGCTTTTAGAGTCTCAGCTTCAGTACATGAAAGAGTTTCTGACAAATTAGTCTGTGGAACTAAGGTGGCAATCCCTATCAGGTCAGTGTTCTGTAATGCTGCTGTCTTAGCTGCCCGATCAGCTGCTTGATTCTGTAGTGCCACTTCTGTGCTCCATTTTTGGTGTCCTTTACAGTGGGAGACTGAAACCTCAGCAGACAGATGAACCTCAGCAGGCAGATGAACTGCCTTCAAGAGCCTCAGGATTTGATCACCGTATTTGACTGGGGACTCTCGACTGGTCAAGTGGCCTCTTTCTTCCCAAATAGCAGCATGTACATGTAGCACCTCGGAGAAGGCAGTGGCAACCCACTCCAGTACTCTTGCCTGGAAAATCCCATGGATGGAGGAGCCTGGTAGGCTGCAGTCCATGGGGTGGCTGGAAATTGGACACGACTGAGAGACTTCACTTTCACTTTTCACTTTTATTCACTGGAGAAGGAAATGGCAACCCACTCCAATGTTCTTGCCCGGAGAATCCCAGGGACGGGGGAGCCTGGTGGGCTGCCGTCTATGGGGATCACACAGAGATGGACATGACTGAAGCGACTTAGCAGCAGCAGCAGCAGCATGTAACACCAGAAAGGCATACTTGGCATCAGTGTAAATGGCTACTCTTTTTCCTTTTCCCAGCTCTAAAGCTTGAGTCAGGTTTATGAGCTCAGCTAATTGGGCTGAAGTACCTGGTGGCAAATGTTCAGCCTCTATGGTCTCAAAATTGGAGACCACTGCATATCCGGCTCTTCTTTTTTCCATCCAAGACAAAGCTGCTTCCTTAAGTGTGCCAGATTTCCTCAGGATTGGTCTCAGGTTCTTCTGACAATCCTTCTCAGGGTCTTGTCCACTGGTCCAAGGTTTCTAGGCAAGAGTGAAAGGGGAGAGAGCCCTTCGGGGTAGGCAGGAGGGTGGCTGGGTTAAGAACCTTACAAGGGAATATAGTGAAGCCTGACTACTTGATATCTGAGGATTCTTTGATCAGACATCCATAAATGGCCTCTCCCATTTAGGAGTTGTTTCACTTGGTGGCTGGTAAAAATAGTTAGTTTGCCCCCAAAAGAGAGTTTTTAAAGCATCTTCTATCAGGACTGCAATAGCTGCAAGATTTCAAAGGCAGGGAGGCCAGCCTTAGGCCGTTGGGTCAAGTCTCTTGAATAAGTAAGCTATAGTCTGGGGCTCTGATTCCAACATTTGCATTAACACTCCCAAGGCTATTCCATTTTTTTTCCCTGGACATAAAATTGGAATGCTTTTTCTGGGTCTGGCAACCTCAAGGCAGGTGCTTGAGTTAAAGCTTGTTTTAGTGTAGCCTCTGCTTTCTTTTGAGGAGTTCCTCACATCAGTGGGATTGAATCATTCTGTCCCTTCAAGCTTTCATATAAGGGCTCGGCAATTAGATCATAGTTGGGTATCCACATTCTACAACACCCAGTTAGCACCAGGAGAGCTCTCAATTGTTTTCAAGTCCTGAGGGAGGGCAACCAGAGGATTCTTTGTACTTAATCAGGGGACAGAAGCGTGGGCCTGTGTGTAATCTGAACTCTCAGGTAAGTGACCTTTCTCTTGACCATCTGTGCCTTAGGATGGGAGACTTTATATCCCCTCTCTGCCAAAAACTTTAGAATCTGAATTACATGTTGTTGGGCATTTTTCTCATCTGGAGAGCAGATCGGTAGGTCATCTACATATTGTAATATTTTCTCATTAGGTCCCAGGTCCAGATCTAGGAGATCCCAGTTAAGAGCCTGCCAAAACAGGTGGAGCTACCTCTGAACCTCTGGGGTAACAATATCCAAGTCATCTGTTGATGTTTTTCTCCTGGAGCCCCCCACTTGAAGGCAAAAAGATATTGGGATTCTTTAGCCAGTGGTATGGAAAAGAATGCATCTTTGAGATCCAAGAATGTAAACCACTTGACAATGGGTGGGATTTCTCCCAATATTATAGGGATTGGGTACTGTGGGATGGAGGCGACTACAGCTTCATTTATGACCCAGAGATCTTGAACCGTTCATCAGATTCCATCCTTTTTCCTTACACGGAGATTAGAGTGTTACATGGCGAATTGGTGGGGACCAATAACCCACAGGCAAGGAATTTATTTATTAGAGGCTGTAGTCCTTCCTGAGCTTCTCTTCTGAGGGATATTTTTTCCGGTTAGGAAACCGAGTGGGATCTTGGAGGACAATGATGACCAGTTCAGCTTGGTGGGCTTGTCCAGGAGTCCCCTGATCCCACACCTGGGGGTTAATTTTGTTCTCCCATAGTTTTTGGTCCCTCTATATTTGACAGGGGGTAATGGGTTCCTCAGTAGTAACCAGAAGCTGTAGGGCTCTAGGGGCTGAAAAGCTTCCCGCCACAAGGGTGGTCCCCAGCTCAGTGAGTATGTCTCTTCCCAATAAAGAGTAGGACACTGAGGGACCACCAGAAACTGGTGAGAAAATATTTGTCGATCCCAGCAACAAAGAAGTTTTCAGGTGAATCCTTTAGTAATTGTTTTTCCTGAGGCACTCAAAATGGTACAGGTTTGGGAGGAGAAGTATCCAGAGAAGGAGGTCAGAACAGAGTGGGTAGCCTCTGTTAACCAAGAAATTCTCTCATCTACCTGCCGCATCCAATTACACCTTTGGCTCAAGCCCCATGATGGTTATCTGTGACAGGGAGGCTGGCTGGAATGGATTGCTTCAGTCCTGTTGAACCGTGATGAGGGAAGGCTTCACACTTCACCTTGAGGTTCTTGGGTGCCTAGGGCAGAGTGCCGGCCAATGCTCCAGTTGATGGCATTTGTAGCAAGCCGTTTTAGGAGACTTGTCACAGTTTGGGCATTCTTTGGCCTGATGCCTTGCCTGTCTACAGATTAAGCACTGCCTCCTACTTTATACTTCAAGGACTTGGGGTTTCCCATAGGGCTTCCCTGGAGGGAGGCCAGCATCTGGGCATGCCTTATTTCTTTTCTTTTCTCCCTTCCCTGGGCCTTGCCTCCCTTTCCTGTTCTCGTTATAAAAGGTATTGGTGGCTGTCTGGATCATCTCATCTAAAGAGGCAGCAGAGTCCTGCTGCTGTAGCTGTTGTAACTGTATCCTGATGTCTGATGCATGTTGGGACAGGAATGTGTCCTTTAAAGTCACCTGTCACTTGCAAGAGTCTAAGTACAGATTGGTAAACTTTTGGAGGACCTCTTTTAGCCTTTTGAGAAAGGCAATGGGGTTCTCATTGGGCACCTGAGTTATTGCTAAGATCCAGGCATAGTTGATTATTTTTTGCCGGCCTGCTTTCAGTCCTGCCTTCACACAGATCAGAAAGTGATCCCTTTCCCAAATGTGCTTAGGGTCATTATAATTCCAAATAGAATCTGAAGAGGAGACTGCTTCCCCTACTGGTTATTTATCAGTTGACATGTGAAGCCCTGTAGCGTACCTTCTGGTTTCTTTTAAGAACTTAGCAGACTGAAAATGAAGAAAGTGGGGAAAACCACTAGACCATTCAGGTATGACCTACATCTAATCAATTATGATTATACAGTGGAAGTGAGAAATAGATTTAAGGGACTACATCTGATAGACAGAGTGCCTAATGAACTATGGATGGAGGTTTGTGATATTGTATAGGAAACAGGAATCAAGATCATCCCCAAGAAAAAGAAATGCAAAAAAGCAAGATGGCTGTCTGAGGAGGCCTTACAAATAGATGTGAAAAGAAGAGAAGCAAAAAGCAAAGGAGAAAGGGATAGATACAAGCATCTGAATGCAGAGTGCCAAAGAATAGCAAGGAGAGATAAGAAAGCCTTCCTCAGGGATCAATGCAAAGAGATAGAGGAAAACAACAGAATGGGAAAGACTAGAGATTTCTTCACGAAAACTAGATACCAAGGGAACATTTCATGCAGAGATGGGTTCAATAAAGGACATAAATGGTAAGGACCTAACAGAAGCAGAAGATATTAAGAAGAGGTGGCAAGAATACACAGAAGAACTGTACAAAAAAAGATCTTCATGACCAAGATAATCACGATGGTGTGTCACTCACCTAGAGCCAGACATTCTGGAATGTGAAGTCAAGTGGGCCTTAGGAAGCATCACTATGAACAAAGCTAGTGGAAGTGATGGAATTCCAGTTGAGCTATTTCAAATCCTTAAAGATGATGCTGTGAAAGTGCTGCACTCAATATGTCTCCAAATTTGGAAAACTCAGCAGTGGCCACATGACTGGAAAAGGTGAGTTTTCATTCCAATCTCAGAGAAAGGCAATACCAAAGAATGCTCAAACTACTGCAGAATTGCACTCATCTCACACGCTAGTAAAACAACGTTCAAAGTTCTCTAAGCCAGGCTTCAGCAATAAGTCAACTGTGAACTCCTAGATGTTCAAGGTGGTTTTAGAAAAGGCAGAGGAATCAGAGATCAGATTACCAACATCTGCTGGATCATTGAAAAAGCAAGAGAGTTTCAGGAAAACATGTATGTATTTCTGCTTTATTGACTATGCCAAAGCCTTTGACTGTGTGGGGCACAACAAACTGTGGAAAATTCTGAGAGAGATGGGAATACCAGACCATCTGACCTGCCTCTTGAGAAACCTATTGCAGGTCAGGAAGCTACAGTTAGAACTGGACATGGAACAACAGACTGGTTCCAAATAGGAAAAGGAGTATGTCAAGGCTGTGTATTGTCACCTTCCTGATTTAACTTCTATGCAGAGTACATCATGAGAAATGCTGGGCTGAAGGAAGCACAAGCTGGAATCAAGATTGTCGGGAGAAATATCAATAATCTCAGATATGTAGAGGACACCACCCTTCTGGAAGAAAGTGAAGAAGACTTAAAGTGCCTCTTGAAAGTGAAAGAGGAGAGTGAAAAAGTTGGCTTAAAGTTTAACATTCAGAAAACAAAGATCATGGCATCCAGTCCCATCACTTCATGGCAAATAGACAAGAAACAGTGGAAACAGTGTCAGACTTTATTATTTTGGGCTCCAAAATCACTGCAGATGGTGATTGCAGGCATGAAATTAAAAGACACTTATTCTTTGGAAGGAAAGTTACACCAACCTAGACAGCATAATAAAAAGCAAAGACATTACTTTGTCAACAAATGTCCATCTAGTCAAGGCTATGGTTTCTCCAGTGGTCATGTATGGATGTGAGTTTAGACTATAAAAATATTGAGCACTGAAGAATTGATGCTTTTGAACTGTGGTGTTGAGAGTCCCTTGGACTCCAAGGAGATCCAACCAGTCCATCCTAAAGCATATCTGTCCTAAGTGTTCATTGGAAGGACTGATGTTGAAGCTGGAACTTCAGTCGTCTGGCCACCTAATGTGAAGAGCTGGCTAATTTGAAAAGACCCTGATGTTGGGAAAGATTGAGGGCAGGAGGAGAAGGGGACGAGAGAAGATGAGATGGTTAGATGGCATCACCGACTCAATGGACATGGGTTTGGGTGGACTCTGGGAGTTGGTAATGGACAGGGAGGCCTGGCGGGCTGTGGTTCATGGTGTTGCAAAGAGTTGAACACGACTGAGTGACTGAACAGAACTAATGCTCAGGATTAGATAAAGCACAGCTAAATATGACCATGATGTCCTTTCATGTCAAGTCAAAGGCCAAGGTAATGTGTTTGAATGTATCTATATATTTGGCTGGGTTATCTGTATAGCTTCCCAGCTCTTATTTGATCTGTCTTAGTTCTAAGAGTAACAAGAGCTTATGGACCCGCATTGGTCTGAATTCTCCTCCAGTTTCAATAAGGGACATACTCGAGTTGATTTTTGTAGAGGGGGTGCTTCCAGGTATGAGGGCACGTTTAGTTACAAGGAAGGAGCACTAGGCAACTCAGGAGCCATGGGAGGTGAGCCTTCATGGGGCGGTTCCTTCTCTTGGTTGTCTGTGCCTAACACCATTCGCCTAATAGGTTCAATTTTAGGGAATACAACAATCCCATACTTAAGACAGAGTTCCTTTACATATCTTAGTCAAAAGAAAACTTGGACATAGGGGGTCTCTGTCCATTTCCCTTGTCTTTTGCAAAATAAATCTAGCTGCAGGATGGTATTGTAATTTAAACCCCATCTTCAGGTCAGTGTTCTTTGTCCCTCAGAGGATACTGTGGTCATGCAGTGGCACAAAATAATTTTAAGTGACTTCTGCTTAGAGAATCAAACAGCTTCCAGTTTTCTAGGATGCATCTCAAGGGCGTCTGTTGGGAAATGGATAGACTATTTCCCATGTGAAAGACAGTGATGATATGGAGGAAAAGGAGAAAGAAAAAACTAATAGGACTCCTTCAGTTTCCATGGGTGGACTTCCTTAGAGGTGAGTCTTTTTGAAGCTTATCCTACCCAGTACTGCTGCAACCTGAGAGCCACACGTCCGCAGTTCAGGGTGCAGATCCCCAGGCAAGCTGAGATGTGACCGCTTTCTGGAGATCAAATCCCTGGGCGGGTCGAGACATGTTGGCCTCCTGAGAACTGGGTCCCTAGGCAGATCGAAGCATGTCGACCTTCTAGGACCCCTGGACTGGTGGATCCCCAAGCAGGTTGAGGCATGACAACTTTTTGAGGACCGGATCCTTAGGCAGGTTGAGGCAGGTCAACCGTCTGGCACCCTGGAACTGGAGATGGGCATCCCCAAAGACTCCAGCATGACCAGTGCTGAGTAGGATTAAGGGGTGGTAATTTTACTTGTTGCCTACTTGTTCACTGCAGATGGGAATAGATATCATGATGTAAAGCAATCCATGGCTTTCCTCTGAGACTGGGAACCTGGTGAAGCAGCCGTAAACCTTATCCTCCTGCTGCTCTGAGGAAATGTAAGTCACTGATTTCCCCCCTAATCCTCCATAAGAGCAGGTTAGGGTGTATCCAACTGTAAATATGTCATTGTCATAGACCCACTTTAGTTAATAACAAACATAATGACAAAGGAGTGGTTTATCTGGCCCTGTTAGGGACATTAAGAGTATCTGAATAATAAGCAGCGTATGACAATTTTGCCTACGAGGGGGCAGGATTCTGGTTGTAGGAGTTAGTAAATGGCTTAAGAACAAATTGATAAGAGGCAATGTACCAGATGTTCCATAAAAGTGGGTGGAGATTTGATCCCAGGGTATGTTTGCCACTTTTAGGAAAAGGGTGCTAAGGGTTTGGGCCCAAGCGGCCTGCAGGGCTAACTCCCAAAGTGACAAATATTATCCCTGGAAGTCCAGTTGCTTTTGAAGGGATGCCAACAGATGGACTTCTAGCAGGCATTATGTGGGATCACCCACTCTAGTGATTCCACTGAGAGATGATGTTGCACATGTTGTAGGAAACATGGTAGATAATGGCCTGAATATCTAGTGGGATTGGATATTAAACAGTGTTTCCCTCCCAAGGGCCAGCTATTTTCTGGTTGTCCCTCCAGAAGATTGTAGAGGCAACATTGTGGGCCCAGAAGGGGCTCAGAAGAAGAGCATGAAACAGGAAGGAAGGGGGCAAGGCACAGCTTTTGAAAGAATGACATAGCCCAAGGGCACAACATAAACCAATTAAAATCAAATGGATCCAAGATGACAAGTCAAATTCAACTAAACCTTGATCGCCAATCTCTAAGCTAAATGACACACCCAGAGGTGGCAGGAGAGTTCCAAGGCACTGTCAAAAGATGGAATGGGTGTTCCCCAATGGTTGGGATGATTCTCCCACTCATTAGCATATGACTTCACCTAGCTTGAAAAAACTAGCCACACCACATTCCATGGCCACCGCACTTGCCCTCTGTGACGGCTCACACCCTGTGAAGTGTGATTCTTTCTGAATCCAAACAATCCACCTCTTACCTATCACTGTGTCTCTAATTGAATTTTTGCAATGAGACATCAGAGCCTGAGCTTCATTAGCTCCTGAAGCCAGGCACCATGGATACTGGCCAGCTCAAGTCCCAGCAGAAAGGAGCTGAAGAACAGGAGGAAAAAGCAGTGGGGAAAACGTGCCAAGGAGTCTTCTTCATAACTTGCCAAAAAATCTGCTAAATACCTGACCTATGGCCACAGTTTTCATCAACCTGATTCTTGGTACAAAAAAAATGATTAACGACAGGAGAACCCCCCCAGCTTGGGCAACAGCTTCTGAGCCCAGCAGATAGTGGAACCTTTGGGACACACTAAGGAGTAGTCCTGCCAGAGTCCCTCAATTGCACCCACCATTGCTCACCTGTTCATGGGGTTTTGAGAAAACAAGAAATGAGAGTTTTTAAAGGAATTAAGATTTTGTTAGCCATATCTCCTTCCAGTCATAGAAGGGAGAACCTCCTACCTTAACCGGAGGTCTTCTGGAATCTGAGACTGAGCTGCATGAGCTTTCTGCTGAGCTCATTTTTCATGGTCCAAGTTTTCAGCACGCTGGGCTTCTTGTCACTTCTGCTGCACTGGGTTTTCTTTGTATTCAGCTTGCACCACAGGAGCTTTTGCCAAGTTGGGCTCCTGATGTGCTTGGCTTCCTTCTTACAAGGGCCAAGCTGAGGTTGTTTCAGCCGGGTTAAATCCCAGAAATGGCACTATAGATGTCAGGGGGAGTGTGCAATTTCCTCAGTTCTGTCTCATCACAACAAAAATTTGAAGCAACGGATGGACCAGCATTACAGCCCTTGGACAGACCAGTGTTACAGCTCCATGTTATAGTTCAGTTTTATTTAGAAAGTAAAGGAAAATACATCCTCGAGGTATGACAGTATGCCAATCCAAAAGACGTGAAGAGAGGCCCCTAGCCCAATTTTGGCTTTTCTTTTTATATGTTTTTTCTCTTCCCCCTGAGCCTGCCCTATGTAAATTGGGCTAGCGAGGATTGTTGTTTATTTTACCCGATGTCCTCACTCTGGTCCTCAGACCTTCCTCTGCTCTATTTTTGTGGGCTTTCCCCTTTCTTATCTTTTAGCCACCACCGTTCTGGACTCCTATTCTATCTAACATTTTGAACTGTGGTGTTGGAGAAGACTCTTGAGAGTCCCATGGACTAAAAAAGAGATCAAACCAGTCAATTCTAAAGGAAATCAGTCCTGAATATTCATTGGAAGGACTGATGCTGAAGCTGAAGCTCCAATACTTTGTCTACCTGATGCAAAGAACAAGGTCATTAGAAAGCACCCTGATGCTGGGAACATGGAGGGGAGGAGGAGAAGAGGACGACAGAGCATGAGATGGTTGGATGATACACCAACTTAATGACATGAGTTTGAGCAAGCTCTGGAAGATGGTGAAGGACAGAGAACCATGACATGCAGTAGTCCATTGGGTCATAAAGAGTTGGGCATGACTGAGCGACTAAACAACAGCAACAAACCTACGTTATATTTAATACTGATAGCTTTTAAACCATGCTTTAAAAAAAACAATAAATCCTTAGGTTTTTTTTTTTTTATTATTGACGAATATCCTAGATCATGTGAACTTGAAAAATATTTAGGTTAGATTTTTAGTATTTGAGAGTATACTTGATTGACATAATGCTTAATTTTCTTTATGCTCATTGAAAGTAAAGTAAAGTGAAAATAAAGTCGCTCAGTCATGTCCAACTCTTTGCCACTCCATGGACTGTAGCTTACAGGCTCCACCATCCATGGGATTTTCCAGGTAAGAATACTGGAGTGGATTGCTATTTCCTTCTCCAGATCTTCCCAACCCAGGGATTGAACCCTGGTCTCCCACACTGTAGGCAGACGCTTGCTTTACCATCAAGTGCTCTTTAAAAATTAATTTGGCAAACCTAACCTGAGATAGTATGGCACATATCTACAACATACATACACTGACATATATAAAAATACAGACAGACACAAAGAGAGATCTTACGGCTTTCACTTAAAATTTTTAATCATGAGACAGGTACAATAATGTAAAACTCACTATTTAAAAAAGAAGAGTTGGATTTGAGTCATATCATAGTGCAATTTCTGGCATATGGTAACTTAAGGTATGTGCTCAGATGACTTACACTTTTTATTAATATTTGTGGGGAGACAATATTTTCAACTAGCTTCCAAGTAGCTTGCCCTCATTTTTTGTTTGTTTCTTCTGATAATTATTACCTCCCTGGTGTTTGCAGTTCAAAGACATGGCTGTCAGTTCCTAGAGAAGACCAGGTAGAATATTTACATCTCAAAAGAACAGAGAAAGAATACAGTTGCTCCAAGGACTTGGTTTCCAAAGCCCAGGTTATTTACAGTATACATCTTTTGAGATAACTGGGGGTCTTTAGGATTGATAAAAAGAACAGATGTGCTTTTTCGGTTCTTTTAAAGACTCAATTTATAGAACAGCTTGTTTTAGCTCCTAAAAGAACTGGGTACTAACCTGAATGACAGAAAGACACTAATTTACCAATTCATCTACATTATCTTTAATATGCTCCTTTATTTCAAGGTGAAGAACTTCAAGTAAAACAGAATCAAAAGACTCTTATCTTCTGGATTTAGATGTGTTCGCTTTTATTTATTTTCTCAAGTCCCTCAGTGGTTTATGCTCTGAACTTACCTTGAAGTTTTGTGAGTACTGTAGTGGTGGCCACCCTCTGTCGACTCCCAGAAACTTTCCAAGATCTCAGAACCTTTCTGGGAACCACACACACACACACACATATATACACACACATTAAATAAAGTTTGCTTGGAGACCTGAACACAAGGGAGTGGAGCTCAAATCAAGAGTGACTTACCCACAGCCATCAGTTACTATAAGAAGAATAGTGAATAGTTCAACAGGCACCTCGCCAGTGCATCTTGTCACATAGGCCATTAGCAGTCAGCTTTCAATCTCATCCTGTGCACCAAAAACTTAAAAAAAAAAAAATCATTCAAGAAGAAAATTTAAAAATACAAACTTTAACATTTCATGAAATGGGTGATCTCCTCGTGGAGAACTTCTAAATGGGATAAATGGCAATAAGCTTTTACAGGATAAAAAATGAAAACAAGGAAGAGATGAATAGAAAATATCTATTGGCTGGGGCCACATAGTTAGCCTTGCTTGGAGTAAGAAGGCCTAGAGTTGGTTTGACATCTGAGGATTGTCTGACTGACTATATTGTGTTTCTAATCACATGGAGAATTTATAAGGACACAAAAGTCAAATAAATTTTATTTGCTGATGTGGCACCATAAGCAGAAGCAGCTTCATCTTGGGCCTAGAAAGTTATTTCAACATCGTCATTCAGATGGTTAAAGAATTTAATCTGAATTCCAGGTTGGAAATTGCTAAAGCAGAACTTCAAACTCAGGTCTACCTATAGTCAGTCCAAACATTTTGCCATTTCATAAAGTCAACCTTCAGAGACATGGTGTTTTCAGTTTAGTCCAGTCACTCAGTAGTATCCAACTCCTTGCGATCCCATGGACTACAGCCTGTCAGGCCTCCCTGTCCATTTCCAACTCCCAGAATTTACTCAAACTCATGTCCACTGAGTTAGTGATGACATCCAACCATGTCATCCTCTGTTGTTCCCTTTACCTCCTGCCTTCAATCTTTTCCAGCATCAGGGTTATTTCCAGTGAAGCGGTTCTTGGCATCAGGTGGCCCAAATATTGGGAGTTTCAGCTTCAGCATCAGTCCTTCCAATGAATATTCAGGACTGATATCCTTTAGAATGGACTGGTTTGATCTCCTTGCAGTCCAAGGGACTCTCAAGGGTCTTCTCCAACCCCACAGTTCAAAAGCATCAATTCTTCAGCACTCAGCTTTCAGAGAAGGCAATGGCACCCCACTCCAGTAATCTTGCCTGGAAAATCCCATGGACAGAGGAGCCTGGTGGGCTGCCGTCTATGGGGTCGCTTAGAGTCGGACATGACTGAAGTGACTTACCAGTTAGCAGCTTTCTTTATAGTCCAACTCTCACATCCATACATGCCTACTGAAAAAGGCATAGGATGGTGTTTTAAGATACTCTAAATTATAAACAAGTTTCATATGAGCCAGTACATAGTTTTATAATTAGATTCGATTTTGGCACTTCTAAGTGTAAAGCTCAGATGTAAATGAATTTTCAACAGAACCAATAACAAATTATCAATACCATTGTTCTAACCAGGTAAGGTAAAGATAAAAAACTGGGTTATTACTTGTCTGGTAAATCCACACTTGCCCAAAGTAGCTACACACTGCCTTACCTGTACATGCTACCACATTTATTTAGATATCTGTGTCACTTGCATACATCATTTTACACAATTGCAGTTCTCTTCTGCTCTAGGCCAGTTGAAGGCAAAAGCTATTTCTTTAATGCTTGCATATGGACCACTTGTTAAAATAACATTTTCTCTATGCATTCATCCAACTGAAAGATTTAATGATCTTGGCTTTTTTCCTGAGTTTATGTGTTCATTACTAAAGTAGGTGGTCTATCAGTTTTAAGTTTGCAATGAAAATAATAAGTTGCTATGGAAAATAATTCTAATTACAAATTATATTGTGTAAGTTAGGAAGACAGAAAAAAAAGCACTTTCAAAATTATGAGCAAGAGATTCTTATTTTAACAAATGGCATCTTAATTTGCTAATTAAATAGTCATTCAGTAGCAGCAATAACTGATGAAATCATTATTTCAAAACTACCACTGGAGAAAAATTCTTTTGGTCAAACTTATAGTTTTGATTTTCTTTTCTGAGGGAAAATATCCAGCTGAATAAACAAACAAACAAACAAACAAAACAGCTGGTGAGTGTTCCACAAGGACAACTCAGGGAACAACTAGTGAAATCTCAAAGGTTGACTTATAGTTCTTTAATATTCTGGAAGGATAAAAAAAAAATGGTTAAAATATTCTCCATAAATTTTTTTACAACCCATTACATTCTTGCATTTTAGACTCTCTCAACATTCTATCATCTCCTATTTGCTCTTGTAAAGTAAATTTGTTCAGTGTCCTTTACTGATGCTATAAGATAATGATGGAATAGAAGGATTATTTTCCTGAATCACATGCCAAATCATGTGCAAGAGATTAATTAGTCCAATATATATTAAAAAGAATGTGTTTTAAGTCCTGAACACTCACAGTCCAACTATATATGGTATGTTTCTAGAATTTGCTTTAAAGCATCTTGACAAATAATGGCAACACATTCCAATATTGTCGCCTGGAAAATTCCATAGAGAGAGGGGACAGGTCGGCTACTGTCCATGGAGTCACAAAGAGCCAGGCATTACTGAGCATGTGCATGTGCACACACCCACCCACCCACATGCACGCACATCTTGTCATTCTTAGAGCAATGGTCAATGCATATTGAACAAAAAGAATGACCATTTCTTTTTTGATTGTCTCATTCTCAGTCTAGTTTTTTGCAATTCTTGGTCTTAAAGAGATTTAGGTTTAATCATAATGCGCTAAAAGTACATATCGTATTGCCTGTTGAAATATTCTTATAGGCATGTCTAACATATTGGGTAATATAGCATCTTTGTGGGCTAATGCTGAAAGGAGAGTACTTCCAGCAAAGGTAAAACAAATAGGTCAGACATAAATTAGTTGCAATAAAATGGCAGTATATGTTAAATTTATGTGTATTATTGATATAACTATCACTAATTTTAGTATTTTAAGGCATAATTTTCAGTTTTATTATGCTGCTTTTAATACCTAGTTGACATTTAAATCTAGCTGTTTGTTTCCTATAGATTCTGTGATGTCAAGATTATCTGTATTTGTACTATTGGGGAAGAAAAACTTAAGTGGCTCTTAGAAACAATTAAAGATGTCTTTTTACATGAAATCTCTTGAAAACTAAGTTTACTATTAAAAAAAAATTACATTTACTCCAACTCTGCCCACATTAGAAATGAAGGATGTGGTAACAGCATTTTAAAAGCGATGTATATACTTCAATTAGTGATCTTGGTATTCTAGTTTTCAAAATAATAGTTTTTCATTGTGTTCTTTGATAATTATAAAGTACACTGACAAAGTGAAAGGCTGGATAGACTGAAGCGACTGTATTTGTATAGATGAAGTGTTGTACCTGTTGACAGTCTCTAGTACTAAAATCAGTTGTCCATTTTTCATAGGATATTAGCAATGCAGATCAGAGAACTTCTGTTCTTTGATATTTGCTCAGACTGAAAACTGGTTTTGAGTATAAATTTAAGTGTTGACTTGGATCTTTGAGTATTACTATTCTTTCAGTCTTGGCTATATCAAAGCACCTTTCTACATATGAACATTTTCTACATGTTAGAGAAGCATCAATGAAGAAAGTATGATGGCTAGAGTGCAATGAATAATGGGTCAATGCCATAAGCTAATCTTTGTGGAGAATTTATGATTTTGGATTTTTTTACAAAGCAGTTATCCCTTTGATGATATGATTCCCTTGAGAACATGAAAGTTACATAACAGCATTTTCCAAAATAAATACAATGTGAGTGACACATTAAGACTAAATATTCTAGCATCCCCGTTAAAAGATAAAATATAATTGACTGAAAATAAAATTAATACTATAATAAGCACAACTGTCCCTCAGTATCTGTGGAAAATTGGTTCTAAGAGCTCCCAGGGCCCCCAAGTATGCTTAAGTGTTTTATACAAAATGGTGTAGTGTAATGAATACAATCTGCCCACTGCATGTGGTTTCATATCACAGGTCCAACCAACTAGGGACTGAATTACAATCTCTGGTAGGTTGCACCCATGAAACCTGCAGACACAAAGGGCTGACTGCATGTAACATTATATTTATATAGTTATATAGATAAAGCATACATATAAAGGATTATCTCAAATATAATCTATCAAAAATAATCTGAGAATTTTAATATATTTTTCAACTAATTCTTAAAAGATCTGATATATTTTTTACAATTATAGAACATCTCAATTTACACACAAAATTTTCATTGGATATATGTGATCTACAGTCAGATTTCATAAAATTTACAGTTTAAAAAGGATTCTTACATATATATCAACTGTGCAAAACATATTTATATTTTACAATAACAACTGAACACTACAAAATAATTGTCTTTAATATTTCAATTCACATTGATAAGACAGGTTAACTTTTTTCAGGAAAATCTGATTTAACTCTGAAGTAAAAGCATATTACTTTCAAGATTATATCAATCTAAACTAAGTTCAATAATTCTTATTTTAATTGTCACATAATTCACACTATACACATTGAACAATAACTCTGTTTATCAATGTCAACCAAATTTTTCTTACAGACTTTGTAGCCAATTTGTATCATACTATAATTAGTATATGTTATTCATGCTGGAAAATATGAAAAATCAGTATTATTTATTTATACTATGGAAGTTTTCTATCAACATATTATTTTACCTGTTTAAGTCATGACTAAATTTTTTTTTCTTATAAGTTCAAACTTATCCCATTCATGGAAAGTGCAGTATTAGTGAGCTTAATAGAAATCAAAAGACCATTTTTTTTTTGTATTTGATTAATGAATATTCTGGTAAGCACTCCTTTATTATTGTTACTATACAAGAAAATCTAGAATTGAAATTAACATTACAGCCAAATTTTTGAAGGTGGCTCAGTGGTAAAGAAACTGCCTGCCAAGCAAGAGACCCTGGTCTGTTTGCTGGGTCAAGAAGATCCCCTGGAGAAGGAAATAGCAATCCACTTCAGTGTTCTTGCCTGGAAAACCCCATGGACAAAGGAGCCTGGCGGGCTATAGTAGTAGGGTGGCAAAACAGTCAGATAGGACTTAGCAAATAAACAATAGCAACAACAAAATTAGAAAGCCTTTTCCATGATTCAAACAGCAATTATAAGCAAAGAATCATTAAATTTCATTAAAGTATTGTCTTCTATTTCTTTTAGCAGTTCCATAAACTGACAAGGTTTAATACCATCTGTATACATATAATAAAATAATAATATCCATGACACTTTTCATAGAATCTGCTTCAGAAAACTGTCAAATGCTTTCAACATGTATCCTACAAAGAAAAAAGGAATTTAACAATCATTGTTTTAAAATCCCAATAACATGTATCCTTCATCTAATCTAACAGGAGAAACATCCATCTATCATTATGGAAACTTTTCCTAGTAGCTGAATTATCCATTGATGGATTTAAAAGAAAAATGAAAAGAAAATCTATGTCACAGACACTTCTATATGAAATATTTAATTATTGTTTTTCAGTCATTCAGTCGTTTTTTACTTTTTGTGACCTCTGGACTGCAGCACGGCACGTTTCACTGTCCTTCACCATCTCCTGGAGATTGCTCAAACTCGTGTCCATTGGTCAGTGATGCCATCCAGCCATTTCACCCTCTGGGGCTCCCTTCTCCCACTGCCCATGATCTTTCCCAGCATCAGGGTCTTTTCCAATGAGTCAGTTCTTTGCATCAGGTGGCCAAAGTATCGGAGCTTCAGCTTCAGCATCAGTCCTTCCAGTGAATACTCAGGGTTGATTTCTTTTAGGATTTGACTAGTTTGATCTCTCCCATTCAAAGGACTCTTGAGAGTCTTCAATTCAATTCAAAAGCATCAATTCTTTGGCAGTCAACCTACTTTATGGTCCAACTCTCACATCTGTATGTGACTACTAGATAAACTATGGACCTTTGTCGGCAAGTGCTATCTTTGCTTTTTAATATGATTGTCTATGCTTGCCATAAATTTTCTTCCAAAAAGCAAGTGTCTTTTAGTTTCATGGCTGCAGTCACCACCTGATTTTGGAGCTCAAGAAAATAAAGTCTGTCACTGTTTCAATTTTTTCCCCATCTATTTGCAATGACATCATGGGACTGGATATCATGATCTTAGGTTTTTTAATGTTGAGTTTTAAGTTAACTTTTTTATTCTCCTATTTACCTTCACCAAGAGGCTCTATAGTTCCTCTTTACTTTCTTCCATAAGGGTGATGTCATCTGCATGCCTGAGATTACTGATATTTCTCCTGGTAATCTTGATTTAAGGTTATGATTCATCAAGCCCAGGATTTCACATGATGTATATTGCATATTAAGTTACATAAGTAGGGTGACAATATACAGCTTTGATGTATTCCTTTTCCAATTTTGAATCAGTCTGTTGTTCCATGTCTGGTTCTAACTGTTGCTTCTTGACCTTCATATAAGTTCCTCAGGAGACAGGTAAGGTAGTCTGGTATTTGCATGTCTTTAAGAATTTCCCATTCTTTGTTGTGATCCATACAGTCAAAGTCTTTAGCATAGGCCATGAAACAGAAGTAGATGCTTTTCTGGAATACCCTTGCTTTTTTGATGATCCAACAGATGTTGGGAATTTGATCTCTGGTCCTTTGCCTTTTCTAAATCCAGTTTGTCATCTGGAAGTTCTCAGTTCACATACTGTTGATGCCTAGCTTGAAGGATTTTGAGCATTTCTTTGCTAGCATGTGAAATGAATGCCCTTGTGCAGTAGTTTGAACATTTTTGGCATTGCTCTTCTTTGGGATTGGAATGAAAACTGACCTTTTCCAGTCCTGTGGCCATTGTTGAGTTTTCTAAATTTGCTGGCATATTGAGTACAGCACTTTAACAGCATCTCTTTTAGGATTTGAAATAGTTCAGCTGGAATTCTATCACCTTCACTAGCTTTCAGAGAAGGCAGTGGCAACCCACTCCAGTACTCTTGCCTGGAAAATCCCATGGATGGAGGAGCCTGGTAGGCTGCAGTCCATGGGGTCGCTAAGAGTTGGACACAACTGAGCAACTTCACTTTCACTTTTCATTTCCATGCATTGGAGAAGGAAATGGCAACCCACTCCAGTGTTCTTGCCTGGAGAATCACAGGGACGGGGGAGCCTGGTGGGCTGCCATCTATGGGGTCACACAGAGTCGGACATGACTGAAGCGACTTAGCAGCAGCCACGCAGCACTAGCTTTGTTCATAGTAATGGTTCCTGAGGCCCACTTGATTTCACACTCCATCCTGACTGGTTCTAGATGAGTGATCATACCGTCATGGTTTTCCAGGCCATTAAAACCTTTTTTTGTACAGGTCTTCTGTGAACTATTTAATTATCACTCCCATTCCTCGGATATGCATCCCAGGGATAAGTTCTCCCCAAATACAGCGTCTGACTCTTTTAAGGCACTGTTGAATTTGGTTTGCTAGCGGCCTCTGTTAAAATTTTCTAATCTTGTGGCTTTCTTAACTGAGTTTGGTGCCAGGGTAAGGTTGGCCTTATAAAATCAATTTGAAAAAGTTCCCTCTTCTTAATTTTTTTAGAAAAGTATGAAATGCTTTTAGAATTCACCAGTGAGAGCATTCTGTTCTTAATATTTTCTTTTTTAGAAAATTTTTGATTAAGATTCAATCACATTACTTGTTACTGATATGTTAAGATTTTCTATTTATTCACAATTCAATCTTGGCAGGTAATAGGTTTGTAGGAATGTGGCCATTTCTTCCAAGTTTCCAAACTGTTGATATATAACTGTTGATAGTAGTGTCTTAAGATAATTTGTATTTCTGTGGTATAAATGGTAATGCTTGCTCTTTTATTTATAATTTCCTTTATGTGTGCCCTATGTCTTTTTCTATTCACCAAAATACTGGAAATCCTAGCCAGAACAATTTAACAAGATATGAAAAAATTGTAACCAAATTAGAAAAGAAGAAATAAATCCAGTTAACATCTTAATTATTATGGTGAACATTTTGTAAAATATATTCAAATATTAAGCCATTATATTGTTTACCATATAACTAATATAATGTTATATGTAAATAGCACTTTAATAACAAATATAATAAATAAAGGAAAAAATAAAATTGCTTCTGCTTGCATACAACTTAATCTTAAATATGGAAAACCCTAAAGAATCCAACAACAACAAAAACTATTAGAACTAAGGAAAAGTTTTGCTTTCAGGACAGAAAAACAAAGTCAGAAATAAATCCCATTTTTATAAACTAAAAACAAACAAGAGATAGTCATCAAACCACAAAAAGAAAAACTGTAAGAAGACAAAAAATTAAAATAAAAGAACTACAGAGACAGCTTGAAAACAAGGAATAAAATGATCACAAGTACATATTTCTGAATATTTACTTTAAAATGTCAATGGACTAACTACACCAATCAAAAGACATAGAGTGGCTGATCGGAAAAAAAAAATAAGATCCTTCAATATACTGCCTGCAAGAGACTTACTTCAGGGTGAAAGACACATAGCTTGAAAGTGAAGAATAGATAAATTTCATGTGAATGGAAATGATAAGAAAGCAAGAGAAGCAACATTCATATCTGATAAAATATACTTTAAAACAAAGACTATAATGTCAACAAAGAAGAGCATCATATAAAGATTAAGATATCAATACAAGAGGATATTACACTCAATATACACTCATTCAATACAGAAGCACCTAAATATATAAAGTAAATACTAACAGAGAAGGCAATGGCACCCCACTCCAGTACTCTTGCCTGGAGACTCCCATGGACGGAGGAGCCTGGGAGGCTGCAGTCCATGGGGTCGCTGAGGGTTGGACACGACTGAGCAACTTCACTTTCACTTTTCACTTTCATGCATTGGAGAAGGAAATGGCAAGCCACTCCAGTGTTCTTGCCTGGAGAATCCCAGGGATGGGGGAGCCTGGTGGGCTGCCGTCTATGGGGTCGCACAGAGTCGGACACGACTGAAGTGACTTAGCAGCAGCAGCAACAGATATAAATGGAGAAACTGACAATAATATGCTAATAGTAGGACATATTAACAGCTCACTGACATCGGTAGAAGGATGCTCCAGAAACAAAATCTATAGGCCAACAGAGGTCCTAAATGACATGGTAGATCAGTTGGATTTAATTGATAACTACAGGACACTAAAACCCCAAACAGCAGACCACACATTCTTTTCAAGCATGCAAAGAATGTTCTACAGAACAGACAACACACTAGTTAACAAACAAACCTCAATGAATCGAAGAGGATGAAAATTATATCAAGCATGGGTTCTGACCACAAAGGTACAAAACTCAAAATGAACCTGCAGAAAGAAAAATAGGGAAAACACAATCATATAGACACTAAACAACATGCTTGATGAGCCAGGCTCATTAAGAAAAGTCAGGACCCAAATAAACAAAATAAGAAATGTAAGCAAATAAATAACAATTGACACCACAGAGATAGCAAAAACTCATGAAGAATACTGTGAATAGTTAAATGCCAACAAACTGGAAAACCTAGAAGAAATGGATATTATTCCAGAAACATACAGCCAAAAATAAAATATTTGAGTCTAAAAGAAACAGATATTTTAAACATTGTGTATTTACATGATTAAAAAAAAAAACTGAAGTATAGTTAATTTACAATTTTGTGTTAGCTTCAGGTGTATAGAAAAGTGATTCATATATACGTATATATAATTTTTCATATCCTTTTCCATTATAGATTATTATAAGACATTGAATATAGTTTCCTCTGCTATATGTAGGTCATTGATTTTTATCTACTTTCTGCATAGTAGTATGTATATGTTAATGTTATATTAATTCATGTTTATGTTATATTAATGTATATGTTAATCCTATCAATTATATATAAATTATAATTTATATTAATTAAATAGGGGATAAATCCTAGTTTATCTCCTTTCTGCCCAGCTACCTCCACTGTAGCCACCATAAGTCTTTTTTCTATGTTCGTGAGACTATTTCTCACTGGAGTCCAGCCCCGTTGGATCCAGGGATGCTCAAAGGTGGGATGGAGCAGGCAGATAGGAAAGGATAGGACAGGATAGAACAGTAGGAAATTAATGGAAAATAGGAGGCTGAATAACTTGGTTTACGGGGAAAGCCAGTAAAACCTCAAGACAAGAGGTTTGCACCATCTACGTAGGCCGCTGGCGTCTGCTTGAATCTCTAAAGGGGCCCCACCGTGGGTCCACTTTTCTCGCAGAACTTATAGCCAGGGCAAGTAATAGACATGGTGAGCCTCCCGCTCCAGATGGGAATTCAGCCTGGAGTTAAAGTACAAGAGGACAGAGAGGTAGAGAGAGAGATGTGTGGAAGCCAGATGTCCCTAAAGAACGAGTCTAGGAGAGCGAGTCGTCGGCGAGACCGGCCTGCAGAACCGGTCTGAGAAATTCTGGTCCGAGAAATAAAAACCGCTCTGAGAAACTGTTCCCGAGAGAAACTGGTCTGGACAAACTGCTCTGAGAAAACTGCTCTCGAGGAAGCTGACTCCAAACTTTATTTTTCACATCCCCTTCTTATACCATGAAGATCAATGAGTTTCACAAATTTTGGCAATGACAGCAGCCCTGACTCTTATCAAGAGCAGGCTTAGTCTTTGCATACCTAATTGTATACACAAGTCTTAGGTAATTTACATCATCTTCCAGCCAAAAGGCCAATTCGACAATTTACAGCTCTTTTCTGATAAGTGTTACTTTTTCCAAGGTCTGGCGCCATTCTCGGGAGGCGCTAAACAAGGTTGGATTTTCATAAATGCAAGGACACAGCAAACAGGAGTACAAATGATTTATAAAAGAAACAATTAACTCAAAGGCCTAGTGTTGCTAACATCAAAAAAAATGCATACCTAATTGTATACACAAGTCTTAGGTAATTTACATCATCTTCCAGCCAAAAGGCCAATTCGACAATTTACAGCTCTTTTCTGATAAGTGTTACTTTTTCCAAGGTCTGGCGCCATTCTCGGGAGGCGCTAAAGAAGGTTGGATTTTCATAAATGCAAGGACACAGCAAACAGGAGTACAAATGATTTATAAAAGAAACAATTAACTCAAAGGCCTAGTGTTGCTAACATCAAAAAAACTACTACATTTCTATCCCCAAATATAGTTTGTATAGCAGAAACTTCCAGGTGCAGATAAGGAGGTCTGGCAACAGTCATTGAAGCAACAGTGAAATAAATCTATTAAGGCTTTGGCTCTTAGGAGAAGTTTGTAACTTAAGACACTTCAAGGCTCTTTTGCCCCTCACAGCTGGGGGTTGCGAGCAATTCACAGGCTTGTAAAAGGTCAGGGGAACCTGTTTAGGCAAACTAGAGAATTATCAAAGGGGGTTGGGCTGCAACACTCCTTTAAATGCAGGGAGCTAAGACAGTGAATTAACTCTATCCTAGAAACTGACAGAAAATAGTGGAGAAACAGACAAATACAGAACAAATTTTTATTATTGGGGCACATGCTCAGGAAAGACCAGGGAGAAATCTGATGACTCAGATTGCTCTGCCATCTGAGTGTGCCTCGTGACTCTGTCACGGGTGGGATTCCTCGTGCTGGCTTCCCACAATTTCTGTTTTTTTAAACAGGTTCATCATTTTTTTTTAGATTTCACATGTAAATGGATTCACATGTTATTTGTCTTTTCCTGTCTGACTTACTTCACTTAATAGAGTAATCTCTAGGTCCATCCATTTTACTGCAAATAAATTACCATATGATACTATAATCCCACTCATGAGGATATATCCAAAGAAACAGACATTTTGAACAGAGTGATCACTACAAGAGAAACTGAATTTTTAATTAAAAACTCCCAGAAAACAGAAGTCCAATACCAGATGACTTCACTGGGGAATTTTACCAAATGTATAAAGAAGAACTTACACATACCTTTGCAAATTAATCCAAAAAAGTTAAGCAGAGCAATGTTGAGGCAAATAAAATGACACAGTTCCTTGCAAGGAGTTTTTAACAATGGGAAATGGTTATCTTCTCTTCAGTGAGAAGTAGTATTCACATATTAGCCCATGACTGCAAGCATAGCCAAATACCATAATCTATCATAACTAGGATAGGGACATGTTATGAACTAAATTGCATCCCGTCACAATGCATATTTTGAAGTCCTGAAATTAAAAAACACTTACTTCTTGGAAGGAAAGTTATGACCAACCTAGACAGCATATTCAAAAGCAGAGATATTATTTTGTCAACAAAGGTCTGTCTAGTCAAGGCTATGGTTTTTCCAGTGGTCATGTATGGATGTCAGAGTTGGACTATAAAGAAAGCTGAGCACCAAAGAATTGATGCTTTTGAACGGTGGTGTTGGAGAAGACTCTTGAGAGTCCTTTGGACTGCAAGGAGATCCAACCAGTCCATCCTAAAGGCGATCAGTCCTGGGTGTTCATTGGAAGGACAGATGCTGAAGCTGAAACTCCAGTACTTTGGCCACCTGATGCGAAGAGCTGACTCACTTGAAAAGACCCTGATGCTGGGAAAGATTGTGGGCAGGAGGAGAAGGGGACGACAGAGGATGAGATGGCTGGATCACATCACCGACTCAATTGACATAGGTTTGGTTGAATTCCGGGAGTTGGTGATGGACAGGGAGGCCTGGCATACTGCAGTTCATGGGGTCGCAAAGAGTCAGACACAGCTGAGCAATTGATCTGAACTGAACCCTCAATATGACTGTAGTTGGAGATAAGGACTTTAAGGAGGTAAGTAAGGTAAAAGGATCATAAAGTTAAGCCTTTATCTGATAGAAATGGTGTTCTTATAAGAAGAGGAAGAGACACTGGAGCTCACTTACTAGCTCTTCTATTTTGTGAACAGACCAGGCGAAAAGATGGTCCAAGGACTGAGTGTGTTGTTTAAGCCATCTATTCTATAGCATCTTGCTATGGCATCTTCTCCTTGCAATCCCATAGACTGCATTTCAGGCAGAGTCTTTACCACCAAGCCACCAGGGAAGCCCCACAGAGAGAAATATGGCAACAGATATAATAAAGCTGTTCAGACTTATATAGTTTAAAAAGCTGGTGTCAAGAAAAGAATCACAGTTTAATTATGACTGCATATTGTTTCTGTCGTATCATTTTAGACAGAAAGTACCTACTTAGTTAATGATATGAAGATAATGATAAAATCTGAATTTAGTTTTTCTTGACAATATTTTTGTTGTTGTTTTTAAATGTCTAGTTAAGATATTGTTAAGGGTAACTAAGGAGAGAATCTTGACTAAATATTCTGAATCAAAAAATTAATATTTTTGTGTCAATAGGAATTTTGATATTATGATTTAAGTGCTAATTTTTGGTGATCAGGTAAACAGTAACCAGTAAAAAGCCACACTTAACTAACTCTGCCTTAGTTGATATGTAGTATTTCATGTGTGCTGCCAGGTTAGGTTGTGGAGCAATTTTATCATCTCTTTGCCTGTCTGGTCTCTTCACAGGAAATAAAATTTACTGACATACTAACCCTTAACAGATCCTATTTCTTTCTGCATAGGAAAACTGTAATTTGAGGATCCAACTGTTTCACACTCATCTTTTCTTGGAGTTGCAAAAATAACCTGTTGGATACTTTTGAGTCATCTGGCAAAAATTATTTACTTGCAGAAGCCAATTTTCAATATTAGAAGAGCTCATGGTGTCAGCAGGAAAAGACAAATTGTAACATTGTACAGAGTATTGTTGTATTAGAAACTACAGATAAAATTTTTTTAATTATGATTAATAGAAGGCTTGTTGCATTCAATATTTCTGCAGATATAATTAAAAGGCAAACACTGATGTTTAATAAGATGAGGGTTCTTAATGCAAGAGACAATCATTTCAAAATGTTCAAAATATTTTGTCATAATTTTTAGTAACTGTCCTTTTAAAGATATAGATTTCTCCTCATGATTCATGTACTTACTGTCTTTGTCCTAAAATATTTCAAATTTTTTAACAGAAAGCTTCAAAGAAAGCAGTAAAATTCAAATGAAACAAGTTAAAATTTACTGTGACTCATCTTAAGTACTTCCTATTTCTAATGTAAAGATTTTGTTAGAAAAGGCTGCTATATGCCCTTTAATCAATTTAATATTTTATATAAAGGAACATGTACACATGATACACTGCATGTATCAAGCACTGTGCATTGTAGGTACAAGGAAAAATAAGGCATAGTTTCTGCCTTCAATGAGTTTAGCATGTGAAAAAACAACACTGTAACAGAGCACTGGGTTTGAGTTCCCCGTGTCATACAGCAAATTCCCAATGGCTATCTATTTGGCATATGGTAATATATATGTTGGAAAAGGCAATGGCACCCCACTCCAGTACTCTTGCCTGGAAAATCTCATGGGTGGAGGAGCCTGGTGGGCTGCAGTCCATGGGGTCACTAAGAGTCAGACATGACTGAGTGGCTTCACTTTCACTTTTCACTTTCATGCATTGGAGAAGGAAATGGCAAGCCACTCCAGTATTCTTGCCTGGAGAATCCCAGGGACAGAGGAGCCTGTTGGGCTCCTGTCTATGGAGTCTCACAGAGTCGGACATGACTGCCACGACTTAGCAGCAGCAGCACCAAGAGTAATAGAAAGCTAACACTTTAGATCTGATTTACAGTGGTACTGTGTAGAGAAAGAAGTAACAGGAACACTCATTAAGATTTGAACTTATTTTTTAAAATAGAATATAATAATTAAGAAAGAAATAATTATTATATGATTAGTATTATCAGTCATTTATATCCTACTATGTGTTTGTTTTGCTTTAACTTATACCAAGAGTTGGAGAAGGAAATGGCAACCCACTCAGTGTTCTTGCCTGGAGAATCCCAGGGACAGAGGAGCCTGGTAGGCTGCTGTCTCTGGGGTCGCACAGAGTCGGATGCAACTGAAGCAACTTAGCAGCAGTAGTATACCAAGAGTGAGCAGGAGCATAAGAAAGTAATACTAAGAAAATAAAGTTAAGAAGTTGTCAAAAGAATACCTGAGAAAAGTTTTATAAACAACACAAGTACTTTGAGCCTATATTGCAACTTTGCCTTGTTCAAACATGAATGGTCTTAAAAAACAGAAGCAGATCTTGAAAAAGATCTGTTGAATTATAGAGGACCCAAATGTCCCTCTGACAACTCAGAAATATTACTTCAAAGCCCTGCTATATTTAGAAAGACTAGCAAAGAAGGCATGAATAGCAAGGTAATAAGCAACTCATTTAATACAAAAAAGTAATGTGGCTTAAAATGCACAGATTTTAGTTTCAGAGTTTTGGCCCATTTTCCATGCAAATTTTAAAAGTAAGTAAAACATATCTTTTGGTGTGTTGGTCTCTCTTTGCTGTACTTATTTTGTACTTTTGCTGTACTCTTTCATGATAATGTGGGTAAAAAACAAACAAAACAAAACAAAAAAACAAACACACACAAATCTTAGAAAGCCTCATTTTCCTCATACGCATTTCTCATGATTGTTGGGAGAATTCACATCCAAAACAATTCTTGGCCTAGAACAATTACTGAAGATAATAATTTCTCTGTCTGTCCTATCACAGAAGCCTAGGAGCCTAATACCAGTTTTTTTTTTTCTCCTCACATATTTATGTATGAATAATTCATACAATCATGTAAGTGATTAAATTACACATTTAACTGTTACAAAATAAATGGAAGATTTTGTTTTGGCAAGACTCTTGTCTTGCCAGGCCAAATATATGGCAGTTGAGTGAGAATTTCTAACATCAATATAATGATAGAGGAGAGTGAGAAGATAGGAAGACAGCAAATGTCCTGGCCTTTATTAATTGTTCCTTTCAAATGGCTGATTTGATTATCTTAATCTAAGAATGTGTAATATTTATTTTATATGAAAAGTGCAGTGCTTGAAGTCAGGTGGCTGAGTTCTCAAAAAATCAAATGTCAAAATCAATTAAACTGAAGCAAAACAAAACTACTTCACAACTTTGTAAACACTAACTGGAACATTATAGAAGAAGCTGTATTAGCAACTGTGTCTGACATTGTCAAATATACCCAAAAATGTAATGTACTTAATTTTCTTGTCATTGTATTTGGATTTTTATTAAAAGAAATTAGGATGTTATTCTTAACCATGCAACAGCTGCCTGTACACTGAGACTTGGGCTCATTTTGGATTATGATATCTGATTTTCTTTATTTAGCTTAGTTGAGAAATGAGTCATCAGTGCCCTGTTCTACAGTACATACCTACCTTTCCAATGAGTTCATTTCCTTTTTACCTCCGTTTTTCTGGCCTCTCTGATGTCCATTTCTATGTATTGAATTTACATGTAATCATTAGCAAATAAAATAGAATATAATAACAGAAGAACTACCAAATGCAAGCTATCATATTCATAGTTCTATTTTATCCCCATTCCCAGTTAATATACACATGTGTATGCCCATGTGAACACAAACATATCAGAATCATATTCTATTCTCAAACCTTTGCCATTTGACTCATTCACTTGCTGCTAAGTCACTTCAGTCGTGTCCGACTCTGTGCGACCCCATAGTCGGCAGCCCACCAGGCTCCCCCGTCCCTGTGATTCTCCAGGCAAGAACACTGGAGTGGGTTGCCATTTCCTTCTCCAATGCATGAAAGTGAAGATGCTCAGTCGTATCTGACTCTTAGCTACTCCGTGGAATGCAGCCCACTGGGCTCCTCCGTCCATGGGATTTTCCAGGCAAGATTACTGGAGTGGGGTGCCATTGCTTTCTCCATAATGTCTTTAATGTAACTAATTATTTTCTGTAGATAATTAGTTACAAGAGTATTATTTATGTGGATAATAATATAACTCCAAATTCTTGTTTTGAGGATTACCAGAAAAAAAAAATTTTGACTTACATATGAGTTATAGTAAAAAACACAATATAAATGTTAACTGTCAGTTATATTGATATTTTCAACATTGTTCATAATTTGCTTCTATTATTACTTTGCTTTGTTTTAGAATGCCCTGTTCAAGAAAAAGGATCTGCCTCTTTAACATATGTTTAATATTAATTATTAAACATTAAAAGGATCTTGCCTCTTTAACATATATGTTTAATGTTTAATAATTAATATTAAACATATTAAAATATTAAACATATATGTTAAAGAGGCAAGATCCTTTTTCTTGAACAGGGCATTCTAAAACAAAGCAAAGTAATACATGATATTAATATTATTAATTTCATATAATAATTTCCCAATAACTGATTGAAAGGAATTGAAGATCTGCAATTTGACCAATAAAAAATTCAAAATAGTAGTTTCAATGAAGCTCAGTAAGCTACAAGAAACCACAAGAACAATTCAACAAAATCACAAAACAATGCCTACATAAATAACAAGCTTAACAGTCAGAAATACTAGAAAAGAACCAACAGAAATAATACAGCTGAAGAATAAAATGAATAAATAAATAATTAGAGAGCACCAGGGACTTCACAAGTAGCTCAGTGGTAAAGAACATGCCTTCCAGTGCAGTAGCTGCAGAAGACATGGATTCGAGCCTTGGGTTAGGAAGATTCTTTAGAGGAGGAAATGGCAACCCATTCCAGTATTCTTGCCAGGATAATCCTAAGGACAGAGGAGCCTGGCAAGCTATAATCCACGGGGCTGCAAAGAGTCAGACACAACTGAGCATGCATGTGCACATAAGACAACAGCAGAGTGTATCAAGAAGAGAAAACATATTAAATGGATGACAGATCCTTTGAAATTATCCAGTCAGAGGAGAATAAAGCTATCCATTCAGTGTAAGAATGAAAAGAGTTAAGAACGCCTACATGAATTATGGCATATCGTAATAGAAACCACATATGCACTATTGGAGTCCCACAAGAAAAGAAGGCAGGCAGTTTATTTAAAGAAATAATGACTGAGAACATCTCAAACCTTGGGAAAGAGTTGAATATAAGTTCATGAAACTCATAACTATCCCCCAAAACTTCAACTGAAAAAAAATTCTCCAAAATACATAACAAAACTGTTTAAAACAAAGTGAAATAGATTTTAATGTCAGTAGAGGAAAAAAAATATCCAAAAAAGAGAATCCTTATTTAAGCGATCAGTGGATTTCTCAGCAGAAATCTTGCAGGCCAGGAGAAAGTAGCGATATATTCAACCAAGATTATTTATCTATATATATAAATTTATTTATTTTTAATTAGAGGATAATTCCTTTACAATATTGTGTTGGTTTCTGCATATATAAACATGCATCAGCCATAGGTGTGTGTGTGTGTGTATATATATATATATATATATCCCTTCCTTCTTGAACCTCCTCCCATTTATCCCTATCCCTACCCTCTAGATTGTCAGAAAGGTTGATCTCTCTGTGACATATAGCATGGTTCCAGTGGCTATCTATTTTATGTATGGTAATGTATATGTTTCCATGCTCCTCTGAATTTGTCCCTTCCTTTCCTTCTCTTACTATGTCCACAAGTCTCTTCTCTATGTCTGTGTCTCCACTGTAGCCCTGTAAATAGGTTCATCAGTACTATCTTTCTAGATTCCATATATATGTATTAATATATGATATCTGTTTTTTTCTCTTCTGAATTACTTCACTCTGTATATTAGGCTCAAGGTTTATCCACCTCATTGTTTCATTTGGAATTATTTTTTTCCATTCTGAGGGCTGTCTTTTAATCTTATTTATTGTTTCCTTTGCTGTGCAAAATCTTTTAAGTTTAATTAATACACATACAAATATCTTCAACAAAATATTAGTGAACAAAATTCAACAGCACATTAAAAAGATCATACACAATGATAAAGTAAGATTTATTCCTCTGATGCAAGGGTGTTTCAAAATATGCATAACAATACCACCTTAAGAGAATGAAGAAAAATGTTATATGGTCATCTCAGTAGATGAAGGAAAAGCATTGACCATATTCAACATTCTTTCATGAAAAATAGTTTCTACAAACTGCTTATAGAAGGAGCATACTTCAACATATTAAAAGTCATATGTGTCAAGCCACATGCTAATCGCAAAAGCTTTAAACCTTTTCTCTTATAGAATGATTGCTATCCCAATGTTGTATTTGTATTCCCATGTTCATCACCATTTTAGTCACAGTAGAAACAATCTAAATGTCCACTGGTGGATAAGTGGATTAAAAAATACAATACACACAAATAGAAATGCACATATACAAAATGGAATATTCAGCCACAAAACAAGGGAAATCTTGCCATATGTGACTACATGGATAGGTAATGGTGTTATGTGAAGTGAAATAATTAATTCAGATAAAGAAAGATAAATACTGTATGATCTCAACAACATATGAAATTTAAAAATCCAAATGCATAGAAATGTAGAGTAAAAGGGTAGCTGCCAGGGTTAGGATGGAAAGGGCACAGGAGATGAGACATTGGATAAAGGGTACAAATTTCTAGTTATAAAATGAATACTTTCTAGAGATCTAACATACAGCATTGTGGCTAAAGTTATATACTTAAAAGTTGTATTCTTAAATGTTCTTACCATAAATTTAAAAAAAAAAAGGTAATTACATGAGGTGATGGAAGTGTTAACTAACTATATTATGGAAATCAGTTTGCAATAATTATTTACATCAAATCATCACATGCTGCTGCTGCTAAGTCGCTTCAGTTGTGTCCAACTCTGTGCGACCCCAGAGACGGCAGCCCACCAGGCTCCGCTGCCCATGGGATTCTCCAGGCATACCTTAAACATACAATATTATAGGTCAATTATACTTTAATAATGCTGGAAGGATAAAATAAAATAGGTAACTGAACAATAGGATTTGATCATTGGGCTATAGTTTGACAACTCTGCTTTATTTAATTATTTTCCAATAACGTGGCAAATAGTAATAGCCAAAGTAGAAAATTTATCATATCTAGTCAGTCCTTCAAGCAAAGGAAATTATTACAAAAATCACTGAAAAATATTTTAGAAAGAACAAAATATGCTTGAAAACTTCACTCAGTATTGTATGTTTTAGACTGCAAGCATGGCAATGACTGGAATTGTATGTTTCATAATTCTAAGTACCTGAAGTTATTATAAGGAATCACCAACTCCATGGACGTGAATCTGAGTGAACTCCGGGAGTTGGTGATGGACAGGGAGGCCTGGAGTGCTGCAATTCATGGGGTGCCAAAGAGTCGGACACAATTGAACGACTGAACTGAACTGAAAGCCTTTATGTAATGTCATTGAAAGAATACAAAATTAGGATCAAAATTAATTTTAAATGAATGCTGTTTATTATAATTAAATAGTCCAATAGAAATTCATAACTTTCCCTTTTAACTTATTTAATTGGAATCTGAAATTTCCACCTTAAATATATAACTATAAATATATATTATAAACAGTGAAAGATAAAAAGATAAAAAGAAAGAGAAATCACCTTGGCTTGAATAACAGTAGTTCATATCAATTCTAGAAAATTGTAGCATCAACTTTTCTGGCAAGACTCCACTGGTGGTGTTTATTTTTCATTAAACTCTGATTCTTGAGAGAATAGCTTACCAGCAGTAAAAATTGGAAAAAATAAAATAAAATACAGAAAAAAATAACCTTGAGGCAGCCTAGGTAGAATCATTCCTGGCAGAAAGATTAAAAACATACTTTCAAATCTTTTCCCCCCTAGTACTAAAGTTGCTATCTAAAAATAATTTTGAATACCAAATAGAACACATGAATTTTGGATTTGGACTGAGCCTTTTTAACACTGAGATCACTCTCAGATTAATTGAATTTAATGAAATTTGAACCAAGATGACAATTAATAATAGCAAAATATTTAAAGATTAAAAGAAAAGTAAACATTAATATATTCATTTGTAGTAATGTGAATATGATACAGAGTAAGTTGATTGTGAATATTTTCATATCAACTGTACATCTCAGTTCAGTTAAGTCTCTCAGTTGTGTCCAACTCTTTGTGATCCCATGGACTGCATCATGCCAGGCTTCCCTGTCCATTAACTTCCAGAGCTTATTCAAACTCATGTCCATTGAGTTGGGGATACCATCCAACCAACTCATCCTCTGTCGTCCCCTTCTCCTCCTGCCTTCTATCTTCCCAGCATCAGAGTCTTTTCGAATGAGTCAGTTCTTCACATCAGGTGGCCAAAATATTGGCGTTTCAGCTTCAGCAATTATTATATTATATATATCAATGCATTTACATTATTATGGTTCTTATATTATCACTGTACATTTTATATTATCACTGTACATCTGTGTAGTGATAATAAAAAGCAGATGGTAGGATGAGTTAAAAATGCTAATATGTGTATGTGACATGTGATATGGAGTGTAGCAGTTGAAATATTTCACCTGAGCTAGATTAAGATGCTAATGTGACAATGCATGTGTTATACTATGTCAGAAATAAGTGCCATTTTTTTTCTTTTCCAAAATAAAACAGACTTATATATCTTTTCATGGTGAATAGTACAAATTTTGATATGTCACCTTCAATTCTGAACATTCACATTATTCTCAAAGCATACAGAGGTTTTCTCCTATACTGTGAAGGATATGAAGGAAAATAAATCAATGAGGGAAAGGAGGAGTGAGAAAGTAAAAGAAAGAAACATAGAATGCAAATGCAGATGGAAAGGAAACTCTGCTTTATCTCCATGCTCTTCTGCTTTTTTTTTTTTCCTTAGAGGTGAGAGAACTAGATACTGAAACCTGTGAAAATTGTAGGAATTATCTTTATTGATTTGAATTGGTCATTATATTTATATTTTCTCTATGAATGCAACTAATTTTTATGAGTAAATACTGGGTTTTATGAGCTTTCCCAGGGTCTCAGTGGTAAAGAATCCACCTGCAATGCAGGAGACAGAGACCCGTGTTTGATCCCTTGGTCAGGAAGATCCCCTGGAATAGGAAATGGCAACCCACTTCAGTAATCCTGCCTAGAAAATTCCATGGACAGAGGAGCTTGGTAGGCTACAGTCCATGTTGTCACAAACAGTCAGATACAATTGAGTGACTAAATTAAATAACAATTATATTTTCAAAATGTACTGGATACTTTGAGATGCTTTGCTGAGAGGCATAGTAGTGATACCAATTTTAGAATTTGTAAGTTTATTAATCCTCATTATCAGGAAATTGTTTATGTATTCCAAGAACAAGATAGGAAACAGCCTTAAGTTTGCCGTAGGTATGATTAAAACCATATAAGTAATATTCTACATATACATATATATGCATATACATATATATATGTAATAGTGTGATATAAGTAATAGTGTGATATGGCCCAATTATTTTCCATGGGATGTGGATGTGGATGTCGGTATTTCTCTTAACCTTTGAAATCTTTTTGTCCTCACAAAGTGGAAGAAGAAAGCAAAAAAAAAAAAAAAAACATGACATTGTATTGGCACTGGGGAATCTTTTGTTCAATGATGGATGTCTTCCTTCTAGGAAGAGAAGGATGCTATTGGGCCTCATTCATTAAGTTGATGCAACGGTGGCATAAACTATCATCCACAGAGATTTTCAATTGAATGTTATCGCACCAATCACTTTCTCACAGCCTAATGGAGTGTTCCTGACATCAGAGTCTGATAAATTGCTCAGTGCCAATTAAAAAAGACACTCTCCCTGTCAGTCATTTAGCTTCAATATTCTCCTTTACTAGATTAGGTTCCATAAAAATGACAGGAATGATGAAAGTTTATTTGTGAATTTCTTCACTTTAATTTGTGAAGACTTTTGGGTTTCTGCACTGGGTCCAAAGTCAGGAAGGACATTTACTGATGTCATTAGAAAACCATTCAAAGTAGATATTATTATGACAGATAAACTGAAATACTCATACTTTAAGAGTAAAAATAAAATAATTGTGAAGAAAAATATATACATTCCTTTTTCAAAGATGTGTTGATAACTTCCAAACACCAAGCAGGCCTGCTTTCTTAATAGATTAGAAAGCAGCAGAAACTCTACAATCTTCCTCTCTCCAATACTTCCCCATCTCTCACAACTCAGCTAAAATTTTGGGTTTTATAAGACTATTATCATGTTGACAGACTCATTCTCTACTTTAGTAAGCATATTTCACTCATGAAGTGGAGTCTCTGAATATACATTGACCTCTATTTTTGATAGGTTTGTTACCAAACTACTGAATAACATATTTTAATATTCTACATTATGCCCACTTAAATCCCCTTTAGGATCTTTTAGTATTCAACATGGAAGAAGTAGTATTTTAGTGAACTTTTATCATGGGGATTCTTTAATGAATATATCTTGTTCTCTTGCATAAGAAGTAGCATATAACATGATTTAAGAGTTTTGGGTCAAGCCATTAGGATTTGAATCTCACCTCCATTATTCATCAGAGGCATGACACTGGGCATGCCACGTAACTGCTTTATGCTCATGTGCCCTTCTAATAAGATTATTTTAAGTTTAAGTATAAATTAAATGTAAGTATTTATAAAAGTGACAAGTACATTTTTTAACATTTACTTGCTATTAGCCATTATTATCTATTCACCTGAAATACAAAATTAAAATCTCTCTTGAAACAAAGTAAAACAAAATACATTCTTTTTCTTTTCTTTTCTTTTTTTTTTTCATTTAAAGAGCATTTGATATACCATGCCATGGACTAAGTATTAGGGATATTAGAAGAGTAAAGAAAATAACACAAAAGCTCTCCCAAAAATATGAAGAACTATAGAGATAGATATACACAGATAATGAAGTAGGTGAATCATAAAAGTGTAAACAGATGCTAATGTTTTAGGGAGAATATATTATAATTGTATTATTTACTCCTTAAAGGTTCACTCTATCTCTCTTCAAAATTTTATACAAAAAAATAGAAGACTTTGTAAGTGATCTCCATCTCTTGAGCCTACTATTGATGTCAGTGGTACGTTTATTTGTACAAATTAATATAGTTAAAGGAAACACTGGAGAAATCATTCTTTAACTTTGCCCAGAAAATAAAGTTCAGTAGAGGGCACTAAGCTTTCTTCTTCAGTTATTTAATGATGGAACTTTATTTTAAACCTTGTTCAGTACATCTGGTTTCATTTTGGCATGTGGGAAACTTCATATTGCTTTTCATGTTCCAGTTTTCTCTCTTACAAAAATATCAGCCTCACAAATTTCAAGAATTTTAGTAGAAGCATGCAACTTTTTTTCAATATTGTATTTGAATTCCTAGCTACAGCAATCAGGAAAAAATAAATAAATAAATAAATAAAAGGAATTAAAATAAGAAAGGAAGAAGTAAAACTCTCACTGCTTGCAGATGACATGACCTTGTATACTGAAAACCCTAAAGACACCACCAAAAAACTATTAGAACTAATAAATTAATGTGATAAATTTTCAGGATACAAATTTAATATATAGAAATATGCTATAATTCTATATAGTAACAATGAACTACCAGAAAGAAAAATTAAGAAAGTAATTCCATTAACAAACAATTCCATCAAAAAAAATAAAATACATAGGAATAATACTAACCAAGAAGTTAAAAGACCTTTATTCAGAAAATTCTAAGATGCTAATGCAAGAAATTGAAGATGACATCAACAAATGAAAAGGTAGACTGTGCTCATGATTGGAATAATTTATTTTGTTAAAATGACCATACTACCCAAGACAATCTACAGATTTGATGCAATATTTATCAAAGTACCAATGGCATTTCTCATAAATGATAATAATTTTAAAATTTGTATAGTAATACAAAAGATCCTGAATAGCCAAGATAATCTTGAGAAAGAAGAACAAGGCTAGAGGTATCATGCTTTATGTTTTCAAACTATACTATAAAGCTACAATAATTAATCAGTGCAGTGCTGACACAAAAATAGACACAGAGATCAAAGAAACAGAACAGATAGCTCAGAAATGAACCTATGCTTATAAGGTCAATATATATGTTTTATGACAAAGGAGGCAAGGATATAAAATGGAGGAATAGATAGCTTCTTCAATAAACTGTGTTGGGAAAACCGGACAGTTATATACAAAGGAATCAAACTGGACTACTTTCTCATACCATATGCAAATATACACTCAAAAGGGATTAAAGATCTTAATGTAAAATCTGAAATCATAAAATTCTTAGAAGAAAACATAGGCAGTATACTCTTTGACATCACTTTTAGCAATCTTTCTCAAATGTGTCTTCTCAGGAAGGGAAACAAAAATAAACAAACAAAAACAAATGTGACTAAATCAAATTAAAAAGTATTTGTGGACCAAAGGAAACTGACAACAAAATGAAAAACCATAAGATATTTGCAAACAATCCTTTGCACAAGAGGTTAATATCTGAATAGAAGATATTTGCAAATGATATATCCAATGAGGAGTTAATACCCAAAACATATATAGAATTCATAAAACTTAACATCAAAACAAAAAACACTCTAATAAAAGAAGTGGGCACAGGAGCTGATTAGACATTTTTCCAAAGAAGAAATACAGATGGGTAAAAACATATGAAAACATTTCAATTCCACTAATCATGGAAATGCAAATAGAAATTACAATGACATATCATCTAACACCTCTCAGATGGCTATTATTAAAAAGATAATAAATACAAATGTTGGTGAAGATAAACTATGAAATGAAATATTACTCAGGCATACAAAAGAATGAAAACTTGCTGTGTGATAACATGGATAGAATTAGAGGGTATTAGCTAGGTGGAATAAGAGAAAATGACAAAAACAGATATCACATGATTGCACTTATATGTGGATTCTTAAGAAAAAAGAAAACAGTGAACAAACATAACAAAATAAATGCAAACTTAGCAACACAGAAACAGACTCATAAGTGAACAAACAGGTGGTTATCAGAGGACTGGGGAATGAGAGTGAGTGAAAGAGATAAGAGAGATTAAGAGATACAAAATTCCAGCTACAAAATAAATGGTTTATAGGGATGAAGTGTACAGAATAAAGAATAGCATCAATAATATCTTAATGACTTTGTATGGTAACATATGGTAACTAGATTTATTGTGGTGATAATTTTATAAAGTACAGAAATATGGAATCACTATGTTGTGAGCCTGCAACTAACATAGTGTTGTAGGTCAATTATACAAAAAAATAGTCAGAGGGACCTCTGACACTGGCTAATCATAAACAGTAATAAAATTGCATAAAATATATATAGCACTATTTCCACACATTTAGACAACAGCTAGACCAAGGCTGTGATCTTGGACAGATGGGACTCATATAAGAAGAGGACGATACTCGCTCAGCATTGTGTGTGTGTATGTGTGTGGTGGTGGTTGAGTGGGGGGTAGGTTGACCTGGAGAACCTTGCAGATAGCTATGATCCAAAGGTAGAGGAGACCAAAATGACACTTTGGGCCTACTTAAGTGGCAGTAATTTGTAGTATAACGTAAGTCAGAAGAGATAACTAAATAAGGAAGACACTATAGAAATCTGCATAAGGATCCCCTTGAGTCTTTTACCACAAATGTATACATGCTTAGAGTGAGATGACATGAACCCTGGAAGAAACCAGCTCCTGGACAGAGAGAGGACTTTGAGATGACAATAGATTCTGAGGTGACATACTCCTGAGAGAATTGGAAGTTCTGAACAGTCAGAGTACAACAGTCAACAGACCTTAGTGAATATATCAGGCTTTTAGTCAAAACCTCTCCTCCTTCCCCAAATAACTACAGGAGTACTTTAGTTCTCTATAGCTGCCTATAGGATATAGGCAAACCATACTCTAGAGTGCCATAATCAAATGTAAAATCAAACCTTGATTTTCAGAAAAGTAAATGTTACTAAGAAAAGATAAATTAATGCTCTTAAAAGAAAAAAAAACAGAACCTTAAAATGTTAAAATAAAAATGTTAAAACCATAAAAATGCTAAATAACATTCACAGAAAGCAGTATACAATAGAGTTTCAAACACAGGAATAAGCAGGAAAAGGTGACTCATAACCAAGATAATAAGAAATAATACAGAAATAGAGGCAGAGATGACAAAGACATTGAGATCTGAGGACAAAGAATACAGACTATCAATGAAAACACATTATAAATCTTCTAAGCATCTAAAGGAAATTTTATAATAAAAAATGCATGAACAATAAAGAAACAGAAATGGAAATAAAATACAAATTACATATAGTAATAGAAAAGTATAAGAACAAACCCAAACAGAAATTTGAGTCTGGAAAATACAAAATCTGAAGTGATAATGTAGGGATGGGGTTAATAATAATTGAATGACAATAATTTATACATTACAGTAGAAGGAATCTATGAATTTAGAAAAAAGGGCAATAAAAATACTTCAGGCTGAAAAGTATATGAAAAACTGAACGTAATGAAGAGTGATTCAGTAATCTGGGATGATAACTGGAGGTCTGACTTCAGAGTTCATCTCTGAACCACTCTGTCATTATTAGCTTAATGGTAGTAATATGCATAAATACTCTACTGTTTATAGATTTCTTTAGGGTATCCAGTTCTAAATATTAAAATCTAACACAAGATGTACATTTTAAGTAATCTGAAAAATGGTTTATAGAGTCCTGCCAGGTCTGGAGATAAAGGGAGAGTTCATTGCAGCCATTGGCTGCATAGTTCCTTGGAAAGATAAACAGTACGATGCTAGGGTTTTCAAACCTGGGATATGTCATTTCCTAAGAATTAATCTTCTGTGTATCTCAATTTATAAAATCTTTAATTTTGTTCTACAACAGGAAATGATTCTGCCTTTACACATTGTGTAATCTACTAGTTATATGGTATGCTTTTTAAAATAAAAATTAACCAGATTTAAATATTTGTCATGGCTTTTTAAAACCTCATCAAATACATGGATAACTCTAATCACCCCATTGCATTTTAGAATCATCTGTATTTTCTTATATTTTAAACAAAATTTGTATTTTGAAATATCTGACATTTTTGGTGGCTCAGCTGGTAAAGCGTCTGCCTGCAATGTGGGAGACCTGGGTTCGATCCCTGAATTGGGAAGATCTCCTGGAGAAGAAAACGGCAACCCACTCCAGTACTCTTGCGTGGAAAATTCCACGGACGGAGGAGCTTTTAGGCTACAGTCCACGGGGTCGCAAAGAGTTGGACAGGACTGAGCGACTTCACTTTCACCATTTTTGTTAACTATCTAAATATTACTGTTTTAAATTCCATGAACTTTGTTCTTTAATTTTCAGATTTGTTTTGCTAAAGTTCTTCAGAGAAATGTTAGTTATCATTTTATTCATGAAAGTGAAATTGTTAGTCGCTCAGTCGTGTCTGACTTTTTGCAACTCCATGGACTGTAGCCTGCCAGGCTCTTCTGTCCATGGAGTTCTTCAGGCAAGAATATTTGAGTGGGTTGCTATGCTCTTCTCCAGGGGATCTTACCAACTCAAGGACTGAACCCAGGTCTCCAAAATTATGTGCAGATTCTTTACCATTTGGGCTACTCAGGAAGCCCTTATTTTATGCATAGTCTTCCAAAATATATTGTCATTGATTGATAACAATGACTAGATTGAAAGTTTGTAATTAATATAGTGCTATAATTCTAAACATCCGTAGGAAAGGAAGCCAGTTAGCACTTATTGAGGCCTAAAATGTGTTAAGACACTACACTTGAGTCTTGACTTGACCCCAGGAGTGATTTTATTATTACCATCTTCCACAAGAGAAATTTAAGACTGAAATATTTGGACAGAGTTAAGCAGCAAATAAGTGACAAAATCAAGACTGCCAGGAGAAATATCAATAACCTCAGATGTGGAGATGACACCACCTTTATGACAGAAAGCAAAGACCTAAAGAGCCTCTTGATGAAACTGAAAGAGGAGAGTGAAAAAGTTGGCTTAAAACTCAACATTTAGAAAACTAAGATCATGGCATCTGGTCTCATCACTTCATGGGAAACAGATAGGGAAACAATGGAAACATTGACAGACTTTATTTTGGGGACTCCAAAATCACCGTAGATGGTGATTTCACCCATGAAATTAAAAAGACCTTGGAAGAAAAGCTATGACCAGCCTCAGTTCAGGTCAGTCCAGTCGCTCAGTCATGTCCGACTTTTGTGACCCCATGGACTGCAGCAAACCATGCTTTGCTGTCCAGGACCAACTCCCAGAGCTGGCTCAAACTCATTTCCATTGAATCAGTGATGTCATCCAACCATTTTAACCTCTGTCATCCCCTTCCCCTCCTGTCTTCAGTCTTTCCCAGCATCAGGACTTTTCCAATGAATCAGTTCTTTGCAACAGGTGGCCAAAGTATTGGAAGTTCAGCTTTAGCATCAAACCTTCCAATGAATATTTAGGACTGATTCCTTGGAATTGAATGGTTTGATATCCTTGTAGTCCAAAGGACTCTAAAGAGTCTTCTCCAACACCACAGTTTAAAACCATCAATTCTTCAGTGCTCAATTTTCTTTAAAGTCCAACTCTTACATCCATCGGAGAAAGCAATGGCACCCCATTCCAGTACTCTTGCCTGGAAACTCCCATGGATGGAGGAGCCTGATGGGCTACAGTCCATGGGGGTCACAAAGAGTTGGATATGACTAAGAGACTTCCCTTTCACTTTTCACTTTCATGCATTGGAGAAGGAAATGGCAACCCACTCCAGTGTTCTTGCCTGGAGAATCCCGGGGATGGCGGAGCCTGGTGGGCTGCTGTCTATGGGGTCACACAGAATCAGACACGACTGAAGCGACTTAGCAGCAGCAGCAGCAGCAGCAGCAGCAGCTTACATCCATACAAGACTACTGGAAAAACCATAGCTTTGACTAGAAGGTCCTTTGTCAACAAAGTAATGTCTCTCCTTTTCAATATGCTGTCTAGGTTTGTCATAGCTTTTCTTCCAAGAAGCAAGCACCTTTTAATTTCATGGCTGCAGTCAACATCTGGAGTGATTTTGGAGTTCAAAACAATAAAGTCTACCACTGTTTCCACTGTTTCTCCATCTATTTGCCATGGAGTGATGGGACCAAATGCCATGATCTTAGTTTTTTGAATGTTGAGTTTTAAGCCAACTTTTTCACTCTTCTCTTTTACTTTCATCAAGAGGCTCTTTAGTTCCTCTTCATTTTCTGCCTTAATAATGATGTTATCTGCATATCTGAGGTTATTAATATTTCTCCCAGCAATCTTGATTCCAGCTGGTGCTTCATCCAGCACAGCATTGCACATGATGTACTCTGCATATAAGGTAAATAAGCAGGGTAATAATATACAGCTTTGATGCACTCTTCTCCCTTTTAGAACCAGTCTGTTGTTCCACGTTTGGTTCTAATTGTTGCTTCCTGACCTGCATACAGATTCCTCAGGAGGCAGGTAAGGTGGTCTAGTAGTCCCATCCCTTGCAATATTTTCCATAGCTTGCTGTGATCTACACAGTCAAAGGCTCTGGCATAATTGATAAAGCAGAAGTTGATGTTTTTCTGGAATTCTCTTGCTTTTTCTATGATCCAACCGATGTTGACAATTTGATCTCTGATTCCTCTGCCTTTTCTAAATCCAGTTTGAATGCCTGGAAGTATATGATTCACATACTGTTGAAGTCTGGCTTGGAGAATTTTGAGCATTACTTTGCTAGCATGTAAGATGAGAGCAATCACACAATATTTGTACATTCTTTGGCATTGCCTTTCTTTGGGATTAGAATGAAAACTGAAAACTTTTCAGTCCTGTGGCCACTGTAGAGTTTTCCAAATTTGCTGGCATAGTGATTGCAGTACTTTCACAGCATCATCTTTTAGGATTCAAAACACTTCAACTAGAATTCCATCTCCTCCACTAGCTTTGTTTGTAGTGATCCTTCCTAAAGCCCACTTGACTTTGCATTCCAGGATGTCTGGGTCTAGGTGAGTGACACAATAGTGGTTATCTGGACATGAAGGTCTTTTTTGTATAGTTCTTGTGTATTTTTGTATAGTTCTTCTGTGAATTCTGTATATTCTTCTGTGTATTCTCTTCTTAATACCTTCTGCTTCTATTAGGTCCACACCATTTCTGTCCTTTATAGTGCCCATCTTTGCATAAAATGTTCCCTTGGTATCTCTAATTTTCTTAAAGAGATTTCTAGTCTTTCCCATTCTATTGTTTTCCTCTATTTCTTTGTATTGATCACTAAGGAAAGCTTTCTTATCTCCCCTTCCTATTCTTTGGAACTCTGCATTCAAATAGGTATATCTTTCCTTTTCTCCATTGCCTTTGAATAAAGTAGGGAAAACCACTAGACTATTCAGGTAGGACCTAAATCAGATTCCTTATGATTATCAGTGGAAGTGACAAATAGATTCAAAGGATTAGATTTGATAGACAGAGTGCCTAAAGAACTATAGACAGAGGTTTGTGACATTGTACAGGAGGCAGTGATCAAAACCATCCCCGAGAAAAGAAATGCAAAAAGCAAAATGGTTGTCTGAGGAGGCCATTTGCACACTGTAAACCACTGCAAATTTCAAATTTTTGACTTATTTTTGTCCTCTCCAAAGTAACTTATAAGGACAGCTACATATTTGTAAGTCCTCAGATGGATTCCTTCCAAACTTTATTCCCTCACTCTATGTCTCGTTTATTAGGGTGTCACTCCAAGTAGATACAGGAGGGATCTCCTACACAGGTGACAGGAAACAAGACCATCCCCAAGAAAAAGAAATGTAAAGGCAAAATGGTTGTCTGAGGAGGCCTTACAAATATCTGCAAAAGAAAAGAAGCAAAAAGCAAAGGAGAAAAGGAAAGATATACCCATTTGAGTACAGAGTTCCAAAGAATAGCAAGGAGAGATAAGAAAGCCTTCCTCAGTGATCAATGCAAAGAAACAGAGGCAAAAAACAGGATGGGAAAGACTAGAGATCTCTTCAAGAAAATTAGAGATACCAAGGAAATATTTCATGCAAAGATGGGCTCAATAAAGGACAGAAATGGTATGGACCTAATAAAAGCAGAAGATATTAAGAAGAGATGATAAGAATACACAGAACTGTACAAAAAAGATCTTCACGACCCAGATAATCACGATGGTGTGATCACTCACCTAGAGCCAGACATTCTGGAATGTGAAGTCAAGTGGGAATTAGGAAGCTAGTGAACAAAGCTAGTGGAGGTGATGGAATTCCAGTTGAGTTATTTCAAATCCTGAGAGATGATGCTGTGAAAGTGCTGCAATCAATATGCCAGCAAATTCAGAAAACTCTGCAGTGGCCACAGGACTGGAAAAGGGTCATTTTTTCATTCCAATCCCAAAGAAAAGCAATGTCAAAGAATGCTCAAAGTACTGCACAATTGCACTCATCTCAACACTAGTAAAGTAATGCTCAAATTTTTCCAAGTCAGGCTTCAACAATACTTGAACTGTGAAATTTCAGATGTTCTAGCTGGATTTAGAAAGGACAGAGGAACAGAGATCAAATTGAAAACATTCACTGGATCATGAAAAAAGCAAGAGAGTTCCAGAAAAACATCTATTTCTGCATTATTGACTATGCTAAAGCCTTTGACAGTGTGGATCACCAGAAACTGTGGAAAACTCTGAAAGTGATGGGAATACCAGACTACCTGATATGACTCTTGAGAAATCTGTATGCAGGTCAGGAAGCAACAGTTAGAACTGGACATGGAACAACAGACTGGTTCCAAATAGGAAAAGGAGTCCGTCAAGGCTGTATATTGTCACCCTGCTTATTTAACTTATATGCAGAGTACATCATGAGAAACGCTGGGCTGGAAAAAGCACAAGCTGGAATCAAGATTGCTGGGAGAAATATCAATAACCTCAGATATGCATATGACACCACCCTTATGGCAGAAAGTGAAGAGGAACTAAAAAGCCTCTTGATGGAAGTGAAAGAGCAGAGTGAAAAAGTTGGCTTAAAGCTCAACATTCAGAAAACGAGGAGCATGGCATATGATTCCATCACTTTATGGGAAATAGATGGGGAAACATTGGAAACAGTGTCAGACTTTATTTTTGGGGGCTCCAAAATCACTGTAGATGGTGATTGCACCCATGAAATTAAAAGACCCTTACTGCTTGGAAGATAAGTTAATGACCACCTAGAGAGTATATTAAAAAGCAGAGACATTACTTTGCCAACAAAGGTCCGTCCTGTCAAATCTATGGTTTTTCCAGTAGTCCATGTATGGATGAGAGAGTTGGACTATAAAGAAAGCTGAGTGCGGAAGAATTGATGCTTTCAGACTGTGGTGTTGGAGAAGACTCTTGAGAGTCTCTTGGACTATAGGACGATCCAACCAATCCATCCTAAAAGACATCAGTCTGGAATATTCATTGAAAGGACTGATGCTAAAGCTGAAACTCTATACTTTGGCCACCTGATGCAAAGAACTGACTCATTGGAAAAGACTCTGATTTTTGGAGAGATTGAAGGTGGAGGAGAAGGGTAGGACAGAGGATGATATGGTTGGATGGCATCTCTGACTCAATAGACATGAGTTTGAGTAAACCCTAGGAGTTGGTGATGGGCAGGGAGGCCTGGCAGGCTGCAGTCCACGGGGTCACAAAGAGTCGGACATGACTGAGCGACTGAACTGAACTGAACTGCCAGTAGAGAAAACATAATCTCAAAAGCGTTCTTCAGAAAAATGCTGTTTGCTCAGGAATGACCAAGAGCTTCTTGTTATTTCCCACACTGAAACATTGTCATGTTTGTGTTGACACCTTTAAAAACATTGATGTACACTTGTGGCAGATTCATGTTGATGTATGGCAAAACCAATACAATATTGTAAAGCAATTAGCCTCCAATTAAAATAAATAAAATTAAATTAAAAAATAAAATGAATAAAAACATGGATGCATGGAACTGCAGATACCACTTCATGGTCTTTCTTTTTCTTCTTTGCTTTTTTTTTTTTTTTGTACTCCTGGGGGAAATATCTTCTGAAGAACATTATTAATTTTGAATGTATATGGTAAAGAATTCACTATGATTATTTAAATGAAATGTACATTTCCAAAATTGTTCACCTTTTCCAGTATATAATTTTATAGGTTTTTTTTTCAATTTAAAAATGAACAAATAGAGCCTCTAAATCAGATTAGGAACATCTTGTTACAAGTCAGATTGCTAAATGAGGAAAATATTTTCAGTACTGTCTATGCTTTTCTACTTTATTGACTAAAATTAGCTTTTCTTAAAAAAGTTAAGTAATAGAAATTGTTAGGCCCATGATGTTTCTTTATTTAGATAGCTAAAATAAAATAAACATGGAAAGTCTGTATAGTTTTTTCATTATATAAAATTATTTTATTATTTAAACAAACTAGTAATATAAGAATCTTTATGTGCAGGGCATGCACACTGAAACAATTAAATGTATCAATCAGTGAGATTTAACAAAAACTGTTTATACTTTGTATAAGTATATAATCTCCTTTTTTTTTCAAGGAACACAGTTCAATTCTATTTTAGTAAGACATTTTAGATTATTTAATACATGAGAGGCAGCCAGAGCTGGAAGGGCCGGAAGTGGGTAATCACAGACCCAGAGAGACATTAACTACCAAACTGCAAACAGGCTTCTTTGCTAACTAAGACTTCGTGGGGTTCTGGACAGTCATCATCCACCTGAGAAGATGCACCAGTTGAACAACCCAGAAAACTGACCAGCAGGGACAGGAGAGGCAATAAGTCACATCGACTGTGCTTGCAAAACACCTAAGCTACTCCAATCTGGGAAGGGCACAAAATGCAGGCCCAACTGAGTCTGCGCCTCTGAGGACTACCTGAGTGCCTGAGCCTGAGCGGCTTAGACCTGGGAGGTGCATGCAGCCCAGGGCTGGCTTCAGACAGTTCTTGGCAGAGCAACCTAGAGCCTGAGCTGTGTGCTCTGTGAGTGGGGGCAGGCCCAGTGTGGCTGAGACACTGTGAGCACACACCAGTATTATTTGTTTGCAGCATCCCTCCCTCCTCACAGCACGACTGAACAAGTGAGCCTAAAAAGGTGTCCGCCACCACCCCACTTGCTTCAGGGCGGAAATCAGACACTGAAGAGACCAGCAAACAGAAGAAGCTAAAACAGAGGGAACCACCTTGGAAGTGACAGGTGCAATAGATTAAAACTCTGTCATTAGTACTGACTATATAGGAAGGGGCCTATAGATCTTGAGAAATATAAGCTGGACCAAGGAACTATCTGAAAATGAACTGACCCCACACTGCCCACACAAGAGAAAGTCCTAGATGGTGTTGTATAGAAGGAGAAGCCTTGAGACTACTGTAAAAATAAGACTGAAAACCAGAAGCAGGAGGTTTAAGTCCAAATCCTGAGAACACCAGAGAACTCCTGACTGCAGGGAACATTAATCAATAGGAGCTCATCAAATGCCTCCATACCTACACGAAACCAAGCACCACCCAAGGGCCAACAAGTTCCAGAGCAAGACATACCATGCAAATTCTCCAGCAACACAGGAACACACCCCTAAGCTTCAATATACAGGCAGCTCAAAGCTACTCCAAAACCATTGAGATCTCATAACTCATTAATGGACACTTCATTGCACTCCAGAGAGAAGAAATCCAGCTCCACCCACCAGAACACTGACACAAAGTTCCCTAACCAAGAAAACTTGACAAGCTACTGATACAACCCCACTCACAGTGAGGGAACTTCACAATAAAGAGAACTCCACAAACTGCCAGAATACAGAAAGGCCACCCCAAACACAGCAATATAAACAAGATGAAGAAACAGTGGAATACCCAGCAGGTAAAGGAACAGGATAAATGCCCACCAAAACAAACAAAAGAGGAAGAGACAGGGAATCTACCTAATAAAGAATTCCAAATAATGATAGTGAAAATGATCCAAAATCTTGAAATAAAAACGGAATCACAGATAAATAGCCTGGAGACAAGGATTGAGAAGATTCAAGAAAGGTTTATCAAGGACCTAGAAGAAAAAAAAAAAAGAGTCAATGTATAATGAATAATGCAATAAATGAGATCAAAAACACTCTGGAGGCAACAAATAGTAGAATAACGGAGGCAGAAGATAGGATTAGTGAAGCAGAAGATAGAATGGTAGAAATAAATGAATCAGAGAGGAAAAAAGAAAAATGAATTAAAAGAAATGAGGACCATCTCAGAGATCTCCAGGACAATATGAAATGTTCCAACATTCAAGTTATAGGAGTCTGAGAAGAAGAAGACAAAAAGAAAGACCATGAGAAAATACTTGAGGAGATAATAGTTGAAAACGTCCCTAAAATGGGGAAGGAAATAATCACCCAAGTCCAAGAAACCCAGAGAGTCCCAAACAGGTTAAACCCAAGGTGAAACACCCCAAGACACATATTAATCAAATTAACAAAGACCAAACACAAAGAACAAATATTAAAAGCAGCAAGGGAAAAACAACAATAACACACAAGGTGATTCCCATAAGGATAACAGCTTATCTTTCAATAGAAACTCTTCAGGCCAGGAGGGAATGGCAGGACATACTTAAAGTGATGAAAGAAAATAACTTACAGCCCAGATTACTGTACCAAGCAAGGATCACATTCAAATATGAAGGAGAAATCAAAAGCTTTACAGACAAGCAAAAGCTGAGAGAATTCAGCACCACCAAACCAGCTCTCCAACAAATGTTTTACCTTAAATGTAAATGGGTTGAATGCCCCAACCAAAAGATAAAGACTGGCTGAATGGATATAAAAACAAGATCCCTATATATGTTGTCTACAAGAGACCCTCCTCAAAACAAGGGACACACACAGACTGAAAGTGAAGGGCTGGAAAAAGATATTCCATGCAAATGGAGACCAAAAGAAAGCAGGAGTAGCAATACTCATATCAGATAAAATAGACTTTAAAACAAAGGCTGTGAAAGGAGACAAAGAAGGATACTACATAACGACCAAAGGATCAATCCAAGAAGATATAACAATTATAAATATATATGCACCCAACATAGGAGCACCACAATATGTAAGACAAATGCTAACAAGTATGAAAGGGGAAATTAACAATAACACAATAATAGTGGGAGACTTTAATACCTCACTCACACCAATGGATAGATCAACTAAACAGAAAATTAACAAAGAAACACAGACTTTAAATGATACAATAGACCACTTAGACCTAATTGATATCTGTAGGACATTCCACCCCAAAACAATAAATTTCACCTTTTTCTCAAGTGCTCATGGAACCTTCTCCAGGAGAGGTCACATCCTGGGCCATAAGTCTAGCCTTGGTAAATTCAAAAAAAAATTGAAATCATTCCAAGCATGTTTTCTGACCATAATGCAGTAAGATTAGATCTCAATTACAGGAGAAAAACTATTAAAAATTCCAACATATGCAGGCTGAACAACACGTTTCTGAATAACCAATAAATCACAGAACAAATCATAAAAGAAATCAAAGTATGCATGAAATGAATGAAAATGAAAACACAACAACTCAAAACCTGTGGGACACTGTAAAAGCAGTGCTAAGGGGATTGTTCATAGCAATACAGACATACCTCAAGAAACAAGAAAAAAGTCAAATAAATAACCTAACTCTATACCTAAAGCAACTAGAAAAGGAGAACCCCAGGGTTAGTAGAAGGAAAGAAATCTTAAAAATTAGGGCAGAAATAAATGCAAAAGAGACCATAGCAAAAATCAACAAAGCCAAAAGCTGGTTCTTTGAAAGGATAAATAAAATTGACAAACCATTAGCCAGACTCATCAAGAAACAAAGGGAGAAAAATCAAATCAATAAAATTAGAAATGAAAATGGAGAGATCACAACAGACAACACAGAAATACAAAGGATCATAAGAGACTACTATCAGCAATTATATGCCAATAAAATGGACAACGTGGAAGAAATGGACAAATTCTTAGAAAAGTACAACTTTCCAAAACTGAACCAGGAAGAAATAGAAAATCTCAACAGACCCATCACAAGCACGGAAATTGAAACTGTAATCAGAAACCTTCCAGCAAACAAAAGCCCAGGTCCAGACGGCTTCACAGCTGAATTCTACCAAAAATTTCGAGAAGAGCTAACACCTATCCTACTCAAACTCTTTCAGAAAATTGCAGAGGAAGGTAAACTTCCAAACTCATTCTATGAGGCCACCATCACCCTAATACCAAAACCTGACAAAGATGCCACAAAAAAAGAAAACTACAGGCCAATATCACTGATGAACATAGATGCAAAAATCCTTAACAAAATTTTAGCAATCAGAATCCAACAACACATTAAAAAGATCATACACCATGACCAAGTGGGCTTTATCCCAGGGATGCAAGGATTCTTCAATATCCGCAAATCAATCAATGTAATACACCACATTAACAAATTGAAAAATAAAAACCATATGATTATCTCAATAGATGCAGAGAAGGCTTTCGACAAAATTCAACATCCATTTATGATAAAAACTCTCCAGAAAGCAGGATAGAAGGAACATACCTCAACATAATAAAAGCTATATATGACAAACCCACAGCAAACATTCTCCTCAATGGTGAAAAATTGAAAGCATTTCCCCTAAAGTCAGGAACAAGACAAGGGTGCCCACTTTCACCACTACTATTCAACATAGTTCTGGAAGTTTTGGCCACAGCAATCAGAGCAGAAAAAGAAATAAAAGGAATCCAGATTGGAAAAGAAGAAGTAAAACTCTCACTGTTTGCAGATGACATGATCCTTTACATTGAAAACCCTAAAGACTCCACCAAAAAATTACTAGAGCTAATCAATGAATATAGTAAAGTTGCAGGATATAAAATCAACATACAGAAATCCCTTGCATGATTATACACTAATAATCTGAAAGTAGAAAAATAAATTAAGGAAACAATTCCATTCACCATTGCAATGAAAAAAATAAAATACTTAGGAGTATATCTACCTAAAGAAACTAAAGACCTATATATAGAAAAGTATAAAACATTGATGAAAGAAATCAAAGAGGACACTANACATATACACAATGGAATATTACTCAGCCATTAAGAAGAATACATTTGAATCAGTTCTAATGAGGTGGATGAAACTGGAGTCCATTATACAGAGTGAAGTAAGCCAGAAAGAAAGATACCAATACAGTATACTAACACACATATATGGAATTTAGAAAGATGGTAATGATAACCCTATATGTGAGACAGCAAAAGAGACACAGATGCATAGAACAGTCTTTTGGACTCTGTGGGAAAGGAAGAGGGTGGAATGATTTGGGAGAATGACATTGAAACATGTGTAATATCAGATAAGTAATGAATTGCCAGTCTAGGTTTGATGCAGGATACAGGATGCTTGGGGCTGGTGCGCTGGTATGACCAGAAAGATGGTATGGGGAGGGAGGTGGAGGGGGGGTTCAGGATTGGGAACATATGTACACCCATGGCGGATTCATGTTGATGTATGGCAAAACCAATACAGTATTGTAAAATTAAAAAAAATAAAAAATATTTTTGCTCTTAAAAAAACATGAATATACAAAACAAATATCATAACAGAAGAACTAACCAAGGACAAGGTCTCTTAGCTTAAATTGATTCAACATATATATATTTATAATTCTCCTGTTAAATACAAAAATATTTTCTAAATCAGGTCTATATTTCACACACAAATATTTGTGTACACACAGAGACACACACACATGCCTTGAATAGGTAGTAGAAACTCTTAAGTTTAAGCAATTAGAAAGAAATATGTAAACAGCAAAGTGATGATCTTTAATAATTACATAGAATGGAAACCATTAAAAGTTACCTGGAGGGCAGTAACTGCATTAAATCACAATCTTGGGGAATATTTATAAATTTAGAACTTAATCACTTCCTACGTGTACAGTAATTTCATTTTCCTTGATCTATGCAATGCTTGAAAATAGTGAGAAAAAATAGAGAAGGAAATGCCTAAAGCCTAAATAATATTTTCACATAAAGAGGCCAAAGGTTCTGTTATCTATTCCTCATATTGTATTGGGGCAAGTAATGGAATATTAATCTGTTGGTCATTCAATATGTGCTAGACTCATACTATGGCCTTAGAACACTCCAATTAATAATGAAGAAGTAAGTTTTAGTCTCATAGACTACACAGCCTCGTGAAGGAAGAAAGTGATTAAATTAGTGAATGAATATGATATTTTCAGAGATAATAAAAAACCTTGATATGAACTTAATAAGAACTCCAAACTAGAATTATTTACTAATACATAATTTATGTAAATATTTATATAGTTTGTCTATCCATACCCTTATTCAGCACTTCAAATTCATATATATATATATATATATATATATATTCCTCTTTTCACAATATAGTCATTATAAAAGGAATACAAACTATGTCAGAAGAGTCCAATGTTTTTTCATCAAAATTTTTTCTAAAGATTCAGAGAAGATTGCTGGTTAAAATGTATCATCTTTCAAATGGAAAGGTTTCCTCTATTGATTTACTTGAAATTCTTTCAAAGTATTAATACTAATATGAGTGAATGTATGTGGAAATCACTGAATCAGTTCTTTTTGTGATCAATACACAGGAGAACTTTCTTCTCTCTACTTTGTACCAGTATTCACATAATTGTTTATAGAACTAGGAATAGGTATGGGTCCACTAATCATAAATGTAAAGGCCCCTTTTTCACTCCAGTTTTTGTTTTGAATTACTTGATTGAAATCACTTAATTTGCTGGTTTAGAATATGTATTAATGAGGTAAATTCACAGGCTCAATACTGTTTTATTCAGTTAGGTTTGATTAGAGGAAAAAAGAAAAAAAAAAAACAAAACACCAAACTGGCCATACCATACATCCTTAGCCAGAGAATGTTCTCACCATGCTGGTATTGACTAACATCAAGGGAGGAATGCACAAGGCAAACCCCCTGAAACAATTGACAGACCAATATAAGAGTAGCAGATTAGGTTTTTGATCTATTTATTAATTCAGTTGTTTAATTTTTATTGTGAGCTTTAAAAGTTCTTTGAATATTTTGGACATTTTACCTTCATAAAGCAAAATTGATTAAATGGGATACTATAGTGAAAGGAGTTTACAATTTGTAAAATATAGTATGAATTATAAGAAACTATAGATATATAGATTAACATAAAAGATAAAATGTGAAAGTGTCGGTCAGGCAGTCATGTCAGACTCTTTGCAACCCCATGGACTGTAGACAGCCAGGCTCCTCAGTCCATGGCATTCTCCAGGCAAGAATACTGGAGTGGGTGGCCATTCCCTTCTTCAGGGGATCTTTCCAACCCAGGGATCAAACCTGGGTCTCCTGCATTACAGGCAAATTCTTTACCGTCTAAACTACCAGGGAAGCTCCAATAGAGAAGATAATTCAGAGGCAATTACGTCTTTTACAAAAAAGAGCATATTAGAAACATGATTTATTATAGAATTTCAGCAAATGGTGATCACCTAGATTGGGAAGAATGTGTTGTACTTAGTTGCTCAGTCGTGTCCAACCCTTGCAACCCAGTCAGGCATTTCTGTCCATGGAGACTGTCCAGGCAAGAATACTGGAGTGGGTTGCCATACCCTCCTCCAGGGAATCTTTCCAATCCAAAGATCTAACCCAGGTCTCCCGAATTGCAGGCAGATTCTTTGGCATTTGAGCCACCAGGGAAGCTCAAGAATACTAGAGTGGGTGGCCTATCCCTTCTCCAGGGGATCTTCCCAAGCTAGGAATCAAATCAGGGTCTCTGGCATTGCAGGTGGATTCTTTACCAGCTGAGCTACCAGGGAAGCCATAGCTCAGCTGGTAAAGAATATGCCTGCAGTGTGGGAAACCTGAGTTCGATCCCTAGTTTGGAGAAAGGAAAGGCTACCCATTCTAGTATTTTGGCCTGGAGAATTCCATGGACTATACAGACCATGAGATCACAGAGTCAAACATGAATGAGTGACTTTCACACTTCACTTTATTATCAAAATCTAGCTTGCTCTCTTTTGAAGAGAAACTGCCATAACCAATACAGAAAATTACCCTTTACATGAAGTCATATAGGAACTTATATTTTTCCTATGAGGAAAGATGGTTATGTTATAGTTGAAAGATGGTTATAGTTATCTATCTTTCCTCATAGCCTCTGAATAATTATGTAGATTTTTTTTGCTATATATTTTAAAGCTTTATGTAATGAAAATACTTTTTAATCTGAATTTTCTAACTAAGGCAACTGATTAGTTCTAAAGATGCTTGTGCATATATTATAAATGGTAATATTATCTTTACACAGTGTATTTAATTAAGGTCACAGTTTTAGGGTCCAGAAGTTTGGTTACTTTTCTCCCTGATATTTTAATGATCCACCTTTATATAACAGGTCAGACTGAATTTTCAGTTGATCTAGTTCTGTCATTAAATCTGCCAAAATTATTGACTCAGCTGTTTTAATGCTTTTGTTCACACATTTAGTTTTAGAATGCTTAAACTTTTTCAACTCTTAGAATGGAGGGAAGGACTATTACTGTCTCTAGTCATAACCTAATTCCTCCTATTCATGACAGGATCTGTTACCTGTTTTAGATGGTATCTTTTCATCTGGGCATGTAGGTGTTTCCTATTTGGGTGCTATTTCTGACAACTTTTTTTCCTTCAGGGGGTATGATTTTAAGTGAAAGTGATAATTTTTCAAACTCTTCTGGTAAGTGGTGCCTGTCATGTACATAGCTGCTGTCATTCACTTTGTGGTTTATGGCATTTCTGGAGAAAATTTAAAATATACATATATATATGATTTATGAAATCTTTAACAGCGTTTTTCCCAGTGATGTTTTACTTGTGGCAAAATATGATCATCAGAGATAGCAAATATCAATACTATGGGAAGAAAATCAGTATTTACTGAGAATCTAATATATACTTGGTGTGATACAAAATATTTTTACATATCATTACATTTAAATCCTAGACTATATCTCTTAGATGGGCATTATATTTCTGTTTTATAGATGAAGAAAGTCCTCTTAACCTTCTCATGTCAATATGGAAATTAAGTGCTGAGGCTTCTATTAATCTCAGATTTACCGCAAAGTTTATGCCTACCTTCATCCATAAAAATGATTTTTAATGGCTTTAATTGTAATTGACATACAATAAGTTGCATATATTCATAGCATACAAGATTTATAACATGAGTAAACCTTTGAAACCAGTAATATGTCAAGAAAATGAACATACACTTTTCCTAAAGTTTTCTCATATTCCCAACCCCATAGACTTCAGATAATCTGTTTTCTATCACTGTGTATTATTTTTCATTTCCAAGAATTTTATGTAAATGAAACAAGGAAATGTGTACCTTTTCAATCTGACTTTATTTATATACGTTTTGAGATTCATTCATATTGATGTAAATACCAATAATTCATTCTTTTTTATTTCAGAGTAGTATTTTATTGTGAGGATACAACATAGATATTTTCTGATTCAGCTATTTATCCATTCACAGATGTTTATTGATTCATCTGTTCATTGGATATATGGGTTGTTTATAGTTTTTGGCTATTACTATTACAACTGCTAGAAACATTTATAAACAAGTATGTGTAAGCATTAATGTTTTCACTGGTGGACAGTTTCTATCTATAAATGAAATTGCTAAATTATATGACAGTTAAAGGTTAATTATTTTAAGTAACTGAAAAACTTTTCAAAGTGGTTAGAAATCTGATATTTCCACTAGACTTCATTCCACATCTTTGCCAACACTTAGCATTGATTTCTTTTTTTCATTTTAGCCAATACAATAGATGTACAGTTGCAACTTTCTGTGGTACTAATTTGCAGTTCCTAATAACTAAGGATGGTGAAAATCTTAATGTGCCTATTTCAAAGCACGTATAATCTTTGGTAAAGTGTCCATTCATATCTTTGTTCATTTATTTACTGGGTGGTTTGTTTTTGTATTATTGAGTTAAATCTAAACTCTATAATTTTGGATATAAGTCCTTTATAAGCTCTTATGATTTTCAAGTATTTTCTATTATACATCTTGACTTTTAGTTTTCTTATCACCTGTCTTTTGTAAAGCAGAAATTTTTAATGAGGATAAAGTCAATGTATTATTTTATCTATTAGTCTATTTTTGCACCAATAGCAAATGGTCTTGATTACTATAACTTTATAAGAAGTCTTACAACTAGGTAACAGTCTTTCAACTTTGTTCTTCTTTTCTTTTTTGACTTTGTTTTGGAATGTGAAGTGATGACCAGGGTGATCATGAAAAGCTAGCATGGGTAATGAGTCACTCTATTCCTCCTGTGGAAACTGTTTTAAAGTTCAAATCTAACTGAATTATCCTGTAATTATAAATCTTGGAAGGTAAAATGCCATAAAAATTGATTAATTAAGAGGAAACAACCAAAATCTAAAATTTTCCTGGCTTCTCCAATAGCAAGCAGATCTTATCTAAATTCTCAATCAACTCAAAAAAAAAAAAAATAACTCAGGGTTTATATTCAGGTTAGGTGATCTCATAGTAATATCAGGTCAATCAATCATGCAAAGTTTGTTTTCAATCTGGTTCTATTTCAAGGATCTGCAACATAAAATTAGATGCATATTGGTAAAGTGTCTTTAAAGAACTAATATAAATTTCAGAGGGTCTGAAATGAAGCCTAGGAAAATTTCATTCTTATGTATTGTGAAAAGTGTTAGATGTATAATTATTAAATAGTCATAATGTCTACTCCAAATGAGGAAAACAAGAAAAAAAAGTAATGGCTCAGTTCATAAAACTTTTGTTTTAACAATATACCAAAATCCTGGGTGCACATTTTCTTTATGTTGCCTATAGAGCCATGTTATCATAATTAAGAATAAAATGAATCATATGGTTAAACCTCTTCATTCACACTGAAAATAATCCCCTTAATATTACTTTAATGAAGGTTGCATTATGAAAAAGTTATTCCAGTGTAACTGAGTAGCTATTATCATTCCCTGTTTTACTAATTAGCCTTAGGGTAAATGTTCTCTAATAGAATATTCCAGTTACAACTGTCTTTACCATATTATTTTGGGGAAATAGTAATCTAAAATAATATTTGATGAGAAGCAGAATTCCAGAGGAGACAACTGACTGAAATTTTATTGAATTTTCAGTCTTCATTTTTCATTAACTTAGATTATTTTCCCTCTGATGATATACACAAAGACTGTGAACTTAAAAAAAATAATAATTCTTAATATCTGTTTAACATTTTCTTTACAAAAGGCAGATTTAGGGAGCTGCATATATATTTCCCATTTGTTGCATATAATCCACATATCAGTTACACTATTACCCTTTCAATGCTGAGCAGGAATCATGAAAAATCACAGGATCTTGATTCAATCTCAAATGTCCTAAGTAACTACTTTAAATACAATTCAAACTTTATTAAGATGCCTGGAAACACACAGGCCAACTAGTGGGTGTTACTTCTGACTTCTTTCTTAACTTTCAATTAAAAGAGAATTTCTTTGTTAGGAAAATAGACTTCATGACACTACAGTATACCTTAAGATACCTCTATGAAATTAAAGGAATTTGTGAGCTTTACATAAGGACCCCTACAATTCTGATATAGTCTGTTATTACTCAGAAAGAAGCTGTGGTTGCCAGCCTTTTGATATTGTTTATAATTTTGTATAAATCTAAAGTGAAAGTGGAGAGTGAAAAAGTTGGCTTAAAGCTTAACATTCAGAAAACGAAGATCATGGCATCTGGGCCCATCACTTCATGGGAAATAGATGGGGAAACAGTGGAAACAGTGTCAGACTTTATTTTGGGGGGCTCCAAAATCACTGCAGATGGTGACTGCAGCCATGAAATTAAGACACTTACTCCTTGGAAGATAAGTTATGGCCAACCTAGAGAGCATATTGAAAAGCAGAGACATTACTTTGTCAATAAAGGTCCGTCTAGTTAAGGCTATGGTTTTTCCTGTGGTCATGTATGGATATGAGAGTTGGACTGTGAAAAAGGCTGAGTGCCAAAGAATTGATGCTTATGAACTGTGGTGTTGGAGAAGACTCTTGAGAGTCCCTTGGACTGCAAGGAGATCCAACCAGTCCATTCTGAAGGAGATCAGCCCTGGGATGTCTTTGGAAGGAATGATCTAAAGCTGAAACTCCAGGACTTTGGCCACCTCATGCGAAGAGTTGACTCATTGGAAAAGACTCTGATGCTTGGGAGGGATTGGGAGCAGGAGGAGAAGGGGATGACAGAGAATGAGATGGCTGGATGACATCACCGACTCGATGCATGTGAGTTTGGGTGAACTCCGGGAGTTGGTGATGGACAGGGAGGCCTGGCATGCTGCGGTTCATGGGGTTGCAAATAGTCGGACACAACTGAGCGACTGAATTGAATGACTATATAGATATCTTGGCAAGGCCACAGATATGGAAGAATGCCTATAACTATTGAATATAATTATTTGTTCACTGACTTTCAACTGCGAAGACTAGTGACCCCACGTCAGGTTTAAGAGAAAAAGATCCGAGGAGGAAATTTACAGTACTCATTTGAGTTAAGCAACAGGACAACTATGACCATAAACCTATTGAGTCTTACCAACTTTATTATTTGCACCCATAAATGCATAATTGTTATGCAGAGATATTAAGTACTATATATAATACATATATTTAGACACATGAGTTTGTAAAAAATGTATTACCAAGAAAGTCAATGGGTAAGTATATTCCCAACACATATGCCACACACTATTTTTAAATACATCTAAGGAATCAAATCTAAGGTCATTTAGGTTTTGTAATTTGGTTAAAAAAAAAATACTTGAGCAAATTGTAGACTTCTCAGTTTGCTACAATGTAAGCAGTTTTTTGGTTTGTTTGTTTGTTTGTTTGTTTTTCAGAGAAACTGACCTAAAGTTATCAAAGATTGGCATAAAACTTTGAGAAGACTGATATATTCTTGTCAACTCTGAACATATAACAAACACAAGTGTCACCTTTCTGTAATAAAACATTTTGTTGATTTGTTACAGTTGGTGACACTAGTCATGAACCAATGACAGAAGTAATGAAAAAATTTAATTGACTTTGAATTGCAGTCACTAAAGATAAAGCAATATTTTAAAAACTTATTACTTAGATTAAAAGCATATGTAACTTTAAAAGATGTTATTATATTTGGGGACAAAATGATATCTTGAAATAATGTTTTACCATTTCACCTTGAATTATCAAATCAAGAATATAGTACAATTGGATACTAAATATATAAGGCCCACATGTAACTTATCTGTGTGTCCCTTCTCTAAATTAAGTTGCATTTTCCAAGACATTCTAATTATAAAATCTATGTTTCAGTTATTCAAGTTAATTGTGAATAAATGGACCCACTTTAAGTCTGATTTCACCAGCTATATTAATTTCAGACTGCGTGTCTCCTTTCTTTGGTTTCCTCTATTGATTCTGGAAAAAGAGAATGAAAATGTACACTTCAGCCAATTTTTATATTTCATTTGCAAGTGACTTCATGTAATGTCCTTCTCCTTTGATCTAATAATGAAAATGTGTCAGTATATTCTCATTACAGCAGCAAGGTAAAGCAGCTGAAGTCTCCTGGGGCCAGAAGGACTACCTTTTGCGAATTTAAAATGGGAAACCTATACTCCCAGTGTTTGGCAAGGAGTGTGCTGCAGATCTATTTCTCCCTGTAGCAGCTGAACCAACTGAGAATTTAAAAATAGAGGCCACACAAGGGACACAGTTCTGAGAGACAGAGGGAGACACAGGAAGAAAATATGAATGTAAGTAAAAACTAATGGTTTCCTGGGAATTTTCTGCTCACTGTAGAAGGTTAGCTAAAAAAATAAAATTAACAACAAAAATAAAATCTCTGGTTGTATATTCATCTCAACTTACACAGTCATTATCACTCCTGAAATAAGAATCAGATTGCTTTCTTAGTGTTAAGAGTACTCTGAATGGCAAAGGCTGACATGTATATGAACAAACACTGGATATATTGCTCAAAACAATTCCCTCTAGGTTCACATAAAATAAATTTGAATAATGTTCACTTCTAAAAAGTTGACAAGACATGAATACATCTGGACAACATCAAAATTCAGTACAGTGGGTCAGTCAGATGATAATTAGATGCCTCTAATAGGAAATGCACATGACAAATTATTTCAATTCTAAAATTTTAACTTAACTTGTAATTCATGCATATATCACATACAGGTGTGAAAGTGGTTAATGTCTTTAGAGAAACATTTAAACGCTAAAAAAAGCACAGACATACTATGTTTTTTTTAGCCTTGCCTTAAAAGACTTGAAAAACATGAATAAGCTATGTTAAATAATGTATTCATGTCATTTCTTGATGTATATCATTAGAATCCAGTGATTTTAGTGGATCGAATAGTGTCCTTCCAAATAATATATCCATGTCCTAACTCAAGATATCTGTGAATGTGAACTTATTTGTATGATCAGATAAGGTCATCATAGATTTAGGTTTAGCTCTAAATCCTATGACAAATATCTTCATAAGAGAAAAGAGAGAAAGACTGAGACACATGGAGGAATGACATGTGAAGACAGGGATAGATATTGGAGTGATACATCGACAAGCCAAGGAAGACTGCCAGAACCCCCAGAAGACAGAAGTAAGGCACTGAACAGATTCTCCCTCAAATCCTCCAGAAGGAACCAATCCTGTGACAACTTGATTGCAGATTTTTGGCCTCCTGATTGTGAGACAGTACATTTATGTTGTTCAAGCCACAAAGTTTGTGGTAACTTGTTACTATAGCCCTAGAAAATTATTACAGTGACCCAGCTTTAAATGAGAGGTATCTGATAACAATTTTAATTAGCTACCTGAAATCTCAAACATCAAGGATAATTGTATATAACAATCTAAATAATCCAATAAAAATCATCTCTTAATATATGCACACTTTGACTGCCAGAGATGAAGACAGAGAATGTTTCCTGAGAAAACTCAAAGACAGCATTGTAAGTATTTCAGAAAAAAAAAAAAAGTAACATCTGATAAATGGGACAAGAATCAATTCTATAAGCATTCCAATGTTCGGAAGGCAAGCTGATAATTTAACAGGTGACATAAATCTGCCTTTGATCCTCTGTGTGTGATGTATGACAGTGTTAGTCACTCAGTTGTGTCATACCCTTTGGGACCCATGGACTATGGCCTGCCAAGCTCCTCTGTCCATGGAGTTTTCCAGGCAAGAATACTGGAGTTTTAGTAAACATGGAAAATCTTACCTTCTTGTAAAATTCAAGTTTTGTTCACAAGTACCTTTGAGGTCAAGTTCATCCTAGTGTCTTTCTCAGCATCTGCATGTTCCCTCATCCTGCTGCTTGAACAGTTGCTAATGAATGAAGATCACCCCAGCATGCCCCCCTGCTGTTGCTCATTTGCCCATTAGCATCTGCTTAACCAGCAGGCTGGGAGAAGCTCTGGTGCCCAATCAATGTAGCTGATGAGGACTGGGGTAGGGAAGACTGTTGCCAACAGAGCCAGAGCATAAATCAACTCCAATATTGGCAAAGATTATTAATCTTAGAAAGGGTGACATATATCACTGTGTAGGCATGGAGAAAATCCTTGACATTTATGAGAAATAGGAGAAGCCAAAATATTGAAGTATGCTAACTTTAGCAAATCTGTTGAATACCAGCAATTTCAAGTTCCTTACACCTGATTTATAATAAAGTTCTTTCTTGTTCAAACATTATTTAATACTTGGTAGATGCCCAGAGATACAAAACCACACCTAGAAAGAAAAAAAGCATCCTCACAAACATTTCTCTGGAGTGAGTTACCTTATTGCTTTTACCAAAAGCACAAAATTACCTCATTATCAAACTTATCAGGGAAAGACTCATTCCACTGTGTCAGTCTAGCTGTATATTTGCCCTTAACAATAATTTCCAATTAAGAAGCTGGATGACTTAAACATAGATAATAAGAAAAGTCGGCAAGAAACTGAAAAGTGAAAATACACTCCATTCTGAGGATGGTCACTAGCTTTTACCCTCAAATGGGATGGTCTACTTTAAATACTCTGAACAGAGGCAGAATACCTGTCCAAAAAAGGATTATATGTGGCATTGTCATGGGAAAAAGAGAGCTGGTATGAATAAAGGTGAGGTTAAGATGAACTACTGCTAATAAAAATAAACAGGTGTCAGTTAAAAAAGAAATATGGAATATTAAACAATAACATAGTGTTTGAACATCTTTTATAAATTGGCAAGTGCTAAGTGTAAAAAGATTAGTCTCTGAATGAGATGTTAACATTATTTGGTGTGAAAGGTTTCTAAACAGCACAACAAGCAGCATTCAAACAGATTCACTGAGGACTGAGTGTTAAGTACCTCACAAATAAAAAATATTTCATAGAAAAATCACTTTACATTTTCTATAGCCATTGTAGGACAAGCGGTGATTGGAATTAACTCTTGGATATGCTAGAGAAATAAATATTCCTCTCTCAATAAGTCTACAGACTGTTAAGATGTCATCCACACAGGAAATAATAAATAACTATACAATAATATAAAAAAGTGCCAAAATTAGAGAAACAAAGCAAATAGCTTTATTTACAACACGATTTATAATCATCTTTCAGCACTTCAATAGTCTCTAAGGTAATATATAATGGTTTATAAAATTTCTCTCTATAACATAACTGCTTCACAAATCCTGCTTCCAGAAGAAAATTCTTATAATTGAACACGAATCTCTATAATATCTATTGTAAAAATGTCAATTCAACTATTAATAACAGAGTAATAAAGTCAGTAATATGTCTGTGTAACAATACAGAGTGAATAAGAGTTTATCTTTTCATCAAATTAATAAAGTCCGAACACCCCCAAAGTAACTAGGATTTTAAGAATTATAGCATCTGGACATCAGTTACATTAATCCAGTTTCCTGCTAGAATGTTGGTAGAAAATGGCACTAGCATTTTTAAGTGATTTGGGGGATCACTTTTGCATATTAAAAATTAAATTAAAAATAAAAATATACAGTATTCCAAGCACTGTTCTTTATAATATCTCCACTTTTTTTGTACTGATTAAAATCCAATTTGGGACAGAGTAAAACTGTGTTCAACAATTTCCAGAAATACATAATGTGTCCATACATATGAAATGACCCACCTCAATAAAAAAGAATAATATTTCAAACATTCAGAAGAATGTGAATGTATTGAAAAGATCTTGAAAACCTACACCCATGGTGGACTCATGTTGATGTATGGCAAAACCAATACAATATTGTAAAGTAAAAAAACCTACATAATAAACCAATAATTAACTCAGAAGAGGGATCTAGGTTTGAGCAAAATAAAAGGTGAATTTTTAAGTTCTGTTGATTTTTTGTAAATATTTTCTCCATGAATTCACTGTGCAGTGGTAAACATAATTAAAGTGCGGAACATTGGCAATAATGTCCAGTAACCTAATCAAACTGTCCAATAACTAAATCAGAAACTAAATCTAACACATGTGGCAATGTCAAAATAAATTTTCTCCATATGGACTGATTTTAAACATTCTAAACCAAAATTCCTGAAACTGATCATTTAACCACCTCACCACCTGCCTGATTCTGAGGCACACCAGTACTGACAACTTAAAATCTACTCAAGCCAGAAATAGAGAAGTTGGGCCTGAGCTGCAGAAAACACTATTGAGTCCAGGTGCACATACACCACTACTTATCCCATGAATTCACTCAGGGACCTAGGATGGACCCCAGTGGTTCATTTAATTTGCCCACAAATTCCCAGAATCAGCTCTTCTTCACCTGAGAGCCTTCATAAGACAATCCTTACTTGTCTTCGGTAGCTGGCTAGTGCAGACGGTTGCTGTCTGCTACTCATCACAGAGCAAATCTTAAAAAAAAAAAAAAAGTGAGGTTCTAATTAGGCTACTCTTGAGAGTTAAATATAGGGGCTTGGGTTTGGGGCACACTCTCCTGGAACTGAGAGGCCTCAGGCTCTCTCATGAAGGCTTTCCCATGGGAGCCTATTTTGTTTGCTTCAGTCAGAAGTGTACTGAATGAGGGACTGTATATAGAAGGATTACCCAGCAAAATGTTTCCCCTTAGGCCAGCCTCTCTTCCTCTTTTCAGTGAGTTTCAAACCTCTGGAATGCTCTTGGCCTCATCAATTCACTTAGTGCACCTGGGGTCATTCTTTTTTGAACTTTCTGGATAGAACAGTGCTATCACTTGTCAATGCAGGGGACATGAGTTCAATCCCTGATCTGAGAAGATTCCACATGCTGTGGAGCAAGTAAGTCTGTGTGCCACAACTACTAAGCCCATGCTCTAGAGTTCATATGCACAACCACAGACCCCATGCTGCAACTATCGAAACCTGTGTGCCTAGAACCTGTGCTGCACAACAAGACATCTCATTAAGAAGCCTGCACACCACAACAAAGAGTAGCCCCTGCTGGCCACAGCTAGAGAAAGCCTGCATGTAGCAATGGGGACTCAGCATAAATAAATATTATCTGGGGACTCAGCCCCAGATAAATAAATATTAATTAAAAAATTATTTTTCCTGGCCAGTTCTAGCATCAATTCTCTCAAAAATTCCAGAAGATCTGTTTCAAACCCTGAAGTCACAAGATTCAGATATTCATGCTTCTATGTCCTGTGTTCCTATAGGTGAAGAGTTTCTGTTTCTAGCTCACTCCTAGCTATCTACAGAGTAAAAAGTCTTTACTATATTACTTCTATTTGGGGGAATCATTTTGAAACCTGGGAGTAATATCCACTCTCACCCCTGATATACTTCTTTTCAATATGAACATCTGTACCTTGATAACCCATCTTCAAATTCAAGAGGTAAGGAGGGATTTTCAAAAGTATTTTAATCCATCTCTGAATGTTCTTTGTTGTAGAAATTCAAGAACTCTCTTAATTACATCAAGAAGGGAATTAAACTTTGTTTTATTTATTCATTAATCTACATAATGAATGAAATAAAGTGCATGAGCTTGCCTGAAGGGCAGAGCTCACTGTGGAAAGTGGAAGTGTCATTCTTTCAGAGCATTTTGGTTGATAATATCCTTGTGTTATGGTTAACTGTGTCTCATCAAAATTCATATGTTGCAGCCTTACGTCCTCAGACTTAAGAATTTTGGAAGTGAGTTCATTGCATACATAATTAGTTATGATGAAGTCTCACTGTAGTGGGGTAGGCCATCAATTTGATATGACTGGTATCTTTATAAAAAAGGGAATTGAGACACAGACACACACACCGAGACCACAATGTCAAGATATAAGGGTGATGCAGTGGTAGTCAAGGAACACAAAGATGCCAAAGCATTCTATGATGTTATGCTCTGCAATTTTACACACTTATATAGTCTTCTTGACACTTGAATGAATTGTCCTGGCTCTTAATGGCTTAATCCAGGGATATTTTACATGAAATATCAATTAATTGATTTCACTGAATTGTGTCTTTATACACACACACACACACACATAAATATATATATATATATATATATATATATATGTCATTCGATTACATCAAGGGTCATCAAATCACCAGGCATTGCTCCTCAGCAATGGTAGTTCTGTCATCTAGTGACAATGACTTAAGAGCACTATTTCTTTATAAATGCCATTGAAAAATAACAATGATATAACTAATCAGGAGTTCCTCTTTAAAAGCTCATCGAGGTATTAAAAATGGTATACATTAAAATATTTTTCATACAATATGAAGTTAAAGTATATAGGAAACAGATTCAGTTCAGTTCAGTTCAGTTGCTCAGTTGTGTCCAACTCTTTGCGACCCCATGAACCGCAGCACACCAGGCCTCCCTGCCCATCACTAACTCCCAGAGTTTACCCAAACTTGTGTCCATTGAGTCAGTGATGCCATCCAACCATCTCATCCTCTGTTGTCCCCTTCTCCTCCTGCCCTCAATCTTTCCCAGAATTAGGGTCTTTTCAAATGAGTCAGTTTTTCGCATCAGGTGGCCAAAGTATTGGAGTTTCAGCTTCAACATCGGTCCTTCCAATGAATACTTAGGACTGATCTCCTTTAGAACGGACTGGTTGGATCTTTTTGCAGTCCAAGGGATGCTCAATAGTCTTCTCCAACACCACAGTCCAAAAGCATCAATTCTTCCACACTCAGCTTTCTTTATAGTCCAACTCTCACATCCATACACAACTACTGGAAAAACCACAGCCTTGACTAGACGGACCTTTGTTGGCAAAGTAATGCTTTTTAATATACTGTCAGGTTGTTCTTAATTTTCCTTTCAAGGAATAAGTGTATTTTAATTTCATGGCCACAATCATCATCTGCAATGATTTTGGAGCCCGCCCAAAATAAAATCTGCCACTGTTTCCACATCTATTTGCCATGAAGTGATGAAAGGGAAGTGTGATGATAATTGTATAATGCAATAGGGACATATTCCAGTAGCAATATTTCAGGAACATAGTATATTTTTGGACTGAACTGTGGCCCCTCCAAAAATCCACATGTTGAAGCTTAATCCTCAATGTGACTGTATTTAGAGATAGGGCCTTCCATGAGCTATTAAGGTTAATAGCTTAATAGCTATTAACTCCTAAGTGTGTGGCCCTGCCTTAATCTGTTTGGCTTGCTATAACACAAGTAACACTGGGTGACTTAAAAACAACAAAAATTTATTACTAAAAATTATGGAAGCTAGCAAGTCTATGATCAAGGTGCTAGAGAATTGAATGTTTGCTTCCTACTTTATAGTTCATGGATGATTGTTTTCTCACTGTGTCCTAAGATGGCCCTAAAGGGCAAAGGAGTTCTGCATGTCTCTTTTATAAGGATGATAATGTTATTAATGCCAAACACTCATGACCTAATCATAATCTTCAAATACCACCACACTGAGAATTAGGCTTCAACATATGAACTTAGGGGAAAAACATTCAGTCTAGCAAGCCCTGATACAACAGAACCTGTGTCCTCATAAGAATAAGGAACATCAAGAGTGATTCAGTACAGAAAAAAAGATAGAATTTGGCTGTCTACAAGTCAGGAAGAGACACCTCACCAGAAATCATCCCTGCCAACACTTTGATTTTGGACTTCTGTGAGAAGAACTGTGAGAAAATTAATTTATATTATTTCATCTACCCCATCTATTAAAAGACTGGTATTTTGCTATAGAAGCCTTACCTGACTAATAGAATTATTTATCAACATAGCTTGACTTTCAGTAATAATGTATAAGATAAATAAAATATAATCATGTGAAAACAATGCTATGATATAAGAATTAATCAGGCATTGATTAAATATGTAGACATTATAACCACAGAAACAAAATTCAAATATTTGTGCTGTCTGAATTTTAAACAGAAAAGAAATTTTGACAATGATGAAAGAACAAAGATAGAAAAGGTGAGATAAAGTAACTTGAATATATTGTTAGGATAGTTTATCATTTTCTTATGTTTCATTCCTACACTATACCTTCCTGCTGTTACTTTCTCACTGAAATAAAAAATAAGTTTTCTTCATGAACCTATTTTCTGTTATGAATAAATTAATTTTATTTTCCCTTAAAAGGCCACCAAAAAACCACAAAGGACTCAAGAAAAATTTGAAATAGGCATTTTTAACAAGTAGACAAATAGCATAACAAAAGCAAAAACAACTAATTCACACTAAGAATTTAGTTAATAATTTTAAAGAACTCACAGAAATAATACCTAACAGAATAGCAAAAATTCTATGATTAATATGTTGGGAACACAATCAAAGTTAAGTTGAGACATGAAAGCAGATACACACATAAACCAAAGGTCAATGTAGTTAGTACAGTTTTTTAGTTGAAATTTGCTGATAGCTAGTTTATTTAAAGTCCATATTTACATGTCTATAGCTACCTACAAGCCACTGCTAAAGGTATATAAGAATAATTTTAGACATAATACTCAAAAAGTCATATTTGAAAAGTCTGAAAATAGATGCATTAGGAAATTCCATTTAACCACTAATTAGGCCCAATATTGTTTTTGTAATGCAAACTTTAGTATCAAAAAATGATGTATTTATATACCTATATACCTATTTTCTTACAATATACACAAATGACTGACTTACTATCTAAATTTAAACACAAATAATTTCTAAAGTAGATATACACAATCAGTGTAAGAGACCTTTTCTGTTTAGAAGTAGGTCAGGAATCATTCTCAAAACCTCATCTGAGGGAGTTAATGTGAATATAGTCCAGTGGATCAGTGGTATGGAATTGTCTTTATTACTCCTGAAGCCCATGGTTTTTAGAATAAGATTATACAAGGCCTGAACATGTAGACCAGGGAAGGACTACTGATTGAGAGAAAGGTGGTAGTGTTATAAGGCTGAAGATGCGGACAAGGTTCTTCTGAGGAGTGAGATGTAAAGCTGCATTGAGTTACACTGTAGTAGAAAACTGGAAAATATGAGACATTTTATTTTATTATTTTTTATTGAAATAAAATTGATTTACAATGTTGTGTTAGTTTTAGATGTACAGTAGGTGCTTCAGTTGTATGCATATAGGTAGATTATATAATATGCACACTATATATATAGTTTTAATATCTTCCTTTATAGTTTATTATGAAATATTGAATATAGCTTCCTGTGCTATACAGTAGCCCTTGTTGTTCATCTATTACAGAGTAGTGTATATACATTAATCCCAGACTTCTAATTTATTCCTCATTCTTTTCCCCTTTGGTAACCATAAATTTGCTTTCTATGTTTGTGGATATATTTTTGGTTTGTAAATAAGTTTGCTTGTACTTGTACATATAAGCAATATCATATGATGTTTGTCTCTCTGACTTATCTTACTTAGTATGATAATCTCTAGGTCCATCCATGTTGCTGCAAATGGCATTAATTCACGCTTTATGGCTGAGTAATATTCTATTCTATATATACATATATATATGTGTGTGTATATATATATATATATCTTGATAGGTATTCAGTGAACACTGGGGTACATGTATCTTTTTGAATTATGTTTTTCTCTGGATATATGCCCAGGAGTGGTATTCCAGGATCATCCAGTAGTTCTATTTTTAGAAACTAATGGACACTTTACATTGTTCTCCATAGTAGCTATTCTGATTTACATTCCTACCAACCATGTAGGGAGAGTTCCTTTTTCTCCACACTCTCTCCAGCATTTACTCTTTGTAGGCTTTTTGATGACTGCCATTCTGACTGGTGAGTGAGGTGATACCGCATTGTAGTTTTGATATGCATTTCTCTAATAATTAGCAATACTGATAATTTGTTCATGTGCCTGTTGGCCTCTGTATATATTCTTTGGAGAAATGTTTATTTAGATCTTCTGTTCATTTTTTGATTGCGTTGTTTATTATTCTGGTATTAAGTGGCACAAACTGTTTGTATATTTTAGAAATTAATCCCTTGTCTTTCCTCTGTTTGCAAACATTTTCTCCATTCTGTAGGTGGTCTTTTCATTTTTTTTTATGGTTTTATTTGCTGTGAAAAAAGCTTTTAAGTTTAATTGAGTCCCATTCATTTTTTTTTTTTTTTTTTCATTTTCATTATGCTAGAAGATGAATCCGGAGAAGGCAATGGCACCCTACTCCACTACTCTTGCCTGGAAAATCCCATGGACAGAGGAGCCTGGTGGGCTGCAGTCCATGGGATCGCAAACAGTCAGACACGACTGAGCGACTTCACTTTCACTTTTCACTTTCATGCATTGGAGAAGGAAATGGCAACCCACTCCAGTATTCTTGCCTGGAGAATCCCAGGGACGGCAGAGCCTGGTGGGCTGCCGTCTCTGGGGTCTCACAGAGTTGGACACGACTGAAGCGACTTAGCATCAGCAGCAGCAGCAGCAATAGCAGAAGAAGATGAATCCAAAAAGATATTGCTGTGATTTATGTCAAAGAAGGTTTTACCTATGTTTTTTTTTTTTCAGAGTTTTATAGGACCCAGTCTTACATTTAAGCATTTGATCTATTTTATTTTTGTATAAGTGTTAGAGACTGTTCTAATTTCATCCTTTTTACATGTAGTTGTCCAGTTTTCCCAGCATCACTTACTAAAGATACTACCTTTTCTCTATTGTATACTCTTTCCTCCAAGACATTTCAAAAAATGGTTATAGTTTCACACTTGGATTACTTTAAAAAATTTTGAGTGATGACTATAAAGACTGGAGTTCCTGTTTTGACTGTCCTTCCCTGAAAAGGATGTTACTTTGCAATGAATTATATGGGCCATGTTTATTAAGATTTTTCTTGGATGTAAGAAAAAAATTATTTGTACTGTAATATTTATTTAAAATAATCTGACTTGACCAAAGGAATGCAAGTCATAAAAAATGATGCTAGACTTGCAGAACTGCAGTTGGTTGGAATTAAACAAGATAGACATATAAATATATATATACTACTGCACATATTAATACATAGTTAATTTTTGGCACATGGCAGGTACTCAACATACTTATCTCCCTGTATTCTGCTAAATCATTGGAAATACAGTACTGGGGATCCATCAGGAATCAGTTGTTAGGTGGAAAACTGTAACAACTACTGACAAAAAGAGCTGAGGCCTTCAAATAGATGAATAATAATAATAGATAATGAAAAAGAATATATAATAAGTGATAAAGACAAAGGTATTAGACATAAATAATAGGGCCTCACTGAAGGAAAAGTGAAGTAGACATATCAAGTCAGTAAATGCAAAATGTTCGATAAAATATAATGAAATAAATATTCTTCCCTAATTGCTCAAATTGCTCCATAGAACTTCTACATGTAAAACTTGATTTCTTAACATAATACTTTAAGTACTTTAGATGATTCCAAATTAAACACAGATCATCTCTGTTCTTGTAGTTACTCACTTAAGCAAGTACTAAGCATAGAGCAATCAATGAGAATTGACTCACATATTTTGTTCACAACTTTCATCCTGAATTGCTTCCTTAATATATTCTCACACTTGATTCCGGGCCAATTTTATCACTCCATCTATGTATAACCGGATAGGTTTTCTGTCCCATTCTAAAATAATTTGAATTATGTATCCAAATATGTTTACCTTCTGCAACCTCCAGTAAATGTTCTCCCTGGGGCATATTGGCACCACAATGGGAAACCCATGTCAAGGCCACATTTCTGCATAATCTCTATCCATTAAGCAGAGTTTCTATTGCTTTTATGCCAATCCTACAAAGAGGAGTAGGAGAATACATTATTAATGTCTTTTCTCCCATATATTTCTCAGTAAAATTACAAATTTCTGTTATTAATGGTATCTATAAAGAGAGGAGAGTTGTTGTTGTTGTTGTTTTTAACCACTGAAAACAGGACACTTTCCAGGAGTGTCTTCACTCTTCAAAAAATGGGCATTTGATTTTGTGTCAAGAAAATATGTAAAAAAAAAAAAAGTCAAGAAAATAGAGAATAAAAGAGTGCACTGACTTAGTATGACAAGTAATAGAAATGGAAGCAATCTATTTAATCATTAATCTTACTATCTGATCAGAATGGAATAAGTAATAAAAGTAATAATTTTTACTATTTTCACCCTACTAAGCTTGTGAATATAGTTATTGATGTAATATAACATAATTTTATTATTTCATCTAGAAAGAAGTGTAAACATATTCACATTATATAATTGTTTTAATATTTTTGCAATTATAATAGTTTCTAAATTAAAAGTATATATTCACATAAAAGGTAAATAAACTGGCCTGTGTGCCTAGTGAAAATCAGGCTAGATTTGTCAAGTGTTGATAGGTCTATTGTGAACTCAAACTCAGTTAATGATAGATAAGGAAGACAGGTGTGTTTGCTCTGTTTGCTACTGTAATGGCAGGATTCTTTGATAAGTTACTTTGAGTTATTTTCTCTTTCTCTGAGGAAAGACAAATGGATTATGTACCATGTCAGGGTCTTGTTATTTGTATAGGTTTAAAGTATGGCAATTACTAATTTAAAGTGTCTCAGAGCTTGAGACATATATAATCTTTCTTTCTATAAACATTCCACATGTAATTTTGAAGGGAGACATGAGTCACATCCTGCATGTCTGATATTTTCTTAAGTGGGATACACTCCAAAGTTTACTTGATGGAGACAGACATATCTTGAATGTGATATTTTGAGGTTTAAGCATAGTAGTGATACATGGTTTTGAATTTTTAAAGACTGGAATGTGGAAGTCCCCCAGCATAGAATTTAGCAATGTATTCCTACACGAATCTTACCGTCTAGAGCCAGCACGTTTTTCAGCCTTATTTTCATTCTTTATGCCTATTGTATCATAGTCCTGACTCTAATTTTTATCTAAAGTTTTTAGACTGATGTACGAAAAAAAAAAAAAGTCCTTTTTTAATACTTGGACTTTTTCCAAAAAATAATTTATAATAATAAGATCAGAAAATTTAAGGAGACCTTAGAATTTAAACTCATTCATCTAGTTCAGCCACCTAAACAGAATCTTGTCTGCAACATCCCTAGTAGATGGTCACTCATTTTCTACTGAAACGATGCCTATTATGGCAATCTATTCAACTTTAGAAAACTCTGATACTTAGAAAACTCCAGTTCATATGTTCATCCCCTAATTATGAACTACTCCTTCTAGTACTATAGGTTGGAGTAAAGCAAAATAATATTTTTACACACTGCTTTATTTATTTATGTCTGTGATGGGTCTTCATTGCTGCATGCAGGCTTTCTCCAGTTGCAGAGTGGGGGTTACTCTCTAGTTGCAGTGCACAGGCTTCTCCTTGTGGTGGCTTCTCCTGTTGCAGAACACAAGATCTAGGTGGATGAGCTTCAATAGTTACAGCACATGGGTTCAGCAGTTACAACTCTCTGGATCTAGGGTACATGGGCTTCAGTAGTTGAGACACAGGGGCTTGTTAGTTGTGGCCCATGGGCTCTAGAGTGTGCAGGCTCCCAACAGTTGTGGTGTGTGGGCTCAGTAGCTGTGGCTCGAGGGCTCTAGAGCATGGGGTCAGTAGCTGTGGTGCACAGACCCAGTTGTCCCACTGGATGTGGAACCCATATCCCCTGAATTGGCAGGCAGATTCTTATCCACTGAGCCATCAGGGAAGTCCAAAGAAAAACAATTTTATTTCTTTTTCTCCATGACAGCTCTTCAAACTTTGGACTCACTCATTAATAAACAATGAGTATGCACTATGACCCTTAAACAGAATTAGTTGAATAATATATGTCCTCTACATACAGGAACTTATATTCTACAGGAGTAAATATGTGTAATAATGTTATGTGTTCAACTTATGTAAGCTGCCCTATGAGAACACAATGATCTCTTAAGATTTTGCTATTTTCCTCCTTTCTCTAGACAGGTAATGCACAAACTCCTGATATTGCAGTTTAAAACAGTTTTAGCATGCATTTCAATAATGTTATTTATTGGTCCCTGTAGCTCATATGGTAAAGAATCTATATGCAATGCAAGAGACCCAGTTTCAATCCTCAGTCCAGAAGAGCCTCTGGAGAAGGGAATGGCAAGCCACTCCAGCATTCTTGCCGGGAGAAGCCCATGGACAGAGGAGCCTGGTGGGATACAGTACATGGGGTCATGAAGAGTTAGACACAACTGAGTGACTAACACTACTACTATTATACTATATAAGCATAGTAACTTGCTAGTATGAGATGAAAATTATAAATTATGCAAAAATAGATATTACAAAAAAATTTTAAATAAACAGATACAAGAAGTTTAATATCCTCTTTCCAAACCCAAAATGATCATCTTGCAGAGGCAGAAAAATAACATTTTCTAAACTTCAAGATACTGAAGATTTAAATTTTGTTACTTTTGCTAACCTTTTAACAAATTTGCATGGCAGAACTGACATGGAGGGCGTACTTCAGCTCTTTTCTGCGGGCAAATGTCACTGTAGATGTGGTATCCTGATCACTACTATCAAGTGGTTGTGGAGATTTTATGAACATTCTGGTTTTCATAGTAGTAGCTTTCTTGGCGGCTTGGTTCTACAGCACAGCATCTGGAATCATTTCTTGAAAGATTAACCTAGAGTCACCTTCTTTAGTCTTCCCAATAATTCTGTAAGTTATTAGTACTCAATAGGATATCCTTTTGTACTAAAAGTAGCTAGAAGAAATTTTTATTCCCTATAATTTAGCCCTGGGCTTTCTTAGTGGCTCAGATAGCAAAGAATTTGACTGCAGTGCAGGAGACCTAGGCTCAGTCTCTGGATTGGGAAGATCCCCTGGAGGAGGGCATAGCAACCCACCCCAATGTTCTTGTCTGAAGAATCCCTATGGACAGAAGACCCTAGTGGGCTACAGTCCATGGGGTCACAAAGAGTCAGACATGACTAAGCACAACACAGCACATGACTTAACCCTAAACAATACATTAATTGTTAATATTATTCATCTCAAAGGCAGTTCATCTTAAATTCAAGTCATTCAACTAGAGAATTATTTAAATTATTTCATTTAACCATTATTTATATAGAGTACTTGCCAGTTACCTGACAGTGTTGTTGGCTCTGGGAATGTATTTATGGAAAAACTAATAAAAATCTCGGCATTTAAAATTCTAATAAGAATTTTGTATTATATGATTTCACATATTTATGACCACATTTACTTATCTACATAATTATAAAAATTTAAAGATTATTTAAAACTGTCCACCAAATAAAGAGTTCCTCCAAATATCTCATGTAATTTTTAGTATATTGAGATTTATCCTTAGCTTTTTGTCCTATTTTGAAATGCCTCTCTCCAAGAGTACTAATTTTAAAAGACAAAATAAATACAGCTTCTATGATAAATAATGAAAAAGTTAATAATCTAACAGTTGTTAATGGACTCACTAATGACACAGTTCAGTTCAGTTCAATTCAGTCGCTCAGTCATGCCCGACTCTTTGCAACCCCATGAATCACAGCACGCCAGGCCTCCCTGTCCATCACCAACTCCCAGAGTTCACTCAGACTCACGTCCATCGAGTCCGTGATGCCAGCCAGCCATCTCAACCTCTGTCGTCCCCTTCCCCTCCTGCCCCCAATCCCTCCCAGCATCAGGGTCTTTTCCAATGAGTCAACTCTTCGCATGAGGTGGCCAAAGTATTGGAGTTTCAGCTTCAGCATCATTCCCTCCAAAGAAATCCCAAGGCTGATCTCCTTCAGAATGGACTGGTTGGATCTCCTTGCGCAAAGAGTCGGACACAACTGAGCAACTGAACTGAACTGATATTGATTTCTTCTAACTATGTGCCTATTTTATAATGAAGAAAAAGATAAAAATGATTAAATAATGCATAAAATATATTTTAAAACTGCAAAAATATCACAAGTTAAAAAAAATATTTTCCTCTTGGAAAAAATTACATAGCAAAACAGGAATCACTTCCCAGACTCTCGGATTTAGAAAATCAATTTTAAATAATATGAAGTATGAAGAAAATACAATTATACAATCTGAATGTTTAAGAAATTCTGAGAACATAAACCTTTTAAAATATACAGACCACAGACTTGAAGTGAAGCCACATTTCTCTGACTCAAAGATCTTCCCAACACAGGGATCAAACCTGGATCTCCTGCACTGCAGGTGGATTCTTTTCACCAGGCAAGGCCATTATTCCTTTACTCATTACAAATGTATTAATCCTAGATTTTCCCTAAAAAGTCTGAAAAATATCACCTAACACTAAATATTTGCCAGCAAAAGCTTCCGTCTTCACATTTCTAAACCACAAAGTACTGCACAAGCCTTTGGGCCCCACTCACCTCTAGTCCGTCTAACCAGTTCTACAAAAGACATCATTAAAACCTAATGAAATGACTGAGACTAGAATAGGGGAAAAGGTACACTGTCCATTTCCTTTTAACTTCCATGAATGAGGAGTGCAGGAAAACAAACACTGTCAGCCAGCAAGCTTAGTTTACATACCTAGACAATATACTGATTTAAAAAACAGAATCCAGATGTGAATAAGTATAATTGTCATTTGAGTATAACTGTCATTACTGATTTGTGGAAAATGGATTATTATTGACTAATTCAATTTCTGTAACAAATAGGAAAATGGAAGAGAGACAAAAGTAGAGTACTCATTAGGGCATAACTAAGATGTTACAAATTAAATCTTTGTAGGAAGAAGAAATTAATTTGAATTACTTATGCTGCAGACAAAAAATATGGGAAATCAATTTAAAATGAAAGGTCATATATTAATATATACTCTATACTAATACTCTCTATTCTCTCTATATATATATACTCATATATACTATATACTTGTGTAATAACCTATAATTTACATATTTACAACACAAACATATATTTTCTGTTTGAGATTAAAAAACAAATACAAATATGCATTTTGTGTATGTGCGTGTGTGTGTGTACATATACAAAACTATGGACTTAGGTTAGATTACAAGGTATTTGTTTACACTGAAGCAAAAAAAAAAATCTTCCTGTAAATATTTACTGATAGACATTATTGCCTCATGACTAAAAAGACTGCTGGCATTGTGAATTCAGCTATATCGTTGGTAAACTGAATTTTTTCTCTAGAGATCTAAAAATAGAATCAACATTTAGATGTTTAACAGATATTTGATAAAGGCTGACTCAATAGCTTTTGTTCCTATGAGTGTTACAGTAGAAAAGTGCAGGCATTGGACTCTAAAACACATGGAAATGAATCCCAGCTTTATGTTACATGTGATCTTGTGTTTCAGTTTCCTTATTTAAATAAGGATGCTAATGATGTTGCCAATTAATACATTTTATTCCTCACAATTTTGTGAGGATTAGAGATAAGCATCACAATAACTAATTATGTACTAAGTCATAGGGAGATTGTGCAAATTCAATAGATCAGTTTTGTGGTTATTATTTTCTCTCTCTGAGCATGCTTGGAAAATAAAATCAGAGTTATATCAAATGTCAGTTGTATAAATCCAACTATATGACCTGGCAGTGATTTCCTTGACATTATTCCCAAATGAATGCTTAATCACTAGTACTAAACTGGATATGCAAATCACTGTCTGATAACAGCCTTAGAGTTTTCTATACCTTACTGGAAGAAGGAGCACAGGAGTGAGATCATATGAGAAGTGGAAAACATAAAAAAAAAACTGGACTAATTTCTTTTCACCCTCCTGTTATCGTCATGGGCTACATAAGGAAAAGTAACACTGTAAAGCTTGTTCAGTTCAGTTCAGTTGCTCAGTTGTGTTCGACTCTTTGTGATCCCATGTACTGCAGCACGCCAGAACTCCCTGTCCATCACCAACTCCTGGAGTTTACTCAAACTCATGTCCATTGAGTCGTTGATGCCATCCAACCATCTCATCCTCTGTCATCCTATTCTCTTCCTGCGCTCAATCTTTCCCAGCATCAGGGTCTTTTCCAATGAGTCAGCTCTTCGCTTCAGGTGGCCAAAGTATTGAAGTTTCAGCTCAACGTCAGTCCTTCTAATGAACACTCGGGACTGATCTCCTTTAGGAAGGACTGATTGGATCTCCTTGCAGTCCAAGGGACTCTGAAGAGTCTTCTCCAACACCACAGTTCAAAAACAATTCTTCCACGCTTGGCTTTCTTTGTAATCCAACTCTCCCATCCATACACGACTACTGGAAAAACCATAGCCTTGACTAGATAGACTTGTTGGCAAAGTAATGTCTCTGCTTTTCAATATGCTGTCTATGTTGGTCATAACTTTCCTTCTAAGGAGTAAGCGTCTTTTAATTTCATGGCTGCAGTCACAAAGCCATGTTAAATTGGACAAACCTTTGTGAAGTCTGTTTGTCCTGCACATATTTGAATGTGACAAACGCTTGGCTATTGATATCTGGGGCAAATGGAAAGCATTTAATAGAGGAATATGAACTAATGAATATAATCTTAATTTGTAAGAGATATGCTATATATTTAGCAGCAGGACCATGGACAAGTTTGACTTACAAGAATTGGCTAACTTATTCTGCCTTCTTGGATTTATGTTTTCAGAAGCATGATATAAGCTGTTAGCCAAAATATATTTTATATCAGAACACCACATTTTGTGAAAATTTATTGGCAATATCTGAATAATTTAAAAGAAGGTCTTAAATATGAGGTAAGGGCCTGCAAATTTTACTCAAAATTGTTAGCTAATTTTCTGACTTGGAAGACTGAAATTTATTAAAATACACATTCATACACTCTTTAATCATTCTGAAGTGAAGTCACTCAGTCGTGTCCGACTCTTTGCGACCCCATGGGCTATAGCCTACCAGGCTCCTCTGTCCATGGGATTTTCCAGGCAATAGTCCTGGAGTGGATTGCCATTTCCTTCTCCAGGGGATCTTCCCAACCCAAGGGATCGAACCCGGGTCTCCTGCATTATAGCCAGGCACTTTACCATCTGAGCCACTAGGGAAGTCCTAATCATTCTGAGCCAAAAGCCTATTCCTAAATATCCATGGGTATACCTCTTACTCACAACACTGCAATGGAAGGACTTGGTTGGTCATATCCTTTGCTCTCTCATTGAAATTACTCCAGAAATTCATGGCGTGACAATGGAAAAATCACTTATCTCCTCTCCCTTAGCTTCATCATTTCTAAAACAAAAGAATTGAATTATATTATCTTTAAAGCCTCTGGAAAATTTTTCTCTTGTAGATGAAAGTAGATTGCTAAGAAAAGTGCTTACTTCTGAGGGAAAGTAAAAAGGCCCTTGGTTTAAAAAATGTTGCTTTGTTTACAACCCCTCTTTTGTTATGTCTTCTAGATTAGTATATTTTTAGATTAAAATATTTTTTTTACCATTTCTGACATACTATACAGTTGCATATAATGATAATCTTTTCATTAAATAAAAATCTTATACATCTTTTTCTCTTTTGTATACAAACTGTTATAACAAGTAAAACTAAACTCTTTAAAGCTTTGAGGAATTATTCATGAAAAGTATTGAATTATGCCACAAGAGAGATGACATTGTCAAAGAGAAACTATTATTTATAATTAAAATTTCAATCTGAACTACAACACATTTTTATGTATTAATAATTTTTAAAAGCTTTAGAGATTTTTATTCTTGAACAACATCCAAAAGAGAAGGATACAATTCATCCTTATATCTCCATTTTATATAATTTCTTACACACTCTAGTTCACTTATTATAAAAATCACTACATTTTGTAAGATAGGAAGGAATAAGCACAAAAAAGTTTATTTTTAAAATGAAGAAATTAAGATTCAGGGTCACAGAGTTGAAAAGTGACAGAAATAAAACTTACACCAAAGTAAAAGCTAAAGCTAATAAAACTACATGTTAAATAAATATTGGAAATTAGTTTCAAGTAGAGTGAAATCGATTCTCAAAACTGCAATGTTTAGCCTTTATAACCACATTTTTTTCTGTTATATGTTTGCTACTCTGCTCTTTTTTTTTTCCTGTAAACAGATACTCTGGATCAACAATGCTGCTGCTGCTGCTAAGTCGCTTCAGTCGTGCTGACTCTGTGCCACCCCATAGACGGCAGCCCATCAGGCTCTCCCAGCCCTGGGATTCTCCAGGCAAGAATACTGGAGTGTGTTGCCATTTCCTTCTCCAATGCACGAAAATGAAAAGTGAAAGTGAAGTCACTCTGTCGTGTCAGACTCCTAGCGATGCTGCAGACTACCAGGCTCCACTATCCACGGGACTTTCCAGGCAAGAGTACTGGAGTGGGTTGCCATTGCCTTCTCCAGGATCAACAATTATATTAACTTTTAATCAAGGAAACTAAAAGTGGATGGAAGCATGCAAAAAACTGGTAAGTCATTTAAATATGTTTCCAAAACACAATATATTAACACCTTTTCTTTTTTCTTTTTTTTAAAATAATTCATGTATTAGATCAAGGCATTTTTCAGTTAATAACCTTATTATGTACTTGCCTAAATATTTAATTTATAATAAAAGACAATGTTCTTTGGATAAATACTATGTCTGAAACTATTTATAACTGGATTTGCAGCAGTATATACATATTTTTATATGCATTCTGTTTTTGGGTGGGCTCTCCTACTCAGCGTCAGCCAGTCACCTGGCCTTAGAAGGACCATTTAGATCATGATTAATACTTTTTTCCCCCAAAGTACATTACAAAGTTTAAAATGTTTTAATAGGCCGATGTTTTATATGTGGCTCTCACTTTCACTTTTATGGGTTCCCTGGTAGCTCAGTGGTAAAGAATCTGCCTGCAATTCAGGAGACCAGGGTTAGATCTCTGGCTTGGGAAGATCCCATGGAGGAAGTTTGGGCAACCCACTGTAATACCCTTGCCTGAAGAATCCCATGGACAGAGGAGCCTGGTGGGCTACAGTCCATAGGGTCTCACAGAGTTAGATATGACTGAAACAACTAAGCAGCAGCATAGGCCAATAATGGAATTACTTGTTAAATTTGTTTAATAGTTATTTTGAAATATGCAAGATTGCACTGGTGACACAACTATTTTTACATCAGCACCCTTACTAACTTAAGACCATTTTTTTCACCTGGTAAAGATGCCAAATTATAATTAACCATTTCTATATTTTCAGATATTCAGATTTCTTCCACTTAAAATATATATCTTTTGTGTTTAAATATATTTTCTACACATGGAATTTCTCAAAAGAAATCCAGAATACTATGAAATCTTAATATAAACCTATAAATTAATTTTTGATAAAGCATTCTACTAATTTTAAATAAATTATTACAGTAAATTTCAATTTTTATACAAAATATGTGAAAAACTTTTGCAATTAGAAAATTTTTATGCATTACTTTGAATTTGTCACCTAATTAGTAAAAAAAAGAAACCTTATTTCCCTATTTTGTACAGACTTGCAACTTTCATTTATCCATTCCTGGATGAAATCAAATATCAATCAATGTCTGTATCATAGAAGAGGAAAGTCAGAAAACAGGGAGTCACTTGATAGAGTAGAAATTAGGTAAAAAGAAAGATAAACTCAGTCTCCAGTTGAATGGTGAGATCCTTCCACTATCTGCTGAAAATTCTATGAGTGACAATTGCCACATGGAAGTAGCAACTTTGAGCATAATTCTTTGAAGAAACTGAGTAACTCTAGGGCAATGGCTTAGAAATACTGATATTTGGGGATCACTTACAAATGAATTAGAATTTGAACTTCATCAGACTGGATTGAAACTGGATTGGTAGCCCCATTATACTGCAACCCCAGTAACTAAATTGAACAAAATTTCACATAAATTATATTACCTAATCACAAAATACTGAACCAACCAGGGCTACACTTATTGTCAAATGATCTCTCCAGAAATCTCACCCGAGTTTGCTACATAGAGGTTGATAGACAGTAAATATGTAGACACAAACCTGTTGTAGCCAGAGCTAAAAATAAACCAACCTGACACAGAGTAGGAAAGAAGTTAAGAAATAATCACACACTCTTACTTACAGTATGGTCTGTGAGCTGATGGCATTCCATGAAATGTCTGCCATTGGCTCACACTGAGAAAGATATGTAAATTGAGAGGAAGACTTAGGAACTTTAATAGAAATATGTAAGCTTGAGAATAAAAGTATAACTGGACTCCTCTCATTTAATAGTGCATATATTGATTTAAATGATATTGAACTTGGGTACATGACACAGGGATTCATGTACCAAGGTATCAGGTATCAGTCTAAGATGAATTTGAAATGAAACAAAATATGGGAAAAAGAAAACTGTCTAAAACATAGCTAGTTTGAGAAGCATTGATCTCTGAGATAAAATCAGAGTGGAGCTGCTTACGTCTAAGCAAATACACTCTAAGATGGCTTTGCAAGTATTCTGCTCTACTCTAACAACAGTAATAAATTTTAAAAGGATGCACAGCACTGAGCATTAGGAAAGATTTGGGAATGAGAGGAAATAACTAATAGATTATATACTGTATATTAAAAATACACATATTGACCTTAATAAAAATAAAAACAAAATAATAAAAGGTCAAATTATATGAAATATATATATATATATAACAGAGCTAGATAAATTGGAAATGAAAACCACATTGCAAGAAAATAATTTGCAAATTAAAAGAGAAAAATTGACAACATGGTAAGTTAAATTGCTATAAAAAAGAAAGACCAAATATCATTGTAATGAGTACAGAGGAAAATCTCAGAGAGGGCAAAGCAATTATTTTTTTAATACAAATTTATTTATTTTAATTGGAGGCTAATTACTTTCAATATTGTATTGGTTTTGTCATACATCAACATGAATCCACCAAAGGTATACACGTGTTCCCCATCCTGAACCCCCCTTCCTCCATCCTCCCCATACCATCCCTTTGGGTCATCTCAGTGCACCAGCGCCAAGCATCCAGTATCATGCATCGAATCTGGATTGGTAATTCGTTTATAGAACTGCCTTATGACTCAGCAATCCCACTGCTGGGCATACACAGCGAGGAAATCAGAATTGAAAGAGACACCTGTACCCCAATGTTCATCACAGCACTATTTATAATAGCCAGGACATGGAAGCAACCTAGATGTCCATCAGCAGATGATGGATAAGAAAGCTGTGGTACATATACACAATGTAGCATCACTCAGCCATTAAAAAGAATACATTTGAATCAGTTCTTATGAGGTGGATGAAGCTGGAGCTGATTATACAGAGAGAAGTAAGCCAGAAAGAAAACACCAATACAGTATATTAACACATATATATGGAATTTAGAAAGATGGTAATGATAACCCTGTATGTGAGACAGCAAAACAGAAGCAGATATATAGAACAGTCTTTTGGACTCTGTCAGAAAGGGAGAAGGTAGGATAATTTCGGAGAAGGGCAAAGCAATTAGAGAGCAGTTAAAGGTGTGGAAGACAGAAATATTGTATTATTATATTTTATTTTATTTTAGAAATATTGTATTATTTTAGAACAAAATTAATTGATTAATACCCTTCAATAAAATGTATTTGAGGTCTTCATGGAGGCTGAGGGAAGACCTTGATTGTGAAAACCAGTGGAAAAAAAAAACAACAACTAAAATTACTTTTACCATATCATGTGGAAATTACGCTCAAGGGAGTATAGACAAAAGAGTTGAAAACTTATGTCTGCATAAAAACCTTCATTGTGTTTCTTTATAGATGTTTATAGAGGAACCAGAGGTCAAATTACTAACATCCATGGGATCATTGAAAAAGCAAGAGAGTTCCAGAAAAACATCTATTTATGCTTTATTGATTATGCCAAAGTCTTTGACTGTCTGGATCACAATAAACTGTGGAAAATTCTGAAAGAGATGGGAATAGCACACCACCTGACCTGTATCTTGAGAAACCTATATGTAGGTCAAGAAGCAACAGTTAGAATTGGATATGAAACAACAGACTGGTTCCAAATAGGATAAGTACGTTAAGGCTGTATTTGTCACCCTGTTTATTTAATTTATATGCCAATTATATCATGAGAAACACTGGGCTGGAGGAAGCACAAGCTGGAATCAAGATTGTTGGGAGAAATATCAATAACCTCAGATATGCAGATGACACCACCCTTATGGCAGAAAGTGAAGAGGACTAAAAAGCCTGTTGATGAAAGTGAAAGAGGAGAGTGAAAAAGTTGGCTTAAAGCTCAACATTCAGAAAATGATCATGGCATCTTGTCCCATAACTTCATGGGAAATAGATGGGGAAACAGTGGAAACAGTGTCAGATTTTATTTTGGGGGGCTCCAAAATCACTGCAGATGGTGATTGCAGCTATGAAATTAAAAGACACTTACTCTTTGGAAGGAAAATTATGACCAACCTAGATAGCATATTAAAAAGCAGAGACATTACTTTGCCAAACAAAGGTCCGTCTAGTCAAGGCTATGGCTATTCCAGTGGTCATGTATGGATTAGAGTTGGACTGTGAAGAAAGCCAAGCACCAAAGAACTGATGCTTTTGAACTGTCCTGTTGAAGACTCTTGAGAGTCCCTTGGACTGTGAGGAGATCCAACCAGTCCATTCTAAAGGAGATCAGTCTTGGGATTTCTTTGGAAGGGATGATGTTAAAGCTGAAACTCCAGTACTTTGGCCACCTCATGCGAAGAGTTAACTCATTGGAAAAGACTCTGATGCTGGGAGGGATTGGGGGCAGGAGGAAAAGGGGATGACAGAGGATAAGATGGCTGGATGGCATCACGGACTCGATGGACGTGAGTCTGAGTGAACTCCGGGAGTTGGTGATGGACAAGGAGACCTGGTGTGTTGCGATTCATGGGGTCTCAAAGAGTCGGACATGACTGAGCGACATCACATCCTCTGTCGTCCTCACAGTCCAAGGGACTCTCAAGAGTCTTCTCAACACCACAGTTCAAAAACATCAATTCTTCGGTGCTCAGCCTTCTTCACAGTCCAACTCTCACATCCATACATGACCACAGGGAAAACCATAGCCTTGACTAGACGGACTTTAGTCGGCAAAGTAATGCCTCTGCCTTTGAACATACTATCTAGGTTGGTCATAACTTTTCTTCCAAGGAGTAAGCGTCTTTTAATTTCATGGCTGTAGTCACCATCTGCAGTGATTTTGGAGCCCCCCCAAAATAAAGTCTACACTATTTCCACTGTTTCCCCATCTATTGATTGAAGTGATGGGACCAGATGCCATGATCTTCATTTTGTGAATGTTGAGCTTTAAATGTGTATTATTAAATGAAAGAAGTCAAAACGAAAATGATAAAAAGGGTACAATTACATTTGATGCCATTCTGGACAAGGCACAATCTGGAGACAAAAAAGGATAAGTGGTTGCCAGGGGTGGTGGTTGGGATGATGAACAGGTGCAGCATAGAAAATGTTTAGGGCACTGAAGCTATTTTGCATGGTCATAACGGTGGATCCCTGCCACTGTGCATTTATCAAAAACTCTACGGCAACAGCAAGAGTGAACTGCAATGTAAACTATGATCTTTGGTCAATATAGGTTTATCAGTTCAGTTCAGTTCAATAGCTCAGTCGCGTTCGACTCTCCATGACCCCATGAATTGCAGTATGCCAGGCCTCCCTGTTCATCACCAACTCCCACAGTTCACCCAAACTCACATGCATTGAGTTGGTGATGCCATCCAGATATCTCATCCTCTGTCATCCCCTTCTCGTCCTGCTCCCAATCCCTCCCAGCATCAGGGTCTTTTCCAATGAGTCAAATCTTTGCATGAGGTGGCTAAAGTATTGGAGTTTCAGCTTTAACATCATCCCTTCCAAAGAAATCCCAAGACTGATCTCCTTTAGAATGGACTGGTTGGATCTCCTTGCAGTCCAAGGGACTCTCAAGAGTCTTCTCCAACACCACAATTCAAAAGCATCAGTTATTCAGCACTCAGCTTTCTTCACAGTCCAACTCTCACATCCATACTTGACCACTGGAAAAACCATGGCCTTGAGTAAATGGACATTTGTTGGTAAAGTGATATTTCTGCTTTTGAANAGTCTTCTCCAACACCACAGTTCAAAAGCATCAGTTATTCAGCACTCAGCTTTCTTCACAGTCCAACTCTCACATCCATACTTGACCACTGGAAAAACCATGGCCTTGAGTAGATGGACATTTGTTGGTAAAGTGATATTTCTGCTTTTGAATATGCCATCTAGGTTGATCATAACTTTCCTTCCAAGGAATAAGTGTTTTAATTTCATGGCTGTAATCACCATCTGCAGTGATTTTGGAGCCCATTATAATAAAGTCTGACACTGTTTCCTCATCTATTTCTCATGAGGTGATGGGACCAGATGCCATGATCTTCGTTTTCTGAATGTTGAGCTTCAAGCCAACCTTTTCACTCTCCTCTTTCACTTTCATTAACAGGCTTTTTAGTTCCTTTTCACTTTCTGCCATAAGGGTGGTGTTATCTGCATATCTAAGGTTATTTATATTTCTCCCAGTAATCTTGATTCCAGTTCTGTTTCCTCCAGCACAGAGTTTCTCATGATGTACTCTGCATATAAGTTCAATAAGCAGGGTGACAATATACAGCCTTAACATACTCCTTTTCTTATTTTCTGTTCTTCCGTGTTCATTTCTAACTCTTGCTTCCTGACCTCCATATAGGTTTCTCAAGGGGCAGGTCAGGTAGTCTGGTATTCCCATCTCTTTCAGAATTTTCCACAATTTATTGTGATCCACACAGTCAAAGGCTTGAGCATAGTCAATAAAGCAGAAATAGATGTTTTTCTAGAACTCTCTTGCTTTTTCCGTGATCCAGCAGATGTTGGCAATTTGATCTCTGATTCTTCTGCCTTTTCTAAAATCAGCTTGAACATCTGGAAATTCATGGTTCACGTATTGCTGAAGCCTGCCTTGGAGAATTTTGAGCATTACTTTACTAGTGTGCGAGATGAGTGTAATTGTGTGGTAGTTTGAGCTTTCTTTGACATTGCTTTTCTTTGGGATAGGAATAAAAACCGAATTTTGAAGTCCTCTGGCCACTGATGAGTTTTCCAAATTTTCTGGATAGTGAATGTAGCACTTTCACTGCCTCATCTTTCAGGATTTGAAATAGCTGAACTGGAATTCTGTCACCTCCTCTAGCGTTGTTTGTAGTGATGCTTTCTAAGCCCCACTTGACTTCACATTCCAAAATGTCTGGCTCTAGGTGAGTGATCACACCATCGTGATTATCTGGGTCATGAAGATCTTTTTTCCATGGTTCTTCTGTGTATTCTTGCCACCTCTTCTTAATATCTTCTGCTTCTGTTAGGTCCATACCATTTAAGTCCTTTATCAAGCCCATCTTTTCATGAAGTGTTCCCTTGGCATCTCTAATTTTCTTGAAGAGATCTCTAGTCTTTCCCATTCTGTTGTTTTCCTCTATTTCTTTGCATTGATCGCTGACAGAATGTGGTCCACTGAAGAAGGGAATGGCAAGCCACTTCAGTATTCTTGCCTTGAGAACCCCATGAACAGTATGAAAAGGCAAAATGATAGGATACCAAAAGAGAAACTCCCCAGGTTGGTAGGTACCCAATATGCTACTGGAGATCAGTGGCGAAATAACTCCAGACAGAATGAAGGGATAGAGCCAAAGCAAAAGCAATACCCAGTTATGGATGTGACTGGTGATAGAAGATCCGATGCTGTAAAGAGCAGTATTGCATAGGAACCTGGAATGTCAGGTCCATTAATCAAGGCAAATTGGAAGTGGTCAAACAAGAGATGGCAAAGGTGAGGGCCGACATTCTAGGAATCAGTGAACTAAAATGGACCGGAATGGGTGAATTTAACTCAGATGACTATTATATCTACTACTGCGGGCAGGAATCCCTCAGAAGAAATGGAGTAGCCATCATGGTCAACAAAAGAGTCCAAAATGCAGTACTTCGATGCAATCTCAAAAACGACAGAATGATCTCTGTTCAAGTCCAGCTCTAACTGTTGCTTCCTGACCTGCATACAGATTTCTCAAGAGGCAGGTTAGGTGGTCTGGTATTCCCATCTCTTTCAGAATTTTCCACAGTTTATTGTGATCCAGATAGTCAAAGGTTTGGCATAGTCAAGAAAGCAGAAATAGATGTTTTTCTGGAACTCTGTTGCTTTTTCCATGATCCAGCGGATGCTGGCAATTTGATCTCTGTTTCCTCTGCCTTTTCTAAAACCAGCTTGAACATCAGGGAGTTCACGGTTCACGTATTGCTGAAGTCTGGCTTGGAGAATTTTGAGCATTACTTTACTAGCATGTCGACATTCTAGGAATCAGTGAACTAAAGTGGACTGGAATGGGTGAATTTAACTCAGATGACTATTATATCTACTATTGTGGGCAGGAATCCCTCAGAAGAAATGGAGTAGCGATCATGGTCAACAAAAGAGTCCGAAATGCAGTACTTGGATGCAATCTCAAAAACGACAGAATGATTTCTGTTCATCTCCAAGGCAAACCATTCAATATCACAATTATCCAAATCTATGCCCCAACCAGTAATGCTGAAGAAGCTGAAGTTGAATGGTTTTATGAAGACCTACAAGACCTTTTAGAACTAATACCCAAAAAAGATGTCATTTTCATTCTAAGGGACTGGAATGCAAAAGTAGGAAGTCAAGAAACACCTGGAGTAACAGGCAAATTTGGCCTTGGAATGTGGAATGAAGCAGGGCAAAGACTAATAGAGTTTTGCCAAGAAAATGCACTGGTAATAGCAAACACCCTCTTCCAACAACACAAGAGAAGACTCTACACATGGATGTCACCAGGTGGTCAACACCGAAATCAGATTGATTATATTCTTTGCAGCCAAAGATGGAGAAGCTCTATACAGTCAACAAAGACAAGACCAGGAGCTGACTGTGGCTCAGATCATGAACTCCTTATTGCCAAATTCAGACTTAAACTGAAGAAAGTGGGCAACATCACTAGACCAAGTAATTAAGCCACTGTTATTTAATTACTAATGATCAAAATGAAATAATTTACTTGAAATACTGGGTCTTTGCAGATAGGAGAGTATTATAACAATTACTGACTCAGGCTTCCCTGGTAGCTCAGCTGGTAAAGGATCTGTCTGCAATGCAGAAGACCCTGGTTCAATTCCTGGATTGGGAAGATCCCTTGGAGAAGGTATAGGCTACTTACTCCAGTACTATTGGGCTTCCCTGGTGGCTCAGCTGGTAAAGAATCCACCTGCAATGCAAGAGACCTGGCTTTGATCCCTGAGTTGGGAAGATCTCCTGGAGAAGGGAATGGTTACTCACTCCAGTATTCTGGCCTGGAGAATCCCATGGACTGTATAGTTTTAACTTAGATGGGGGCTTTCCTGGTAGTTCAGTTGGTGAAGAATCTGTCTGCACTGCAGGAGACTCTGGTTCAATTCCTGGGTCAGGAAGATCCACTGGAGAAAGGATAGGCTAACCATTCTAGTATTCTTGGGCTTCCCTGGTGGCTCAGCTGGTAAAGAAATTACCTGCAATGTGGGAGACCTGGGTTCAATCCCTGGTTTGGGAAGATCCCCTGGAGAAGGGAAAGGCTACGCATTGCAGTATTCTGGCCTGAAGAATTCCGTGGTTGTATAGTCCATGGGGTTGCTAACAGTCAAACCCGACTGAGCGACTTTCACTTAGACTAGGCTAGACTTAGTCACCAAGTAGTGTCTGACTCTGTGACCCTCCATTTAAAATGCCCTTTGATAATCTTTCCCTGGTGGCTCAGACGGTAAAGCGTCTGTCTACAATGTGGGAGACCTGGATTCGATCCCTGGGTCGGGAAGATCCTCTGGAGAAGGAAATGGCAATCCACTCCAGTACTATTGCCTGGAAAATTCCATGGATAGAGGAGCCTGGTAGGCTACAGTCCATGGGGTCGCAAAGAGTCAGACACGACTGAGCAACTTCACTTTCACTTTGATAATCTAGATTCTTGTTATTTCCTATACTTTTGCCAAACTTGGGTAAAATATAACACCCTTACAGTTGGGGAAGAACAGATCTCAGTGAATGGTTTTGCTTTGAGGTCTTTTCCTAAGTCCCTAAGCAAAACAAAATGGTAATGGAGATTCATCCACCTCTGTGCACATTTCAGTTGGAGCATGTGCCTGTCCTCATAGATACAGATTCTGACAACCTGAGACCTCCTCATTGACATTGATTACAGGAATGACCACTCTTTCGGTGTCTTCTTTTGTAGAAAGCCAGGATCATTTTGGAAACATATGGTTTTCCCTCAGGAGCACATGTGCTATCAAGATCTGTGTGTGTGTGTTGGTAAAAGACATTTTATGTATACCTTGAGTGACATTTCCAAGAATTGCACACAGATTGTGAATATTCAGGCCTGTTCCATAGATTTCTCTTAAATGCAAATCCAGCTGTGTCAGTTCCCTTAACCTGTCCTGTACCTGCTCAAGGTTAAGCGTTGCAGGCAGCTCTTTAGTGAGTGTCCGGAGCATAATTACCCAGATGCACCTAGGTGGGGTTTAATCCCATGTACCCCCACCCTTCTGCCAGAGTCACAGGGGAGATTCAGATGTTCAGGAGATGCATGGTTAGTGAAATCGCTTCCCTCTCTGGAGGTAACTTGATCTTGTCAAACAGTGCTTTTCTACAGAACATATGTGCTTTAGTTTGATTTTAAGGTTCTGAAATAACATTCTCCATTTTGCTCACCACTGAGGCATGTGCAAAGAAAAGAAAAGCCTCTTTTGGTTCATATGAAATTTTATTTTTAAAATTGTTTTGTCAAAATAAAAGCCATATATTTTCCCAAATTAAAACTAAAGTGAATACTGTAATATTACTTTATTCAGAGCCAAAAGCAGAAGAGAAAATGTGGGAAAATTGAATTTAGGGGAGCCAGGAGGAAACCAAAATGACTTCCCAGAAATGATTATGTAGCTGCTTTTCCTTGCCTGGATTTTGGGAAAAGAGAAAATAAGAGTTATTAAAAAAAAAAAAAAAAATATATATATATATATATATATACACACACACACACACCACACACACACATATATATATGTTAAATTGATCAGGTTATGAGCAGCTCTCTCCAGATGCCTTGGGTCTCATTTATTCTGGAATCAAGGTCATGTGTCAGATGTGGGATGTTCTAGATAGAGGGTGGCTATGGCCTCACTCAGGACCATGACACAGTAGAAGCACGTTGGACAGGGACTTAAGGAGACCCCTGGATGTGGAGTCTCACGGTTGAAGAACTTAGATTTTGGTGGCCTACTGTTGGGTCTGTTGTACAGCCTCAGTCAAATTGCTTAAGCTTTTTGAATCTCAATTTCTCTTTCTGAAAAGGGGCCATTGATGCTTCCCTCATAGACTTCTTTTAATAATGAGATGAAACCAACTATGTCAAGCATTCAATGCCTACATTCTAACTATATAAAGGTAGGTATTTATGAGCAAACAGCCATCTAAGTCACCCTTAGGAATGAGCTAGGACACTCACAGCCAGTGTTAAAAACACTCATGATTGCCGTCATTTTATGATTACAAAAGACAGTTCTGCCACAGATATGTGTCCCTGGGTAAGTTGCTGTGTAGACACCTGAACTTTGCTTTTCTTATCTATAAATCTATAAAATGTGTAATTTTAAGCTATAATGCCTCTGGTTCTAAAATTTTGTGATTCTTTGAATTCCCTCTTGAACCTTGGTAAATTCTAACAGTATTTTCTGTGTTTAGCTGTAGGCAGAGTTGCCAAAGTTCAGGTTATGTTCTTGCCTGTAACTAGAACTTAAGTGTCAGGCAGTTCTCTTTACCCTGGTAGCAAGGCAAAGAGAAAGAAATATATTTCAAGAGCAAGAGAAAGAAATATATTCTTTCTGCTCATTACTCTTACTATGAATTTAAAAATCCTCCCATATTCAACATCTGTGTTCTCCTGCATCTCAGACTCTCCTGATCTTCCTTAGCACTTTAAGATGATATCCAATGCGCAAGTAGTGTGTTGCTTCTTCTATACTATTTTGATTTATGCTGAGACACTAGCTCCTCAGAACAATTCCTGGGACAGATTTATTGTTCCCTCCAATTTACAGATGAGGAAACTGAGGTCTGTACTTGCTGAGATCACATAGCCAAGAATTGGCAGATAGGTAATACTTACTCCAGTCTTTTTACTGGAGAAGCATGTTTTTGCCACTCAGTTGGGCTCCCTTATAAGGAGCTGAAGCCTTTTGTTGACATGAAGGAGAAAGGCAAAGAAATGAATGAGGTCACAACTGGAAATCCTACACAGAAATGCTGTTTCCTTCTTCATGACTCACAAGTTTAGGCCTTTGGCTCCCAGCATCTTTTTACAGGAGGACCCATTTTCCTTTCGTAAAAGGAAGTTTATTACTTAAGTATATAAGTAAAATACAGATGAATGAAAGGATAATAAAAAGCATTCATACTCCAGTAATGCTTGAGTGCACACATGCTTAGTTGTGTCTGACTTTGTGACCCCATGGACTCTAGCCGACCACGCTCCTCTCTCCATGGGATTTCCCAGGCAAGAATACTGAAGTGGGTTGCCATTTTCTCCTCCAGGAGACATTCCCAATCTGGGGATCAAACCCAAATCTCCTGCCTTGGCAGATGAATTCTTTACCACTGAGCCTGGAATCAAGATTGCTGGGAGAAATATCAACAACCTCAGATATGCAGATGACACCACCCTTATGGCAGAAAGTGAAGAGGAACTAAAAAGCCTCTTGATGAAAGTGAAAGAGGAGAGTGAAAAAGTTGGCTTAAAGCTCAACATTCAGAAAATGAAGATCATGGCATCTGGTCCCATCACTTCATGGGAAATAGATGGGGAAACAGTAGAAACAGTGTCAGACTTTATTTTTTTGGGCTCCAAAATCACTGCAGATGGTGACTGCAGCCATGAAATTAAAAGACGCTTACTCCTTGGAAGAAAAGTTATGACCAGCCTAGACAGCCTATTGAAAAGCGGAGACATTCCTTTGCCAACAAAGGTCCGTCTAGTCAAGGCTATGGTTTTTCCAGTGGTCATGTATGGATGTGAGAGTTGGACTGTGAAAAGGCTGAGCGCCGAAGAATGGTGCTTTTGAACTGTGGTGTTGGAGAAGACTCTTGAGAGTCCCTTGGACTGCAAGGAGATCCAACCAGTCCATTCTGAAGGAGATCAGTCCTGAGATTTCTTTGGAAGGACTGATGCTAAAGCTGAAACTCCAGTACTTTGGCCACCTCATGTGAAGAGTTGACTCATTGGAAAAGACCCTGATGCTGGGAGGGATTGGAGGCAGGAGGAGAAGGGGACAACAGAGGATGAGATGGCTGGATGGCACCACTGACTCGATGGACCTGAGTCTGAGTGAACTCCGGGAGATGGTGATGTATAGGGAGGCCTGGTGTACTGCAATTCATGGGGTCACAAAGAGTCGGACATGACTGAGCGACTGAAATGACTGAACTGACTGAGCCACCTGGGCTTCCCATGTTTGTGACACCTTGGTAGCTAGTGAACGTGTCACTTTGTATCTGCTTTATCTCCTTTTGTACCTCACTTCCCTTATTCCCTCTTGCCTTCCACCCTGGGATTACACTGTCCTCCCTCCATAAATCTTTAGCATGGATACTTTTCCTCAGGTTCCTTTAAAATTCTTTTTTATTTATTGATTAATGTCTCTGGCTGCACCAGGTCTTATTTGTGGCATGTGGGATCTTTTAGTTGTGGTGTGCAAAGTCTTAGTTGCGGCATGTGGGATCTAGTTCCCTGACCAGGGATCAAACCTGGGACTGTTGCATTGGGAGTGCAAAGTCTTAGCCACTGGACCACTAGGGATGTCCAGGTCCTTTTTTTTTTTTAACCTTTTACCTGGAACACTGAACTGAGATGATGGTCATTACATTTATAGTATCTCTCTGTTCAGTAAGTGCATATGAAAAAATACCCCCAATTCAGGCACTTTTAGTAGATACCATTTTTATTAATAACAACAGAATCTGTATGCATTTGAAGAAAAGTAGTATGGTGAAATTGTCTTCAGGTACTGTGTGGTGATAGGTGGATTAAAGGACCTCTCCATGCCTCTCCCAACCCATTGTTCCCAAGAAGGTCCTAAAGCCATGGCGGGATTTTCAAGTGAGACTTAAGTCATCACAGCCATTTTACCCTTCACTTGACCTTCTTGCTACAGTGGAAGACTCTGAGCCATAAACCTCAGCCCACGCTGCCTTTCAAGTGTGTGAAGTCTCTCGGCCTGCGTGTGTTTTCCCAGAGCGAGGCGCTGTACACATCTGGGTCAACTTTATTCCAGTTTTCTTTCCTCTCTTTTTTTAAAAGTCAATCAGTGTGAGTAACTGCTACATGAAACCATGAAGAAAATGGAATAAATATGTTGGCAACGCTAGAAAATGATCTGCAGTTGTTTATTCTCCTCAGTTTTACTTCCTGGGCTTATTTTTAAGCGTATTCAAAGAGTTTCAGCAATCCTGAAGAGTATTTGGCATGCTGCAAAAAATATATATATATACATATGGTCTGTTCTCTAATAGGAAAGAACTTTTGTACTGTGCTTCCTGGTTTGGAAGTGTGCTGACGAGTAAGGGGGAACTAGTCTCCAGGAAAAGAGCCTCTTGTGTGCTGATTCAAGCTTTCTTAATAAGATACTTCTTTACTCTGTTACCTGATTCAGTGTGTTTAATCTGTTAAGCAGTCTTCACTGGGCTCCCCTTTGTTTCTCAAAGGCAGTGCTTCGGTCTTACATGTTTTCATGTTCCTCCACAACACTGACACCTAACAGGCACTGCTTAAACTCCTTGAATCATAAGGTGGACAGTGAATTTTCCCATCGGATGAGTAAATAATGGTGATTTGCACAATATGCCCGTGTTTCAAAGAGCAAATGTTAGAAACATAATTCAATGTGAACAATTAGTGAACAAGACAGTGTATTTGTTTGCACAGTGTACTGTTTTTGGACAGCTCTTTGGCTGTTTTCACAGATAGGGCTCCTTTGTCTGGTTCAGGCAGAAATGTAGAGAGACGTATGTGAAGTCAGGAATGGTGAGGTTTGTGTGCCAAGGTTTCAGGGGCCTGAAGGGGGAAGCAGTGGACTTACGACTCAGAATTCTGAGATCCAGTCTTGAAATCTGAAATCTTCCTCCACGAAGCTTTTCCTCCTCCTTGAATCAGATACCTCACCTCCTGTGACTGAAGAGTGCCGTGTTGGGACCACCTTTCTCTTAGCTCTGCTTCTGGATGGCCATTTGTGGTCTTGTGTGGTACCATCCACTAGATTGTTAAAGAAGGTTTGGGTTCTTTCTGACTCATCCATTTGACCCTCAGAGTGTCTAGCATAGTGCTTACCACTCAGGCCACTGCACAAATGCTTGTATAAAGCTGACTTACCAATCCCAAGTTTCAGAATGCTAAGGATACGTATCCCATGCAGGCTTTTAGTTGTGTAGTGAGTTGAATAATGGATCATAAAAATATGTGTCCACATCCTGGAATCTGTGAATATGACTTTATTTAGAAAAAGGATCTTGCAAACATGAGTTGAGAGTTTGTGCCTCTGGACCTTTTCTCTATAGCAGTTAACCTTATTGATGCTTATTTTGAATGGTTTCCAATGAAATAATTAATTGCACTTAGTATCAGTGGAACTGATGAGTGACGATGCTGAATGATACCTTGATGCCACAATGGATGGTGATTTTGGTCTATTAGTTTACTAGTTATAGTGAGTTAAATGGTGGATCCCATGTCCTAACCCCTAATTCCAGGTGTTAGGACAATAATTTTCACAATCATTTTCTAAATGATTGTGATCTCACTTAGAAAAAGGGCCTTTGCAGGTATAATTAAGGATCTCAAGACAAGATAGATTATCCTGAATTACCTGAGTAGCCATAAAACCAATGCTCTGTCTTTACAAGAGAAAAAAAAGGAGAAGACGGAAGAGAAGGCCATGGAAAGACAGACAGAGATTGGAATGTTGCAGCCATGGGCTGAGGAGTGACTGGAGCCACCCAGTGCTGGGAGAGGCAGGGAAGGAGTCTCCTCCGGAAACTTGGGAGGAAATGTGATCCAGGTGACACCTTGCTTTCAGACTTCTGGCATCCAGAAGTGAGACAGAATAACTTTTGTTGTTTTAAGCCACCAAGTTTATGATTATTTGTTATGGAAGCCCTAGGAAACTAATATTATGTGGACTGGCCTGGAATTTTGATTCTATTCCTGAAAGTATTAGTCGCTCAGTCATGTCCGACTCTGAGACCCCATGGACTGTAGACATCCAGGCTGCTCTGTCCATGGGATTCTCCAGGCAAGAGTACTGGAGTGGGTAGCCTGTCACTTCTTTAGGGGATCTTCCCGACCCAGGGATTGAACCCAGGTGTCCTCTATTGGATTAGTCTGGAATTTCAATTCTACTCCTAGCTAACCATAAATTCCTCAAGGGTAGAGACTACGTCTGTCTTGTTCCCGGTGAGACCCCCAGAGCCCAGTGGCACAACAGACACATTGTAGTCTTTCATTCAAAGTTAATTCCCTTTTCCTTCCTTCTTTTCCTGTTGTCCAAAGTTACCTCTGCTGGTAAGACCAGAGGTAGTTCTGGAACATACTTCCGCTCTTCCTCACCATCCTATTTGTGACAGAGGTTGCCAGTTATTTCCCAACATTTGTTCTCCTTTTCTTTGGCTGGCCTTCCTTTGCAGCTGGATATGGCTATGCATTCATGTTCTGGCAAGTTGTAAGTGGAAATGTTATGAAGTAGCTTCTGGGAACTTTCCTAATAAGACGGCTGGTAGGTGCCCTTTGCTCCTCCTTCTTCATTTTTCTTCCTCTGTCTGCCTGGAATGAGGTGCTACCATTTTGGACCATGGAAGCAGGAGTCTTACCTAAGGATGGAGAGGAGTGAGTTGACAGGGCCAGCATCATCCCTGTGTGGAGCAGAGCTGGTATACCAGCCCTGGGCTGCAAGCTTCTGGATTTTTGTTTCAGAGGGAAATAAAGCTCTTGTGTAAGCCTGTGTGTGTGTGTGTGTGTGTGTGTGTGTGTGTGTGTGTGTGTGTGTGTGTGTGTGTGTGTGTGTGTGTGGTGTGTGTGAACGGTGTGTGTGTAGTGTGTGAAGGGTGTGTGTGTGTGTGAAATTTGTCAGCCCTGCAACTTGGGACTCCAAGGGGATTATTTACTCATTACATGGATTATTATCTTCAGATGTGTGAGGGACAGAAATAAAACAGGCAATAGATTCTTCAAGCCTCTTCCTCACTGTGATGTTTCAAACACCTGTGGCCTCAGTTTTTTAACTGAGGAAGCCCATGGTCTAGCTTCTAGAGCTAAACAGACTTGGGTTTAAATTACTGTGCAATGACCTAACCTCAGTTTTCTCATCTGTACAATGGAGAACAATGACCTCTTAGAGTCATTGTTCTATTTATTAGAATGACATTAGTAGATACTGTTAGTTGTAGTGTTGTATTTTTGTCTTGTTTGGACTAGTGGAATCATTAAGGTTGATGTTCTAGGAAAAGGAGGAAACAAACTACATGAGTAAGTTGAAGCCAGAAAGCATTGAAAGGAACACTATGAAACAAGAAAATTTCAGACAGACAACTTAACATTTCACATCAAGGGACTAGAAAAAGAACAAATGAAGCCCAAAGTTAGTCAGTCAGTCAGTTCAGTCGCTCAGTCGTGTCCGACTCTTTGCGACCCCATGAATCGCAGCACGCCAGGCCTCCCTGTCCATCACCATCTCCCGGTAGAAGGAAGGAAATAAAGAATGGAGTGGAAATGAATGAAATAGAGATGAACAAGACAATAAAAAAGATCAATGAAACTAAAAGCCGGCTCTTTGAAATGATAAACAGAATTGACAAACCTTTAGCTAGACTGACTAAGGGAAAGAAAAAGAGGGCGCAAATAAAATCAGTAATGAAAGAGGATACATTATAACTGGTACCACAGAAATACAAAGGCTCACAGGAGATTACTGTGCATAATTATAATGCCAACAAGCTTGACAACCTAGAAGAAATGGAACATTCCTGGAAATATACAACCTATGAAGATGGAATTGTGAAGAAACAGAAATCTGAACAGATTGACTACTAATAAGAACATTGAATCAGTAATCCAAAACCTCCCAACCAAAGTCTTAGACCAGCTGGCTGCAATCTGAATTCTACCAAACATTCAAAGAAGAATTAATACCAATCCTTCTCAAACTCTTCCAAAAGTGGAAAAGGAGGAAACACTTCTAAATTCAATTTAGAGTTACCAGCATTATCCTGATACCAAAATCAGGCAAAAATACTGCAAGAAATGAAAATTACAATATCCCTGATGAACTCAGATGCAAAAATCTTCAACAAAACATTAGCAAACTGAATTCAACAATACATTAACAGGGTCATACACCTTGATCAAGTGGAATTTATTCTAGAGATGCAGAGATGGTTTGACATCTGCAACTGAATCAACATGACACATCATATTAGCAAAATTCATAATCATCTCAATAGATGCTGAAAAAGCACTTGACAAGATTTAACATCCATTTAAGAGAGAAACTCCCAACAAACTGGGTATAGAGGGAAGGTACCTCATCATAGTAAAAATGACATTTTGACCCATACAAGAGAGATGCTGAGGAAACTGGGTAAGGAATTCCAGCTCAAGCTGCCAATGCCAGGTATTGGCCAGGGGGATGAGACTGGATTTTTAAATTTATTCAGCCAACATTTCTTGAACTCCTACCATATACTAGGTATGTGGGGGTTTCATGGGGTTATTTGGGTGGGCTTCCCAGGTGGTGCTAGTGGTAAAGAACCCACCTGGCAATGCAGAAGACATAAGAGATGTGGGTTCAATCCTTGGGCTGGGAAGATTTCCCTGGAGAAGGAAATGACAACTCACTCCACTGTTTTTGCCTGGAAAATTCAATGGGCAGAGGAGCCTGGTGGGCTACAGTCCATGGGGTCACAAAGAGTCAGACATAACTGAAGCAACTTATCATCATCATGGGGGTATTCAGAGGTAAATTAAGACATGATCTTGATCTCATCTAGTGGGAGAGATTAAGATTTTTCTAATGCAAGGAGAAGACTGTTTAAATACAGCATTCACAAAGTGCTGAGGGAGCACGGGGGTCTGTCTGAGGGATCTGGAGAAAGCCAGACCTCTTCACATTTAGGTTATTCTTGAAGGATGAATAAGAGTTCACCAGAAGAGGAGAACATTCTAGAGAGAATAGGTCACATGTACAAAGGCAGAGAGACACAAAAGACCTAGGACATGGTTGTGCTGGTTCATCCCATATTAGAGATGGGAGAGAGGGTTTAGTGAGTTGTGAGGCTGAAGGTGTATCCTTGACATTGCTGTCTAAGGAGATGAACTGCTTCTCTTTTTAGTTCGGAGGAGGCCAGGGACCTTTTTAAGGAAGGAAATGATGTGGGCATTTCTCATCTGATGCTTGTACTTCTCTTCTCCCTATCTTCTGAGTTGGAATGCTGCCACTAGAAGAGAGGAGGAGGAATCTTCTGGCAGTGCTGGGAAGACAGATATTCTCTATTGGTTGATATTAACAAAACAAATTAACCTTAGTGTAAGGAGAAGCCCTTCAAATAAGAAATGGACAAACTGCTGGCGACGCTGATAGTGACACCAAATCTTCCTTATTTTTACTTGGCTGGGCCATGTACTTTTATTCTTCTCCCTGTCTTTAAAAACTGTTGTATTTCTAGTTTAAAAAAAAAAAAAAAAAGCTCCATCTTCAGGAATGCAGAGTGGTTTTACTTCTGGTAAAAAGTAAGGGAAATTTAGCTTCTGGATTTTTCTATGCTTGATAAAGGGCATAGTGTATAAATGTAGGTTATAAGACTCTATCTCCAACTTGATCTCAGATTTATAAAGGAAATTGTATATTTATATATAATATAAATTGCCCTTTGGGTTACAGAATTTTCTTCTATATTTTTCACATTTTTTTTTGGAGAGCAAATAAATCTTAAATATTTTTAACAAAAGTTCTCAGTGTAATCCCTGTACTCAGCCTCAGAAACAAAAACAAATTTCTTGGGAGGAGGAAGGATAGAATTAGGGGGAGGCTGTGTGTTTTGGAAAGAGTTTGGCTTCTGTCCTGTTGATACCTTTTACTGGGCTATTGGTGAAGCCCAGTAGCTGTAGCTACTGAAGCCAATAGCTATTGGCCACTTCGAAGGTCTTTCATTATTTAGTCAATATGTGTTTAACAGCCACTCAGCCACCAACTCACCTTACCAGGCAGACTTATTTTAGACCAAAGGCCAGTCCCTGGCCTATCTCCCTGCCTCTCCTTGAGATTTTCTTAGCTGGGATCCAGGTGGCCACAGTGCCCCATGATTCTGTCATCCTCTCATGCTGTGAGGGACTGCTCCAGAGCCCTCATGAACAAATTGTCTAGCTTGTTTTGAGAAGGGCAAAGACAATAATAAAGTCAGGAGGATGGCATGGCCAAGGTGGCTCATACTGACAGATTTTAATGTGTTTTCACATACAATGAGCAGTTTCTTTCTTTTTTTTTATGTTTATTACTTTTTTTTTTTTTTTTTTTAGTGATTAGACTAGCAGTGTAAGAACCTGGCATTTTTTAAAAAAATTAAAAATTTTAAACTATTTAACTGTTCTATATATATATGATATATAAATAAATATAAATTTATTTAACTAAACTGAGCTATTTTTAATTGAAGGATAATTGCTTTACAATACTGTGTTGGTTTTTGCCAAACATAACAAGAACCTGGCATTTAAAAACATTTATTTGCATTTATTTGGCTGCACCAGGTCTTAGTTGTGGCATGCAAGATCTTTGTTGTGTCATGTGTAATCTTTTGTTGTGGCATGCGGAAATGAATGCCAGTTCAGTAGTTGCAGTGAGTGGGCTTAGATGCTCCAGAGTATGTGGGATCTTAGTTCCCTGACCAGGGATCGAACCTGTGTCCTCTGCATTGGCAGGTGGATCCTTAACCACTGAACCACCAGGGAAGTCCTGAGCACTTTCTTGTCTGCACTTCACAACACTATTGTCAAACGACCGCCCCCAGTAAATGCCAGCTTCCCCTGGGGAGCCTTCTGGAACCCAGCAGCCTCAAGTTCAAGGCAAGGGTCTAGTTCTTTCTTCTGAGAGCAAGCATCAGTATTGGGGGTCTCCTTGCCTATGTCTGGAACTGTGGGTTAGGTGTGCAGAAGCGATGGCTAAGTTTAGAAGTTGTGCTGGATGTTTTAAAAATTGTATATTGAAACAAAGCTTTAAGATTAAAAAAAAAATGAGTACACATTGCTAGTTCCGACTTTTTCTTTTCCAGCACCAGCTGAATAACCAGAACCCTGAAATGAACCAGAGTATTCAGGAAGGTCAAGCACAGAGGGAAATGTTTTATTAGAAACAGGCTTTTTGGTTGTGACAAATTGTATGTGAAATTTCAGGTGGAGACCCACAAGGCTGTGATGGCTTCAAGCATGTTCAAGTGTGGTCAGAAGGGGAAGCCTGCCCTGCTCTGTCTGTCGTGCGGTTTTGCTTCCTGCGGGAGAGGTAGGCAGGAGGAGAGAGCAAAGGGCATACAGCATTCAGGCTGTGACCATCCCTGGTGTCCCAGTTCCTACAGGGGTCAGAAGGCTTTTCAGGAGAAGGGAGAGCGAGAGAGACTGAAAGACAGGTCTGTTAGGCAAAGCCAAGAATCTTTTAGTTGAGGTGGGAAGACAGTCTAGATCCCTTTGTTGACTCTTAAGGGACTTTTAATGAGCTTCCCAGGTGGCTTAGTAGTCAAGAATCCATCTGCAATTTAGGAGATACAGGTTCGATCCCTGGGTTGGGAAGATCCCCTAAAGACAGAAATGGCAACCCATTCCAGTCTTCTTGCCTAGCAAATCCTACAGAGGAGCCTAGCGGGCTAGTCCATGGGGTTTGCAAGAGAGTTGGACATGACTGAGCATGCACAAAGCTTTTAATAGTCTGATCCTTCCCAGATTGTTCTATTAACCTGTCCTAGTAGCAAATGTCTTGTGTATAACTTGACCCTCAGATTCCTCTTGTCTGCCTGGCAAACTCCAAATCCTCCTTCAAGGATGAGTTCGAGTGATCACTGAGCCATTTTTTCAAAATTTGGTTTACATCTGCTCCCTTATTTCTCTTCATCACTGCTCCATCCTTCTTCAAGGCAGAATCAATTGCTCTTCTGTGTTGCTTCCATGTGGCCTGGCTCATGAACACTGTGAGAACTGACATCACAGCATGGGGGAGCAGATGGGGTCTGGGAGAGCTTCTCCAGGAACAGGCTCTCATGAGATGATGTGTGCAAACATTATTTGTTAGTTGTAAAGCACTAATGTGCCAGGGTGATCATCACTGCCCTTTAATGAGTAGATTGTGCTTGGTGTTTTCTCATTAAATCCTCACAATAATTACTGGAAAGTAGATATTAGCATCACCTTCCTTTTAGAAATGAAGAAACTGAGTCTTAGAGAGGTTAAGTGGCCTGCCTGAGGCCCTGTAAATGAAAGCGTCTAAGCTGGAATTTAAATCCAGTTCTGACTCCATAGTTTTGACCCATGACACTATGTGCTGGGCCTGTGGGGAACTCAGATGGGAGGGAGACATGTGTTTGCTGTCAAAGCTTCCAAGTCCAGGTGGAAAAGTAAGCCAATCTCTGCTAGCTGGGGGACAGTGTTGGATGGGATAAGAGTTCTAGAAAGGTGAATGTGAAAAGTGTTTGGAGATTTGAGTTGGTCTTCAGGGGGTAAAAAAAGAGGCTTTGTGGAGATTGCTCATTTGCCCTGCACCTTGACCGATGGGTAGGGTTTTTACAGCAGAGTTTGAGAATAGGGAGTGGAAGAAATTGCATAAATAAAGGCTTGGGAGGAGTCTGTGTGTGTGTGTGTGTGTGTGTGTGTGTGTGTGTGTGAGTGAGTGATGGGCAGCCTAAGAATGAGTCTCTCTTTATCACTTGTTGAAGACTTTGGGCTCATAATATTTCCATCCCTCCTCAGCTCCCTTTGTCAAGACAGAAGATGGTTGGTACCTAGCATGTGGGAATAGCTGCTCTTCCAATAGTTTTCTTGTGAGGTGGTACTGCTGCCCTGGGCTTGGAAACACTTTTGATTGTTACAGTGATTGGCAGGGGGTGGGGTTTGTTGGTTGCATGTGAAGCAATGTGCTTCTGTTGGCACTTGGTGCCCCCTGAGCCACATATGCTAAATATCTTGCAACGGATGGATCAGTCCTGCCCAAGGAAGAGTTCTCCCACCCCCAGGCCACCAGTATCTCCCACAGAACCAGGGGATCTCTCTCAAAGTGCACATATGTAGACTGCCCCCCACCCTGCCCCAGCCACTGCAGTGTCCCTCTGGGAAGCCTGATTCTGTTTCTGGCATCCCTCCTCTTTCACATACACTAGCATGCTCTGGTTTTGTCCCCATTCTATACCTAACCTCCAGGACCTGCTATTTATACTGCTTCCACAGCTTACAACTGAAAATACAGTTTCTTGCCCTGTTTTTCTCCTCCTGCCATATCCTCTTGCAGCTGAGACTAAGGAAAAGGCTGCCGGGGTAGGTTTTCATAGCCTCCCTCTTAGCATGAACAATAACTGCAAAATGATCCATCTGATCTGGCTACCATTGTGGCAGGGAAGGGGATGAAAAGAGCATTCATTGGGCCAGGCACTTCTCAACAAAGTAGAAAACCAAGTGGCATGTAATTGTGGAGAAAGTATGAAAGGAGTAGGGCTGGGGGAGTGGTAGGGATTGAGGAAAACCCCAATAACATGGTAATAAGAGACAACAGATACAAAACCCCAGTGAAGCCAGGAATAAAGGAGCCCAGTGCCTCACAAACACAGGATTGAATGAGTTTCATGTTTAATGTAAATACACCTGCCATTTGGTCTCTGAAGCGCTGGTTACAGGTTTTAAGATAAAATAGAGTTTTGAACACTGTGCCAGTGTAACTTGATTTTGCCCTTGCACTGGCTGTACACTTTGTTCCCAAACAGTCTCTAGGGACAAAATATTGCTCTGGCCAGCTCGAAGGTCTCACCTCCTGCTGTTTCCCTCAGTCACCTCTGCTTCTGCCTGGCCTTTGTCTTAGACTACTGCGCTGCTGATAGGGCAGAGAGACAAGGAGACAGGCAGCCAGGAGTCATCTGTGCTCGATGCCAGAGCAGATCATTTTACCCTCCAAAGTCTCCCACTGTGTTAAGGATGAAGACTAAAATTGTCCATCTCCCCTACAAAGACCCTGCCTGCTTCTTGCCTCCAGTCTCACCATATTTCCTCAGTCTTCTGACGCCAGCGATCAGACCTGCACATTTTATGTGCAGCACCCAGCCTCAGGGCCTTTGCTGGCTCTCCCTCTGCAGTGCTCTCCCTCCTCCTCTTTTCCCCTGTTTAAGTCTTGTTTTCACAAGTCAGCATTAGATAGCTCTTCTTTAGGGCTGCTTTGCCTGATCCCACCTCCGTGCCCCAAACACACACACACCAGAAGAGATTGGGTCCCCTCTTACATTTGGTCATGGTGCCCTATACTTTACCTTAATGACTCTTGTACCAATTTATAATTATATGTTTGTATGATTACTTGATTAATATTGCCCTCTTGCACTGGACTGTGGGTTCTGTGAGGGTAAATCTGTTTTGTTCTCCATAATAATTCTGGCACCCAGCACCAGACATGTGGAAGGTACTCAATCAGTATTTGTTTAATGAAGGAATCTTTGACAGTGTTACAAATAAATTGGAAGATGCAAAAATGCAGAATAGAAGAAAGAATATAAAAAGCAGTGGTACTCCTTTTGTAATCAAAGAAAAAAACACTTTCAATTTTTGATCATACACTTTTTCTGATTTCTCATTTGTAAAATAATATATTGAGTTTTCACTTAATAATATTGTAAACAGGATGAAATGCCTATGAAATTTAATTAATTTACCATAATTTAATTAATCTCTTATTGTTAGACCCAAATCCATGGTATGATCTGTGCTTCTTGGAAACTGATCAAAAATAATGTAAAAATTGTATCATGTTTACTCATCTAATCAACATTTTACTTTATCCAAAAGGAGTATATAATATGGAATTAGGACTGACGTCTGGGAAGATGGAGGCATGTGGCAGATGGAACTCTAGACGCACAGGGAGAGCCCTGGTCACAGGAAATGGCTGTGGTTGGTGGAGAAGAAAGTGGTGGGGCTATTAGGAGTAGCCACCTGCTCCTGGTGGAAGGCACATTGTTGTGGGAAAGATCCTGTGCTATGGCAGGATCTTTGCTGGTTTAGTGATGTGGGCAAGCACATGGATGCTTTGAGGCTCTCTGGGAGCTTCTAGGGATGATGGGTTGGTGACTGAGGGTGAGGAGAGAATCCCTTAGCGGTCCTTTCCTAGCCCAATGCTGGGTAAGAAAAGGATGAGATACCTGGTCCTGGGGAGGGGGCTGTTGTTTCAAAGCTGGGAATCAGCACCAGCATTCATCTCTCTGACTCTTGTCTAGCGCCCCTAGTGGCTGCCCTTGTTGTTAACCCTGACTCGGGTGCCTTGGTGCCTCTGGTAAGCCAAGTCAGACTCAGGTTGGTTTTGAGTGACTGTGAGCAGGAAGAAGTTTCAGGAATTTATATGCAAGATTCACCATTTTGCACTTTCTATGGAAGAGTCCCTCTGAGAGTCAGGATAGTAGAAAGCTGACTATTTCAACCACCACCCTTTGAATGCTTATCATGAGTAGACATATTGTACTACATAAATCTCACCACAGTCTCATGAGGTAGTTACCACTGTTACCCCCCGTTTATAGACTAAGTACCTGAGACTTGGAGAGTGTCAGAACCAGAAATTGAACATAGGTGTATTTGACTCCAGACCCTGTGCTTTTCCAACCCCTATTTTTGAAGAATCTCAGTAGGTTCTTAAGCATGAGGCCTATTACTCTCTAGAGCATTTGTAACCCAACTGTATGAATTGAAACAAGGCAAGCTCTGTGCTCCCATTTGGGGAAAGTTAATATTTCACATGCTCTTGAGAATTTAGGAGCTTGGTAAAAACTTACTATTAAACAGGGATTTTCTTTAATTCCTTTTGTTTAAAGATTTTCATGTGAAACACTCTATGTTCTGTGCCTCCCTCTGAGACGTCAGTGGTGCCAGAGACCGTTAGGGAGTTTGTGTAAATAGAAAGCGGGCCAAATGCTGCCCACACAAGTAGTGAGGCTCGAGGCTGCATGTGCAGAACAGTTTCACAGTTAGCCTGGGACTCCATGGAGTATCTGAGGCCTCATCCTGGTCTGCAGATCTGTGGATGCACAGTGTAATCAGGAGCCCTGGGGCATTGTTCAATGGGTGCCTCAACTCCAGCCAGCCAGGAGACCAAGACCAGTGTGAGCAAATACTTTTCAACATTGATGTTAAAACAGATAAAGCTGCCAAGGAAATGAAACCAGTTAGTCTCAAAAGATCAATATTAACTAATGCCAGTGCATATGTTGATTTAAAATAAAAAAAAACCTGACACTTCCTACAAAAGACAGAATAGCTTGAGAGTAAATAACTGTACAAAAATGCTTTGAAATATCTTTGAAATGATGGTTCAATGCACAGGGTCAAAAGATAGAACTGGTTCTCGTCAAGCATTTTTTAAATGCCGCATTTTTATTTAACATTGTTTTGGGGAAGGACTACATTCTATTGACACATTGAGAAAAAAAGTTACTTTTTGTTTTTCTAAAACTAATAAGAGCCTAAGCATTATGATTAAAGACCAAAAAAGAGCCAACTCTGATGAATGCCCCTTTTCTTCAGCTACAAAATTTAATAGCTGCCACAGAGAGTTTTTTCTTTTAATCAGCAAAAAATTTATTTTGTCCTTGACATTTTATGCCAAAAATCAGCCCAGAAAGTATGTTTTATAGCCTGAGCTGAATTGCCCTACAGGTAGAGTTTTCCTGTGAGCAGCCTTCACTTAAATGACTTTTTTTTGCATTAGATAACAAGCCAGTATCAACTTATTAGTTAACCCTTTCAATGTTTCTGAAGATAAAAGGAAACTTAAGCAGAGATAGCAGAGCATTATGGGTAACCATTATGGATTCCTATGGGAGACAAAATACAGGTTCCACTGACCTCATAAGTTCCTAATTCTGTGACCTTGAGTGAATTACCCTCCTAGAGCCTGTTTCTACTTTCATTTGGGGATTATAACAGTGCCAACATCAAAACATTGTTGTGGTGATTAATGCACCTAAAGCATTTAGCACAGCCTTGACACTTAGTGATAATCACAAGATGTTATTGATGCACAGCTATATATAACTTAAAACATTGCCTCAGAGAAGGCCTTCTTATGATTGACAATAGGATCGAGCAGAAAATACGACGTTTCGACTATATACAAAAACTACCGAGTGTAAATTTAGCACAGGCAAAATCCACGTAGCTTAAAATACTGAAAGCTGATTTTGTTTCTTGAATGTTATAGAATTGCAGTTATCTTATTAAAAGTGATAGGAAGTCCATCTAAAACCTCCTGTCCTTATATCTGTAAAAACAGCTGGGGTGATCCAGAAACAGTGTACCTATTCAGTGCAAGGGACAGTGTTAGGCATATAAGATAGTGCAGAGAAATGTAAGGTGCCTTTCCTGCCTTGGTGGAATATTTAGTGTAACTCAGGAAGTTAGAAAATAAATAAAAAATCACCTAGCTCCTAAGTTAAGTGAGGAAGGAAAGACCGCCCAGGCTGAAGCATTGGTAATGGAGTGAGGAATGGATTTCAGCTGATTTTTACAGGATGGGACATAGAAGAGGGAAGGCCTCTTAGAGGTATGGGTTCATTATGGGTTCATGGCAAGAGAAAAGTCAGTAAAGTGGGAAAGAGCAGGGCGTGAGGGACGGGATGTGGTTAAAAAGTGAAAACTCATTAACATTTAAGGCTACCTTTGAACCTGAAGAGTCTGTCTGACTGACTGGATTGAGTAGACCTGTCCATCCAGCCATTCTCCACCACCAGGGTTCACTACCTCAGGGTATCTTATTTTCATATCAAAAGTAAGGCGGAAGGCAGATACAGATACAGATATGAGGAAATACTTCACTTTTCACTCCTGTGCCAACATAGTTTACATACCAACACTGATAATCCGTCAGCCCACCTCTCCTGGACACTTAATCATTTCCCTGGAGTCTACTGACATAATTCTTCTGTGCATTACCATGCATGTTTCTGAGTGTCTGCTTTTTAAGATAAATTTGTATTCCTTCAAGTGATATTCTCCTAATGTTCTGAGGCAGCCTGTGTCATGCATTTCTTCTCAAAGCCCCAGGGGATGCGTTATGAAAGCAGTTACCTCCAAGTCCTGTTAATAATAATGTCTATACTTGTTGAGCATTTACTATGTGCCAAGCACTGTTCTAAGTCCTTCACATGTACTCATTCATTTAATTCTCTAGAATGGAGAGCAGTAGGAGAAAAGGAAGATGGGCAGATGTTGGACTGATTAAATAATCTTCAGTTAGTTCTATAGATATTAATATAGGGTCTGTTATGTCTGGGCACTGTGATTCAGTGCTGGTGAAATGAATGAACAAACAATTTAAGGTTGAAGTAAGTTAGTAATTGCATCCTAGCTGCTAGTAGGGTATTTTATTAGCAACCCACATTCTGCATTGACTGTTTATTGAACATATTTTGAGTTTTTGAGAGCAGTACTTATTTATGCCTTCATGTGCATACAAATCACCTGGGAGTCCTGTTAAAATGCAGATTCTGACTTGAAAACTTCATGATGGATCCTGAGAGTCTGTATTTCCAACAAGCTCCCAGGAGATAGTAATGCTGCCTGTCTTGCTTGCTCTTTAAGTAGCAAGATTTTTGAGACTCGAGTAAGTGGAAGAGGGAACACAAGAAAAGTAAAGGCAGGAACATGTCACTTTCACACCAGAAGGGGCAGCAAGTCTGGGTTTGGCCCACATATCCTAGCAGAGGACTCACCTTGATTGTCATTATCATCGTCATTATCATTAGGTTCTTGTGCACCTGCAGGAATCTAGGAGATTGTGCCCTCAAGGCCCAGTGTCTCAGTTTGTAACTCCTAACTCGCATTAAAGTTAAAGGAGCAACGTGAGCTCTTCTTCCTAGGGACACAATTTGTAAGTTGTGGTAGAGAACATGGTGGACTGGAAGCCAGGAAACCTGTGTTCTCTTGAGAGCTCATTTACAAACTTGCAGTATGGCCCTAGGTGAGTCACCAGGCCTTTCTGTGACTTGGTTTCCTCCTCTGTAAAACAGACTAATGGCATCTACCCTTTGAACCCCAGGGTGGACTTGAACCCCAGCGTGGACATTAGTAGATGATGTAGGATATACAGAAGCTTGTGGAAAAGCCAAAGGAGTATTCAAGTATGCATTTTCACAACTAAAAATTACAGAGTCCTCAGCAGTATGTAGGAAAAAGGGGCTGTATCATGGGCTCCTACTCTGGTTTATATCTCTCTGTTTTCTTTGTTTGTTTGTTTTTAAATGACTCAGATTATTCTGTATTCACTAGACATGTAGGCCTTCTGGGAGGCTACCTTTGGTTTAAGAACAGGCATCTCAGCCTCTGCTTGACGGATAGAAACCTCCAGACTATCACTGCTTGTCCTTTCCTACCCTGAGCAGTGGATGGAAGGTAACATTTGTTGAGCAATTGATACGAGTTATTTTATTTAATCCTTACAGTGCTTCTCAGAGGAGGGTCTTATTGCAGATTCACAAATGAGAGACCTAAAGCTCAGGCAGGCTCATTTGCCTGGGGTTTCATTTTGTTCTTCATATTAAAAGAGAAGCCTTTTCAACTTTGTAGCTCTCAAGATGTGATTACATCATTTTTGCAAGACTATAAAAGTCCTCAAGCTCTGGGATCTGGTTAACAGTTCACCTTGGGCATGTTATTCCAAGGGTCGATATCATGAGTTTAGGGTGAAGCCAAGAATTCACCCAGCAGGCCTATGAAGCTGGCTGTTTTGTTATCCATGTTTTAGAGAGGAAGAAACTGGAGACTTAGAAAATTAAGAAACTTTTGCAAGGCCTTGTGCCTCTCAAGGCAGATCAGCCTGGACTTTAGTCCTAGTTTTTCAGACTCTAACGCTCATACTGCCATATTGAATGAATTAACTACTGTCGTTGACCATCCAGGTTCAGAAATGGGGAGTGGCTCTCAGTGGAAAAAAGCATCTTGAAACTAATAATAATAATGCCAATAATAATGCCAACTGCCAGCTTGCTATGCTTCTGATGGGGTATCCTCTGATGGCCATGATGCATCTCATCACATCACAAGGCATATGAGATCACAGAGCTGAAATAACCCTGAGTGACTGATGTACAGCAGATGGCATGTGACACCTGCCCTTGGATTTCCCGGCATGGCACTTCAGCCTGCTTAGTGCTCTCGGAGTACTTAGCATACCAGTGGAGTGCTTGGATCCCTGAAAGGGCTTCCTACAGATGGTGTATCTTCCACTGGGACAGGATTCTAGACATTAAGGAATTTTGAAAGGCACAAATCATTGGAGGCACAAAGTCCTGTTAGTTTGAAGTAGTTACTTAATCTCTGCAAAGCCCGGTTTTCTCATCTGGTAATTGGGAATAATGATAGCACCTCCTTCAAAGGTATGGGAGCTGATTGAGCCAGTGTTGCCAGATTGTTGATAGGTACACAGTCAAAGAGGATCATTGTAGCTTGACTTCTGGATCACATCATCTTTGATTTTTCTCTTTCCCTGTCCCCTCATCTATAATCCATCAGCATACTGTCTTGAATCTGTTTTTTTTTGTGCCTAGCTACCACCTTAGTCCAGACTAGCCTCAGCTAGTCTGGACTAGCTGATTACTATAATACTATACTATTCATACTATAACATAGTACTATAATAGCCACCTACCACCTACCTGGTCCCCTGCTTATACTCCTACTGCACAGAGCATCCAGAGTGATTTTATTAAAGTATAGAAAGGATCATTCATTCCTTTCCTTAAAGCCATCCGGTGGTTTCCCGTTGCATGCTGGAATAATCTATACCCTTTGGCCTACAAGTTGTTACCTGATCTGGTCTCTGCCCACTGTCTCACCTTTACCTCATGGCCCTCATCCCCAGGCTTACTGGCCCTCATCCCCAGGCTTACTGCTTCAGTCATGGTGACCTTCTTTCTGTTCCATGGATGTGCCAAGCCCGGTGGACCTTTGGACTTGCTCTTTGTTCCTCTGCCTGCATGCTGTTCCTCAAGATCTTTGCATGGCTGGAAATGTCATTTAGAGACATCTCCCAATTTCTCAGCAGAAAATCACCAGGTCCACTCCTCCAGTTACTTTCTAACATGTTACTCTGTTTTAGCTTTCTTCATGTACTCATCATAGCCTGAAATTTTCTTGCTCATTTGTTTAATAATTTGCAGTTTAGTCCTTTCACTAGAAGGTCAGTTCCCTGACTTTACTCATGATCACATGTCTAGTTCCTAGAAAGGGCTGGCATATGTGAGGCACTCAGCAAACATTTATTGGTTGAATGAATAAATGTGATCTTTATTGTAAATTACAAATAAATACAAGCAAGTAAAGAAAAATAAGAGGAAGGCATTCAATATTTGTCTTCAACCTGAAGCTTAGGATCCAGTGATCATGGATAGACCTAATGTGAAATAGTGGTGAGTAGACAGATCAGCATCCTCAAAGCATTGCTTGATAAGAGGCCACTTCCCACTTGTATATTCAGTTATTTAGCAAGAACCTGCTGTGTGCTGGACTCTGTGCTGAACTCTGGGCTTCAAGCAACTAGCCACAAGAGACCTAGTCTCCACCTTCACTGAGATTAGAGTTTGCAGAGGAGACTGGCATTGAGCACAGGCATTTTCAGAGGAAACAAACATTTAACAAGGAGAAGAGAGCAGGGAGCCTGTGGGCATTTTGTAGGAGAGCCTGTCCTGGAGAGCCAGGAAGGCCTCCCTAAGGGAGTGATGTTTAAACCAAATAGGAAGGATGCTTCACTTTGTCCATGTTTTCTCTTGAACGTCTTATCATTAGCCTTGAGGAAGGCACCCAGTTGTGTAGGTCAGGCCAGCAAAGGGGATGTTTCTTTTGGAATCCTTTTATCCCAAAGAGATAAAGGACACCTCTTTATCTCTTTATAAATTAACCTGTGTGTAAATATTAGCAGGAGCCTCGTAAGGATGTTGATATCTTCATTATTGATGAAGAAGCTGAGTCTCAGTGGAGCAGGGGAATTTGTCCAGTCCATGTCCCTTGTAAATAGTGGATTAAGCACACAGTTTCATGTTTTCCAAGCCCTACACTCCTTTAGACAACTTTAGGCTTATCTGCCCCTTTGTGATCATGAGCAGTTTAAGATCTTGTTGGTTTTGTTGCCCCAATCACTTGGCCTATTCTGGATTTTTAAGAGTTAAAAAATTGGCTGATGTCTGTTTAGTACTAACAAAATGTCTCAATATTCACAGCCCTTTGAGATATCTTGGCAAGTGAGATACCAAAATGCAAGTAGGTTCCCCCCCCCTTTTTTTTGCCAGCCAGCCTAATAATTTCTGGGTGATTTTGAACCTTCAGGCTGCCTCTGAGTACCCGTATCCCCACCCTCATGCAAGTCACTGATACTTTCTGTAAAGTGGCCAATACAGTCTTATAGAGCTGGTCAGGGAAATGCTCATGAAATTGATCTTGAAGTACTTGGCAATGGCGAGCTCCATAAGAATTCTTGGTAATAATAATTAACTTACTTTGGAGGATGAGTTTACTTAGGAAAGCTCCATCTGCAGTGAGGGTGGGCCCCTCTTTCCTGTTGCTCCTGGCATGTGCTCTTCTCCAAGTAACATTTGCTGCAGTCTGGGTGGTTTGTCTGCATAGAGACATCTAGAAAAGCTGGTGGGAAAAGCCAACAGGCCATTGGCACTTAGAGACTGGAGTTGGCATCAGTTACAGTGAGAGCATTGCTTTTATTAGCAGCTTAGTCATTTTATAGCAAGCAAGGCAGAAGTGCCTCATATGCAGACTCAAGATGCAGATGTGGCTCTGCGAGTAAGAGGAATAGATATGGCTGGCATCCCACAGAAGTCCCAAAGTATGGACAGAATACGCCTCTCACGCTTGTGGTGAGAAGACTTGGTGTAGAGCAGGGGTCCCCAACCTCTGGTATATAATGCCTGATGAACTGATGTAATAATAATAGAAATAAAGTGCACAGTTAATGTGCCTGAAACCATCCCCCCTGACTCTGGTCTGTGGAAAAATTCTCTTCCATGAGACTGGTCCCTGGTGCCAAAAAGGTTGGGAATATTGTAGAGGCTTGCTTCTAGAAATACTTGCTGTCAGTCTCTCCTAGGTCACATGATGTGGTATTTGCATCCCACAAAATGGGATGCAAATACTTTCACTATTAATAGCTCTGTGACTTTGTGATTACAAGACTAACCTCTCTGTTCTTGTCTGTAAAATTGGATGCTAATGACATCTATCTAGCTGTTCTATAGAATAAGCAGGTTAATACAGGTAAAGCACTTAGAACAGTATCTGGCACTTGGCGAATGCTCAGTGATGATTGGTGCTCATTGTTATTAAGCTGAAGTTAAACCTCAATATTGCACCTCTTAGCTTCTCAGAGGGCTTTAAGAGATAGATTCCTTGGGAATCTGAGCTGTGTGGCCCTCTAATCTTTACCACTCTCTAACCTATGGTGTTGGAGAAGACTCTTGAGAGTCCCTTGGACTGCAAGGAGATCCAACCAGTCCATCCTAAAGGAGACCAGTCCTGGCTGTTCATTGGAAGGACTGATGCTGAAGCTGAAACTCTAATACTTTGACCACCTCATGTGAAGAGTTGACTCATTGGAAAAGACTCTGATGCTGGGAGGGGTTGGGGGCAGGAGGAGAAGGGGACGACCAAGGCTGAGATGGCTGGATGGCATCACGGACTCAATGGCCGTGAGTCTGAGTGAACTCTGGGAGTTGGTGATGGACAGGGAGGCCTGGCGTGCTGCGATTCATGGGGTCGCAGAGTCGGACACGACTGGGCGACTGAACTGAACTGAACTGACCTGAACAATGAAAGGACACAGTGTACCTTCAGATCAGTCCTGGTAAAAGACCAAAAACAAAGCTCATAAAAAACAGAGGGAAGAGTTTGGAAATTTAACACAGCTGGGTGTCCCAGATGAAAAGGATACGTTTTTAAAGACCCATTACAATTTATACAGGCAAACACACAAATAGGCCAATTGACACTTCCTGCCTCAGGGATGCAGGGTTGTGACCTGACCCTTTCCAGTCTTCTAACCCATGGCAGCCCACTCCAGTGTTCTTGCCTGGAGAATCCCAGGGACGGGGGAGCCTAGTGGGCTGCCATCTGTGGGGTCGCACAGAGTCGGACACGACTGAAGCGACTTAGCAGCAGCAGCAGCAGCAACCCCTCCTGTGTTTGCTCTTTCTTCCTCTTTCTTATTTAATATAATTTTTATTTCCTCATCTGTCAGTAAGCACTGAATATTGGGCATCTAACATGTGAATTACTGTGATAAGAAAGTCATGGTTCCTAACCTGGGGAAGTTTTGAAATGTCAAAACGTATGGTTTTCTGTGTGAGCACATTTACCCTGACCAGATTCCGTTCGTTCCTTAAAGCCCATCTTCAATATCACTTCCACTAGGAAGGCTTCCCAGAACTCTCCTTGTACTGTTAGCTATTTTCTTTCTTCTTCTTTTTTTTGGTGGCCTGCATAAAACTTTGACTTTAATCTTATTAAGATTGTGTCTGCTTGTTTGACTTGCGTATTAGACTGGAAGCCATCCAGATGGCTGTTGTGTAATTCTTACCTATCTCTGTATCCTCCAGTACTTAGGCATGCAGTATATGTTTGCTGAATGAGATGGTCATCTTGTCGTCACTCAGCCATGTCCGACTCCTTGTGATCCCGTGGTCTGCCAGGCTGCTCTGTCCATGGAATTCTCCAGGCAAGAATCCTGGACTGGGTTGCCAGTTCCTTCTCCAGAGGATCTTCCCAACTGAGGAATCGAACCCAGGTCTACCATGCCACAGGCAGATTCTTTACCATCTGAGCCACCAGAGAAGCATGCAGTATGTGTTTGTTGAATGAGATAGTAAACACATGTAAATGGTAAATAAGAAAATAAAAGCTAATACTTACTGCATGTGTTTTGAAAAGCAATTCTTAGTTCCCCTCCACTGTAATGGTAGCTTACATTTACTGAGGACTTCCTTTAGTTTTTTTGTACTTTTCCTACAGAAGCTTATTTGATCATCCTGCCTGCCTTAAGAGGAAGTACAATTAGCATTGCCATTTTATAGGTGAAGAGACAGAGGCACATAGCTGCTTGGGAACTTATGCTGGAATTCAAACCCAACAATCTGACCCAGAACCTGGCCTCTTAACAGCTACACTAGACTGCCTTGAAAGACTTTAGAGAGAGTTTTAGAACTTTTTATGGGTCTTCCTCTCTCTCACTCTGAAGGCAGGGATTCTGGCTTTTCGATTCTGTTGCCAACTGAGCCGGTTCAACTTATCCATTCAACAGAGGTCAGGTTCTTTTTTGGTTAGTTTGGGAACTGTATCTCCTCCCCAGTAACCTATGCTACAATGAAAGCAAGTCATAGACTAAATCTTCCACAAGTATTAGCATTTTTTAGCCAGTCAACATAAAAATTCTCATAAATCTCTTTCCTTTAAGGCTCCATGAAGTCCCTTCTCTCTGCCCTGGAGGTCTACCAACCATTCTTGCATAAAAAGTTCAGGCTGAGACCAGCGCTATAATATTCTAATGTCAGAGTTGGCTAGTCTTCTAGCCGTGTCGGGAGGTAGACTCCCTGTGTTGAGCACACAGAGCTTATAGAATTCTTGATCCATGTGTTACTCCTAAGTCTTTTTGCTGGAATAGAGATGCCCTTACTATGCTGTAAGCCAATCACATTTCTTGAGTGTTGCTCACTTTACCAATGTAACTTTTTTCTAGTACCCCTTAGTAATTAATGTTCATTGATGACTGGTGGCTCAGATGGTAAAGAATCTGCCTGCAGTGCAGAAGACCCAGGTTCAGTCCCTGGGTTGGGAAGATCCCTTGGAGACAAGAAGGGCTATCCACTCCACTATTCTTGCCTGGAGAATTTTATGGACAGAGGAATCTGATGGGCTATGACTAGTCCATGGCGTTGCAAAGAGTCAACCACAACCGATTAATATTGTGCTGTACCTGCGTGCTTAGTCGTGTCTGACTCTTTGTGACCCTTTGGACTGTACCCAGCCGGCTCCTCTGTCCGTGGGATTTTCTAGGCAAGAATACTGGAGTGGGTTGCCATTTCCTTTTCCAAGTGATCTTCCCAACCCAGGGATCAAACCTGCATCTCCTGTGTCTCCTGCATCGCAGGCAGATTCTTTACCCACTGAGCCATCAGGGAAGCCCTGATTAACTTATAACACTAAGGAGACTTAGACAATATTTGAAGTGATTACGTTTATATTCGAACTGATTACATCTCAGTGTGAATTCTAGTTAGGATTTATGTTTTTTATTTTTGGATTTTTTTTAAAACATGAAAAAATTTTTTATTGTTTTAGACAAAAAGGCCACTTTTGGAAAATAATACTTTTTTTTTAGTTGAATCAGGTGAAGACAGAGTTAAAATCACATAGGATTTGCATTTTAAAAAAAGGAAAGCACTAGGATCATGGGCACTGGAGTAACTATTTCCACTGAACAGAGGTTTGGCCTTTTACGTAACATCGATACAATGCATTTCCAAAGTCTGAGAAGTAACAAGGTTCTGTCTCGAATGCTTCACAGAGGAGGTTCAGATTTGGGGACAAGTGTCATGAATGAGGGCCATGGAAGTTCGTCAGCTTCAGAGTCACATGCAATCTGATCCTGGATGGTTCTGGCTGCTCTGCTCTGAGCAGGTGGCTATGGAATTGAAAGCTAATGGGGAGGGGGCGGGGAAGCCTCTGGAACCAGGCCTCTCTCTGCAGACCCAGGTATTATAGGTTTTCCCCTGGTTGATACTGAGGCTCTGTTGCGGTGAAGTAGTCTTCCAGGAAGCCCTACAGGTACTCGAAAGTGGGCCGCTTGAAATGTTAATAACAGCTCCCCCTAGAATAAAGACCTTTGTTTAAGTGATATAAATGTTAACGCTTCATCCCTCAGAGGAAGACAAAAGTTAACTTAGAAGCAAATATGTCCATCTCATCATCAGTATTGCAGGGCTTTCAAGTAAGTCACTGATAAGGTGACAGCCTCACACAGAAGTTGTTTAGAATAGTGGGAAGAGGTGGGCTTAGAGGTCAGACAGGATTTGAACCTGTGTCCAGCTGACTCTATGGCTCTTGATGTGGAAGGGCTGCTGTACGTGGGTGTTTCCCAGCTGCCTCAGGGAAATCTGGTCATCTGCTGGGTATTTATTCCACCAATTTTCCCTGAAGCTTGAAGACTGGACCTGAGGGCTGGAGGAATAGGTTGTGGGACCAGAAAGAACTGGTGGAGTGGGCAAGGCAGTTCTGAGTCTTCTGTGCCCACCTGTCCTGAACCCTTTATCTCTGCATCTCTATAGTAATCACCAGGAGTCCCCAGAGATGCCCTTTCCCTGCCTACTAGCAAGACCAGAGATCATGCCAGACTTAATTGATTCTGTGTTGAAAGTTACAAGAACTTCTCTTCCCTTTAATTTTCTCTAAATTAAGTACTGTGGAAGGATAAGATGACAGGAAACAACCAACGGTCCTGAGAAAGGGTTCATTGTAGTGACTTGTGCTGCCTCATATAGCTGTGGGACCTTGGTCAAGCTTCTGGGCCTTTCAGAGTGAACCTCATTTTTTTAATGTGTAAAACAGAGTTGATAACATTGACCTCAAATGGTTGTGAGGGTCAGTGAAATTCTCCATTTAAGTGCCTACCTCTAGGCAGGAACTTAATCAATATTCCTTAACATGCCCAGAAATGAGCATTGATAGCCTGCTGCTGCTGCTGCTGCTGCTAAGTTGCTTCAGTCGTGTCTGACTCTGTGCAATCCCGTAGACAGCAGCCCATTAGGCTCCTCTGTCCCTGGGATTATCCAGGCAAGAATACTGGAGTGGGTTGCCATTTCCTTCTCCAATGCATGAAAGTGAAAAGTAAAAGTGAAGTTGCTCAGTTGTGTCCAACTCCTAGCCACCCCATGGACTGCGGCCCGCCAGGCTCCTCCATGCGTGGGATTTCCGCGGCAAGAGTACTGGAGTGGGTTGCCATTGCTAGTGTGGTTTTAAATCCTCATTCACATATCTGGCACATCATAGGTGCTCAGTAAATATTGGCTGAATGATGAATATGGTTGCTTTGCTCTCTTTCCAGGCTTTTAGCTAGATAACAGAAGGGTTAGGAAGTCATTAAAACATGTTATCTTTTAAGGGCAAAGATAGTAACCTTTATTGGACACCAGCTACAACCAAGTGCTTTCCGTGTTGTTTAATTACAACAGTCTTTGGAAAAGACTCTGATGCTGGGAGGGATTGGGGGCAGGAGGAGAAGGGGACGACAGAGGATGAGATGGCTGGATGGCATCACTGACTTGTGGACATGAGTCTGAGTGAACTCCAGGAGTTGGTGATGGACAGGGAGGCCTGGCGTGCTGCGATTCATGGGGTCGCAAAGAGTCGGACACGACTGAGCGACTGAAATGAACTGAACTGAACTGAAAAGCTTTATTATGCATATTTTTATGTGAAGAAATTAGGACTCTGAGAAGTTCAGTGAGAAAGCCAAAGTCACGGACCTCCATGGAGGGGCTGGAATCATACCATAGCTGGCCACAGATCACCCACCCACCAAGCTCATGAGTGTGTTGAGCCTACACATCTCATGTGAGGCATGCCATCTGCTTGAACTGAACATGCAAGATGCAGAACAAGTTCCACATCTTAAAATCTGGGCCTGGGATAGTTATGGCTTCTGTGCAATGAGCTGCTATGAGTGAAGAAGTAGAGAGAAGCATGATGAGGACTGACTGATGCCCAAAGTGCTTGGGAGCCAGGCCTTATCTCAGCTTCATCCTCTGTTCTGTCTCTGGCTTGGGAAACTCAGGATTCAGTGTGGGCTTAGGCTGTTAGTGAGGAGTAGTATGTTGGCAATTTGATCTCTGGTTCCTATGTTTTAAAAAAGGCAGAGGAACCAGAGATCAAATTGCTAACATCTGCTGGATCATTGAAAAAGCAAGAGAGTTCCAGAAAAACATCTTTTTCTGCTTTGTGGACTATGCCAAAGCCTTTGACTATGTGGATCACAATAAACTGTGGGAAATTCTGAAAGAGCTGGGAATACCAGACCACTTAACCTGCCTCTTGAGAAACCTGTTTGCAGGTCAGGAAGCAGTAGTTAGAACTGGACATGGAAAAACGGACTGGTTCAAATAGGAAAAGGAGTACATCAAGGCTGTATATTGTTACCCTGATTATTTAACTTATATGCAGAGTACATCATGAGAAACGCTGGGCTGGAGGAAGCACAAGCTGGAATCAAGATTGTCAGGAGAAATGCCAATAACCTCAGATATGCAGATGACACCATCCTTATGGCAGAAAGTGAGGAAGAACTAAAAGCCTCTTGATGAAAGTGAAAGAGGAGAGTGAAAAAGTTGGTGTAAAGCTCAACATTCAGAAAACGAAGATCATGGTATCCAGTCCCATCACTTCATGGCAAGTAGATGGGTAAATAGTGACTGACTTTAATTTTTTGGGCTCCAAAATCACTGCAGATGGTGATTGCAGCCATGAAATTAAAAGACGCTTACTCCTTGGAAGGAAAGTTATGACCAACCTAGACAGCATATTAAAAAGCAGAGACATTACTTTGTCAACAAAGGTCTGTCTAGTCAAGGCTATGGTTTTTCCAGTAGTCACGAATGGGTGTGAGAGTTGGACTATAAAGAAAGCTGAGCACTGAAGAATTGATGCTTTTGAATTGTGGTGTTGGAGAAGACTCATGAGAGTCCCTTGGACTGCAAGGAGATCCAACCAGTCCATCCTAAAGGTGATCATTCCTGGGTGTTCATTGGAAGGACTGATGTTGAAGCTGAAATTCCAATACTTTGGCCACCTGATGCAAAGAGCTGATTCATTTGAAAAGACCCTGATCCTGGGAAAGATTGAGGGCAGGAGGAGAAGGGGATGATAGGATGAGATGGCTGGATGGTGTCACTGACTCGACGGACGTGAGTTTGAGTGAACTCTGGGAGTTGGCGATGGACAGGGAGGCCTGGCGTGCTGCAGTTCATGGGGTCGCAAAGAGTCAGACATGACTGAGCAACTGAACTGAATGTCACAGAGACGATGAGGCAGTAATGGCAAATATAAGCGATTCAATGATAAGGACAAACTTAAAAGCCCATGGATGACTTACAGTAATATGGACCAGATGGCTGCCATGGAGCAGGGGGCCCTGGAACTTTGCATTGAAGATCCTAACTCTGAGCTCCACCCTCCTGATCTAAATCTAACCCTGATACTCACTGTGTGACCTTAATCAAGGCCCAGTCTGCTCATCTGTGTAATAGCATGATGCTGATTATACCAGCCTCATTGCCTTGTCGTATAGTGTTGACAATTTTCAGCACAGTATCTGCTCTAGTAAGCATATAAAGAAATGTGAAGTGTGATCATTGTTGAAAGGCCACATTCTACCCTGAACTTTACTTATTTCCTGGATAGATCTCGTGGGGTGATTTTGAAGAATAAAGCTGTTTACTGAATTCTTAGCCTCTGACCTAAATTTAGAACTGCTGGGCAGAATCCAATTTAACAGATATTTAAATTTCACAGAAGGAAAACATGTGGGTCGACCTTGGCAGGGTTTCCTTTTCTAAAAAGTTTATTTAAAAATTTTTGTTTTTGCGACGTCAGGGTCTTGAGTGATGGACAGCCTGTGTCTAATGTCTGGGGCTGAGAAAATGTAGTAAGATTCAGGTCCGTGGGGTCAAACTGGCCTTTCAGACAGAGCCTGTCATAGATTTTCTGAGGGTTTAGATGATGTAAAGGGGAGTTAACCCAGCCCACATTGTAAATTATTTTTTCAAAGGAAAAACAGGGGAGCCAAGAAGCAATTTGTCATGATCCTTTTACATTTTAACTGGGTCAGAATTTAGCAATCTGCCATCCTTTTCCAGCTCTGTGTGATTTGGGGAGAATTTCTGTAAACCAAATGGTTAAGAGTAACCTGTTTGTTTTTTCACTGAAATGTAAAATAAAGATTTCAGTAATCCATCCAACTTCCCACACCCTCCCACTACGAAAACTACTGTCCATGTGTTAGCTAGACTGCAGGAGGAAAGAGATCTAGTTATACCAATGTGTTCTTTGAAAGAAACTAACCATTGAATGGCGGAAAGTTCCAAACGTGGGATGTTTTGAAAACGTTACTGTGCATTCCAATCAACAAGCTACCACAGTGCAAACAACCAACCAAGTACCCACTGGCTTGCAGATTTTTGGCTATCCAGAGTGTCACCTCATTATAATAATCATGCCTACCCTCTCATGAATACGCATGTCTCCTAGGCATGAACTTTCTTGGTCTAGCAGTTTGAGAAGACTGGGCTTGGAGAGATATCTCTTTGTCTCCTTACTTGTCATGAGTAATAAATGTTCCTGTCTCCTTATTTGTCATAGGTGATAAATGCTTCTGCTTTGATTGAAAGAACTTTGGTGTGTTCACTGGCCATGCACCTCAAGCAGTGGACCAACTGAGTCCAGTCATACATGTTTCTTGACAGCAGAAGTTAATTTTCAGCCATTGATCAGGGAAATAGAATGGAGGGAAGCTTCATGCTCATAACTTAGCTTTACCAGTCCAGGAGATCATTTGCTGGCATCAGGTGGGCTAAGATTCTGCAACTTCTGAAGTCCAGGCTCTGTTGTCTACTGGTAAAATGATCTTTGTCTTCAAAGCTCAGCACAGATGGTTGAGTACCTATGTTCTCACAGTTCTAGGGGATTAAAGTAGAATGGTGAATAGGTGACATAGTTCTTGATGGGGCCTTGGAACTTAATAATATTGTTGATGATGATGGAGGAAGAGGAGAAGTTGCAGTAGCAGCAACCGCCATTCACACAACATCTGTGCCAGTCACTTTCTGCATCTTTTCTCATGTAATCATCTCAGAACAGCAAATGCCTGCTTGAAGGATGCTATTGTTAACATCATTTAACAAATACAGTAAGGAAAGTTCCCTGATATTAAGCAACTTGATCAAATCTCTGAAGAGAACAAGTAGATCAGCTTGCATTCAGCCCTGGATCTGCCTTTTCAAAGACTATGCTTGAAACCAGGATACTGCACTATGCAGGGACTAAAGCAGATGTATATGAAGATCACTAGAGTATGCAGTAGGGTGTGTTGAAGCAGCAGTATCCCAGGTGCTTTGGGAACATGGATGAGAGAGTCTGGTTTGCCTGGAACGCTGGGCATGGTTTCCTAGAGGAAGTTCTGCTGGAATTGTCTGGGGTGGGTAAATAGAAGTTTCCACTGGTGAGGAAGGGCAGTGAAGACTTTGCCAGTAGAAGAGACAGCTAATGGTAAGTTGTCGTAGTTAATGGGAAGTTGTGGCACACTGGGGTGGGGTGGGGGATACAGGGAAGCAGCTTCGTTGTTGTTATTGTTTAGTCACTAGTCATGACTCTTTTGTGACCCCATGGACTGTAGTCTGCCAGGTTCCTCTGCCCATGGGATTCTCCAGGCAACAACACTAGAGTGGGTTGCCATTTCCTTCTCTAAGGGATCTTCCTGACCCATGGATCGAACCAAATCTCCTGCATCGGCAAGCAAATTCTTTACCACTGAGCCACTATTTAGAGGAAGGCACAATCAAGCCTAGGTATATTAGGTGAAGGTGAAGTCGCTCAGTCGTGTCCGACTCTTTGCGACCCCGTGGGCTGTAATGTACTAGGCTTCTCTGTCCATGGGATTCTCCAGGCAAGAATACTGGAGTGGATTGCCATTTCCTTCTCCAGGGGATCTTCCCGACCCAGGGATCGAACCCGGGTCTCCCGCATTGGAGGCAGACGCTTTAACCTCTGAGCCACCAGGGTATATTAGACTAGAGAAAAATTAAGTTTCTCTAACTAAAACTTCAAAGTGGTTAAAACTTAATCATTTTCCATATTTTTTTTTTCATTTTATGGTTTGGTTATTGAGAAGGCTTCTTCTCAGAATTATATATTATATAATGTCCACACACTTGATTCCTGAGAAAGGAACCCAAGACCATATTTAATCACAAACTGTACAGTGTCAGTAAAGGTCCTGGTACCTTGTCTTGTCACTGCCCTGAGTGGCAGTAATTTACAGCCTGAATCAGCAACTGGAGCAGGAGGCAGCCTTGAAAGCAGTCAGATTTGTTGGTTAACTGTGGTTAACCCAGAGGTCAGAAGCAGTTTCTGTCTAGCACATGAGATAACTTTTGAAACATTTGACAAGTTGCAGGGAGCATTACAGGAACATCTACACTTGTGATAAAAGGAATTATTTATGAGGTAGCTAAGGTTTCAAATGTAAGAGGAAAAAAAAAAAGTCCTGTAAATTATGAACACTTTGGTAACAAACCCCAGTTGAATCTTGCTGGCATTTCTGAGAGGGTGAAAGGGAGATTAGCCAGGAGTAAAATGGGAAAGTCCATTTAAGTTTTCACTGGATTCCATTGACATTACCTGCTGATTGAAAGTGACAGTCCAAAGAAATGTAAGTGACCATCATGGAGAAAGGATTAATGCCTTGAGCCTTCCGATTGGATGTCCTTTGTGTCATGAGTTACTATGGAAAACTCTACTGGTGTTTTCCAGCTGATCTAGTATTGTCTAGAAATAAGTGAGAAAAATCAATTGGTTCCAAGGACATCATCACAAAGCATTTATAATCTATTAGGCTCCTGCCTTGACTTATTAAAGCTAAAAAGAAAGAGGGTGCTCTAAAGTAAAAAAAAAGAAAAAACACCTCAGATTCAGCTGCTTTCTGAAGTCTTTCTTTCTTTTTTTTCCTACAGAGAGTGTTTATTGTTGTATTTAGCAATAGAGTACATGCTTTGGGGGGAATAATGATTGTATTTTAAATACCCTTACCTCAAATGCTGCAATTTTAGCTTTCTGGAGGTTACATGACTAAGTCAAGAGTTGTTTTTCTACACATGTATGAGTGCTGGAAAAACAGAATTACAAAGAAATATATATACCTAGCTCTATTCAGTACAAAATACTTCTTTCCTTTCTTGTCTGCTGGTGTGCATGTAAGCCACACAGAAAGGGAGATAATGACCTGAGAACTGGACTTGGAATAGCACATCCTGCCAGTATCACTTCCAGCTAGATATCTGGGGAAAGTGCTATAGCTCTTCCGAGAGACTGATAAGCACCTACTTTAAGTCTTCACTAATGTTCTTAAATTCTTCAAGAGATGGGAATACCAGACCACCTGACTTGCCTCTTGAGAAACCTGTATGCAGGTCAGGAAGCAACAGTTAGAACTGGACATGGAACAACAGACTGGTTCCAAATAGGAAAAGGAGTATGTCAAGGCTGTATATTGTCACCCTGCTTATTTAACTTCTATGCAGAGTACATCATGAGAAACACTGGACTGGAAGAAACACAAGCTGGAATCAAGATTGCTGGGAGAAATATCAGTAACCTCAGATGTGCAGATGACACCACCCTTATGGCAGAAGTGAAGAGGAACTAAAAAGCCTCTTGATGAAAGTGAAAGAGGAGAGTGAAAAAGTTGGCTTAAAGCTCAACATTCAGAAAACGAAGATCATGGCATCTGGCCCCATCACTTCATGGGAAATAGATGGGGAAACAGTAGAAACAGTGTCAGACTTTGTTTTTTTGGGCTCCAAAATCACTGCAGATGGTGACTGCAGCCATGAAATTAAAAGGCGCTTACTCCTTGGAAGAAAAGTTATGACCAACCTAGATAGTATATTCAAAAGCAGAGACATTACTTTGCCGACTAAGGTCCGTCTAGTCAAGGCTATGGTTTTTCCTGTGGTCATGTATGGATGTGAGAGTTGGACTGTGAAGAAGGCTGAGCACCGAAGAATTGATGCTTTTGAACTGTGGTGTTGGAGAAGACTCTTGAGAGTCCCTTGGACTGCAAGGAGGTCCAACCAGTCCATTCTGAAGGAGATCAGCCCTGGGATTTCTTTGGAAGGAATGATGCTAAAACTGAAGCTCCAGTACTTTGGCCACCTCATGCGAAGAGTTGACTCATTGGAAAAGACTCTGATGCTGGGAGGGATTGGGGGCAGGAGGAGAAGGGGACGACAGAGGATGAGATGGCTGGATGGCATCACTGACTCAATGGACATGAGTCTGAGTGAACTCCGGGAGTTGGTGTTGGACAGGAAGGCCTGGCGTGCTGCGATTCATGGGGTCGCAGAGTCGGACATGACTGAGTAACTGAACTGAACTTACTTTAGATTCATTTAGACAAGTAGAGTGTGGCTCAGACATCCAAAAGGGTCATAATTGGCTCCCCACAATGCTCTTCTCGGGCTTCCTCAATCGCTTAGCAGTAAAAAATCTGCTTGCAGTGCAGGAGTGTAGGAGAAGTGGGTTCAATCCCGGGGCTAGGAAGATCCCCTGGAGGAGGGCATAACAACCCACTCCAGCATACTTGCCTGGAGAATCCATGGATAGAGGGGCCTGGCAGGCTACAGTCCAGGGGGTCACAAAGAGTCGGACACGACTGAAGTGACTGAGCATACACACGCACATACATACTCTTGTGCTCAGATACCATCAGCTTCTATTCATTTCTCCTCCCAGACTTAACTCCTTCTTCTCTTCCAGGCTAAACTGGGATTTTTACCTCCTCAAAGAAGCCTTCCATGGTATCCCATGGGGCATATACCTGACTTCATACTCCTAGAGCCCCCTAGCACTCCTCTTGGTGACTTTCTCCAGAGACTCCGTTTATGCTGAGTGTGTCCACCTGCTCTCCACTGTATTCCTAGTGCCCCTGCTCTGACCTGCTCCATAAAAATGGAATTGTTGTTCCATGAATCAATTTTGCCCATAATTTTAATCACTTCTTTCACTAAGCTAGGCTTTAAGGTTTTGTACATTGTTAATTTTCATTTTATTTTTAAAATTTATAATTTTATGAAGAAATAAATTTTGGCCTTAATTTCATTTCCTAAAATATCTTGGATCATCATAGCCTGAAGGGAACGGAGTTGATGTGAAGAATGCCTTGAGAAGTGATTGCCTTTCTTTATTTTCCTTGTGTCTGCCAATGGTTCTCTAACTTTGCAACATATTAGAATCATCTGGGGATGTTTTAAAATTCCCAATACCCAGCTCAGCTTCAGACCAATTAAAGCAGACACCTGGGCACATGAATGTCAACATTTTTAAAGATCCTAGGAGATCCAAATGTGTCTCGGAGTTACTAGGATATACTAGTGTATAGGGTTTTTTTTTTTTTGTTATTTTTATAAAGGTGGTCTAAGGAGGGAAAACTCTCCTTTTCTTACCTGAATCCACAGAAACAAAGGGCAAATAATCTGGGGAATACATTCTGCATTTTATTTTCATGAGAGAGAAAACATCCAGAAATAAAGTTATTATTCAGAAATCAGAAAATTATTATTCCCCCCCCCCCAAAACACTGTAGGTTAAAAGTAAAGATGCAAATGAAAGTCTATCAAATGGGCTTTTGTGTTCTATTTCAAAACATATCCTCTGGCATCGGGTGGTCCTGATTTGAGTTCTGATTTTACATCTCACCAGCTTTGTGATCTTGAAGAGGCAACATTACACTGCTCTGAGCTGCATATACAAAAACAGAGATGAAAATAGCTAGCATAGGGGAGAAATTACAATTGCTCTAAGTGTCCTTAGAGGATCTGGTGCCAAACATTGCCTCCATTTTCTCATTCCCTTTCCTGTATGTTTTGAGTCAGTGGACTCAGCTCTCTTTCCTAAACCTTTCACTTGTAACACATCTCCAAGAATCCCTGAGATTTAGAAAGATTCACTTACCTAAGTGCTTTCTCAATTACTAAGGACCATTCTGTGGGTTTCTACACCCATCTTATTGTGAAGGGCAAAAGCAGGAGTGAGAAGGGAAGAGCTTAGGAGCTAGACTTGTGTGTCCTGCAGAAAGAAGTGGATTAGAGGCTCTGTTTTGATAGATCCATCTTTCAGGAAGGGTTGGATGATGATTTTCTGGATCTGCAGTGATTTATGAGTCCTGCAGGGAAGGCAGATTTTCATCATTCAATCATTCATTCAATGACTACATACCAGACTAAAAGTAGAAGTGGCTGTTTATACTGTCCACCCCCTTCCCCCATAAAGAGCCAGGGATTCTTGAGGAAAAAAAAAAGAAAAAGGCTGCTTCCATTTGCTGGAGCTAGGAAGGTACACATTAAGCGTGGAACATTCTGTCTTGTGCCAGTAAGTAAGCAAACTAATCGGTAATGTCAAGAAGATACAAGAACCAGTTTGAAGGGGATTTAGCTGGTCCAATCTGGAACAATTTGAGTGATAAAATAAATAAGGACAGGAACAGATTGTAAACCATTGAGTAAAATCAATGGGTCAGATCTGTGATAGGAAGATGGAGAATAAGGACATAAATAGATATCAGGGGGAAAAGAAAGGGCTCTTCCTTATAGTGTAATGCCTACTGATAAATGTAGGGGAAGTAGCAGAATTGGAAAAGTCACTATTTTGCAACCCCAGAATTGTTTAGGCGAGAATCATCAATGGATGTCACATATTATTATTTCTTTGTGGTAGAACATTTAAAATCTCGTCTCTTGGCACCTTAGAAGTATATAATGCAGTATTGTTGACTGTCATCACATGCTGTGCATTAGAGCTTCAGAACTTAGCCACCTTTTAATTTCAGGAATATTATTATTATTTAAAAAATATATCCTCAAGTATGAAGGGGTGAACGGGCATGATGTATGCAAATACTCTTTAGTAGTTCAGAAACAAATAAGTACACACATGATAGAGCAGCTGGTGGTAAGATGCTGAAAATTGACCCATTGGGTTAAAAAGGGCATGAGGGAGTTTTCTAGGAAAAGTATTTGCAGTAAAGTCAACAAGTGGAGCCCAGTCATCTGCCTTTGCTTAAGTGTCTTAGTCCAGGCAAGTCATTTATCATCTCTGAGCCTCAGTCTCCTTGCCTTTCAAATGGGGATAACATAGTCACAGTCCTTTTTGCATTGTGTGTGCGAAAGGCCTTCTACACAAAGAGCTGTAGACAAATTTGGGGATATTTAATCTACATACTTCCTCACTTCCAGGGCTCTGGATTGATCTCAAGTCTTTGGCTCCTTCTGCTCTATATACCAGCTGCATGCATGCCTAAGTTGCTTCAGTCTTGCCCAACTCTGCGACTCTATGGACTGTAGCCCACCAGGCTCCTCTGTCCATGGGATTCTCCAGGAAAGAACACTGGAGTGGGTTGCCTTGCCACCTTACACCAGGGTATATTCCCTACCCAGGAATCAAAGCCCAGTCTCTTCTGTCTCCTACACTGGCAGGCAGATTCTTTACCACTAGTGCCACCTGGGAAGCCCTATATACCAGCTGCTTGTGTTTAAAACATACCCCCTCCCTCCCAAACCTATGAGATAATGGTATGATGACCACTAATAATACTGCTAATACCCAATGCTTGCGCAGTTCTCTATAGCTTGTCTAGTGCTTTCTGTGCCTGGCACTCTTCCAATTACTTTGCCTGTATTATCTCCTGTAATCTTCACCAATACCCTAGTAGGTAGGTACTGTTATCTCCATTTTACAGAGGAGGAAACTGAGGCAAGATGAGGAGCAAAGCTAGGATTCAAACCCAGAGCTGCACCTGACCAAAGAGAGTGTTTTTTCCTATAATTTCTGGAAAGTGTGATAGGGACTGGAAGTGGCCTGGGATTCAAACCCAGGCAGTCTGTCCTCAGTTTCTGCTCTCAGCTAGGACCCTCTCAGTTCAGTTCAGTTGCTCAGTCGTGTCTGACTCTTTGCAACTGCATGAGTCGCAGCATGCCAGGCCTCCCTGTCCATCACCAACTCCCAGAGTTCACCCAAACTCATGTGCATTGAGTCGGTGATGCCATCCAGCCATCTCATCCTCTGTCATCCCCTTCTCCTCCTGTCCCCAATCCCTCCCAGCATCAGGGTCTTTTCCAATGAGTCAACTCTTCACATCAGGTGAGATGTGAAGTATTGGAGTTTCAGCCTCAGCATCAGTCCTTCCAATGAACACCCAGGACTGGTTTCCTTTAGAATGGACTGGCTGGATCTCTTGCAGTCCAAGGGACTCTCAAGAGTCTTCTCCAACACCACAGTTCAAAAGCATCAATTCTTTGGTGCTCAGCTTTCTTCACAGTCCAAATCTCACATCCATACATGACCACAGGAAAAACCACAGCCTTGACTAGACAGACTTTTGATGACAAAGTAATGTCTCTGCTTTTGAATATGCTGTCTAGGTTGGTCATAACTTTCTTTCCAAGGAGTAAGTGTCCTTTAATTTCATGGCTGCAATCACCATGTGCAGTGTGATTTTGGAGCCCCCCAAAATAAAGTCTGACACTGTTTCCTCATCTATTTCCCATGAAGTGATGGGACCAGATGCCATGATCTTAGTTTTCTGAATGTTGAGCTTTAAGCCAACTTTTTTACTCTTCTCTTTCACTTTCATCAAGAGGCTTTTTAGTTCCTCTTCACTGCTTCTGAAATCTATATCTCCTGTGCCTAGCATCCTTCCTCACTCAGCGTGGCACAGACCCATACGTGTCTATGGAATGAACAGAGGGGAGCAGAATGATTTGGAAAGTACAAAGGTTTAGAAATGGAAGGACCTGACTCAGAATCTTAGAATCTTCACTCTGCTTTTACCAGCTACACTCAGCTTTTCTGAGCCTCAGGTCCTGTGTCTGGTAAGAACAGTCTTCACATAGGGGATCGTGCACTACATGGTTGTGATTCTCCTCTTCCTTCTTCTCCTTTGCCTTCTTCTTTTTCTCTTTTTCCTCCTTCTCCTTCCTCCTCCCCCCGTTTCTCCTCCTGCTTTCTGAACCTTTCACCGTGAACAGCATGAACATTGCTTTTAAATAGGCATTCTTTCTCTCTTGCTTCTATTATGATTTTTGCATACCATTTTTATAGTAATTGTGAGCCTCATTGTGCTATTCACTTTCTGTCTCCAATTAGATTGATTTTCTAAGGGCAAACAGGCATGCTGTTTTCATTTTTATATCATCATTGTCCAGCCCCGTGCATGGCCCTAGGAGCAGAGCCATTGCCGGCTCCTGTCACACATTGTGAAATGTAGAAAAGGCCCTCCTTCTGGCCAGGTGCGGCTCTGCAACCATGAGACTTGGACAGCTTTCATATGAAGAAAAGACCCCCTTTCCTTGGAAGACCACAGTCCCCTGCTGGAAGCACAGCCTGGTGAGTGGAGCTATATTTCACTTCCCACTCTCCCTGCTCCTGGGCCCTTTGTGTGGTCCACAAAGTAATGAGTGTCTGCAACAGCCATTCCTGAGGGCTACTCAGAAATGCTTGTTGAATGAATAAGTGAATGAATAGGCAAACAGGTGACACATCCCCTCCTGGAGTCCTCTCCCCTCTCAGCCATGACTCAACCAGAGACGTGATTCCATGGCTGCTTTCCCCGAGCCCAGCCATTATCTTCCTAGTTAGACTTCTCGCATGAAATGATGCTGTCAAAGGATTTGCCCTTCCTTACATTCTCTGGAGTCTGTGAAGATGGTTGCTCCTCTGTCACAGTTTTTGAGCAGAAGAAGCCCAATGGAGGCCAAAACCCACATCGAAGTACTAGTATCCAATCCCAAATTGCCCCTCCCAGGTCAGAAGAGATGGTCTCTGCATGGACGTAGCTCCGGGATGGGCCCCTGGCCTTCACAGTCTTTAACATGTGCACAGAGGAACAGGTTTCCCCTGCCACTCCCCAGTGTGGTTGCTAAGTGCAGGAAGGGAAAGAACTTCATTTGGCTAATTGCAAGCTTTGGCACTGTGGATGCCAGGTAAGAGCTCCACTCAACAGGCTGGAGCCCTGTGGTTAATTGACCTGAGCTGGTGGGTCACATTTGCAGCGAGACCCTTGACCATGTCATTTGATTACGGGTAGAAGGCAATGGCACCTCACTCCAGTACTCTTGCCTGGAAAATCCCATGGACGGAGGAGCCTTGTGGGCTGCAGTCCATGGGGTCGCAAAGAGTCGGACATGACTGAGCAACTTCACTTTCACTTTTCACTTTCATGCACTGGAGAAGGAAATGGCAACCCACTCTAGTGTTCTTGCCTGGAGAATCCCAGGGAGGCAGAGCCTGGTGGGCTGCCATCTATGGGGTTGCACAGAGTCGGACACGACTGAAGTGACTTAGTAGCAGCAGCAGGGTCATTTCTCCTTTTTACATGTGATTTATGATTATTCTTTCTCAGTTAAAATAGTTTTGTTTTAAGATAGCAAAGTGCTAAAGTATTTATTTGTTGTTGTTTAGTCCCTATGTCATGTCTGACTCTCTTGCAACCCCATGGACTGTAGCCCACCAGGCTCCTCTGTCCACTGGATTTCCTGGTAACTCAGTGGTAAAGAATCCACCTGGCAATGCTGGTGGATTGATCCCTGGGTCAGGAAGATCCCCTGGAGAAGGAAATGGCAATCCACTCCAGTATTCTTGCCTGGGAAATGTCATGGACAGAGGAGCCTGGCGGGCTACAGTCCATTGGGATGCAAAAGAATCAGACAAGGCTTAGCGACTAAACAACAAAAAAAAGCATTTTATTACTGAACAGCTCCATGGACAGTGGAGCCTGGTGGGCTGAAGTCCATGGGGTCACAAAGAGTGAGACACGACTGAGCGACTAACACACACGTGATAATACAGATAAACAAAAAGAAAAAAAAAACTCATAACCCCACTCAGCCATAACCACTGTAAATACCCAGGTTTACTCTTCCAACACACACACACACACACAGACACACACACACACACACACACACAGCCTCACCTACACTGTATTTTGGAACAGGTTGGAAATTTAGAGATTATACTGATTTGTAAAAGCGATCGAGTGATCTGCAAACATAAAGTATTATTAATACGTTAGGAATGGAGGTGAGATTATACCTTAAGTTTCACAGATACAAGTTTCTAGTCCATCTTGCCTGAAATAAACTTGCTGGAATGTAAATCTTTCTTTTATGCCAAGCGTATGCTAACCAAAGAACCTACTTCTCAGGAGACTGGCTAAACCAAGCACGTTGTGTTCCATCTTTATGATGAAATACAGATTTCCCATTAAAAGGAAATCTCTTCCTTTCAGAAAGTTGAAAAGATGAGACTTACAAAAAAAGAGGGCAAAAAAAAAAAAGAATTCCAGCTGGTTAAATTTAGGGCGCTGAAAGAGATCCAATTGGCAGATAATCCCTGGCCACGAGCCCACAACATTTTCATTTGATTGTACATTGGATACATTTTCATTCATTTCTAAGCCCTTGCCTTTCAGTGTTTCGTTCCTTGGAGACAGGCAAACTAGTATCAATAGCTCTCTTGGCCTCTATCAAATGGCTTGATTTACTTAAGTTGTCTATTTCGTTATTCCAGTAAGGAGGGACTTGTATTTGTTGATGCATTTCCGAGAAAGATTGTGCAAAGAAATTCTGAGATATGAATTGCTTTTGCTTGTCCTCTCATTGGTAGACTAAGAAGATATTGGGTTAAGTGGTGAGTGTGGAACACAGGGAAGAAGGCACTCTGGACCCTTGGTCAGGAGCCTTGGCTTCTAAGCTCTGACACTGACATATGTATACAGTCTTGGCTAAATCTCCTAATGGCCTTGAATCTTAATTTCGTCATCCTTCAAGTAGGGATAATTGACTCTTCTCTGCTTTTTCCTCAGGGAAGTTGTAAGGGTGAAATGACCTAATCCAGTGGCTTGCAAGCTCAGTTGCATGTCAGAATGACCTGGGGAGGTTGTGAGAAATATACTTTGCTAGGTCCCACCCAACTGATTAGATCAGACAATGCTGGGTGTAAACCCTGGGCATTGTCAATTTTTTATATCCTAAGAGATTCTACTGTGGAATCAGGGTTGAAAACCATTGAAATCAAGGAGAAAACATATTGGAAGGCCTGAGACTATAAGGCAAAAGAAAATATTAAAACCATCCACTTTAGTGTGGTGCTAGGCAGTGTTCCTCTAGGATTGACTGGTTTGATCTCCTTGTAGTCCAAGGGACTTTCAAGAGTCTTTTCCAACACCATAGTTCAAAAGCATCAATTCTTTGGTGCTCAGCTTTCTTTATAGTCCAACTCTCACACCCATTCGTGACTACTGGAAAAACCAAAGTTTTGACAGATGGACCTTTGTTGGCAAAGTAATGTCTCTGCTTTTTAATATGCTGCCTAGGTTTGTCATAGCTTTTCTTCAAGGAGCAAGCATCTTTTAAACTTCATCTACTAATTTTAAAACATCTACTTCTGCTTTATTGACTATGCCAAAGCCTTTGACTGTGTAGATCACAACAAACTGTGGAAAATCCTTAGAGATGAGAATACCAGACCACCTGACCTGCCTCTTGAGAAACCTGTATGCAGGTCAAGAAGCAACAGTAAGAACCAGACATGGAACAACAGACTGGTTCCAAATTGGAAAAGGAGTACGTCAAGGCTGTATATTGTCACCCTGCTTATTTAAGTTCTATGCAGAGTACATCATAAGAAATGCCGGGCTGGATGAAGCATAAGCTAGAATCAAGTTTGCCAGGAGAAATATCAATAACCGCAGATAAGCAGATGACACCACCCTTATGGCAGAAGGCCAAGAAGTAAAGAACCTCTTGATGAAAATGAAAGAGGAGAGTGAAAAGCTGGCCTAAAACTCAACATTCAGAAATCTAAGATCATGGCATCTGGTCCCATCACTTCATGGCAAGTAGATGGGGAAACAATGGAAACAAAGACTTTATTTTTGGACTCCAAAATCACTGCAGATGGTGACTGCAGCCATGAAATTAAAAGTCACTTACTCCTTGGAAGAAAAGCTATGACAAACCTAGACACTATATTAAAAAGCACAGGTAGTACTTTGTCAATAAAGGTCCATCTAGTTAAAGCTATAGTTTTTCCAGTAGTCATGTATGGATGTGAGAGTTGGGCTATAAAGAAAGTCGAGAGCTGAAGAATTGATGCTTTTGAGCTGTGATGTTGGAGAAGACTCTTAAGAGTCCCTTGGACTGCAAGGCGGTCCAACCAGTGCATCCTAAAGGAAATCAATCCTGAATATTCATTGGAAAGACTGATGCTGAAGCAGAAACTCCAATACTTTGAACACCTGATGCAAAGAACTGATTTCTTGGAAAAGACCCTGATCCTGGGAAGACTGAAGGCAGGAGGAGAAGGGGACGACAGAGGATGAGATGGTTGGATGGCATCACTGACTCAATGGACATGAGTTTGAGCAGGCTCCAGGAGTTGGTGATGGACAGGGAAGCCTGGCATTCTGCAGTCCATTGTTTTGCGAAGAGTTGGACAGGACTGAGCGACTAAACTGGGCAGTGTTCAAGTGGTGTCACCTGGAGACCACTTAAGGGTTTGTAAATCAGTGGATTTCAAGCTTTTTGGACCATAACCTTAAAAAAATCAAGTCCTGGTAAAAATAGCAAACTAATACATAAATATACTCAGTTGCATATAAACACAATTTCAGGGGACAGTGCTTTCCTTTCCTATGTGTGATTCAATCTAATATTTGTTTTTCTTCTTTTCTGTTCCATTGCAGTGTACATTACTGTTTTATTTTTTTCTTTTTATGCTGGCAGCAAGCCACAGAATTGATTTAATGGTCTGCTCATGAGCGTGGACTTGTAGTTCGACAAACAGCGATAAAGAGAGGGAGTGTTTCTGGTAAGCAGTCTCATCTGCTGTTTGATGCTTAGTCCCTCTAGTTCCAGGCTGACACTGCTGCTGAGATCCACTTCCCCGCTCTCCCTCCCATCTCCACCTTTACTTGTTACTTCAAACATGCCCACTAGGACTGTCCTGGTTCTAAACATATTTAGCCCTGCATTGTGTGACTTGGAGCTTTGCTTTCTCTTTCCACATTCTAATCCCTAAAATGGTAGAGCTTCTGCATTAAAATTACACTTTGTACCTCACCTAAAATTTGAGAAACAAACCCAACCCACATTGTGCATTGAATTTTTTATGTAGTTCGATAAAGAGCTTCCTTAGCATAAATACAAGAAGTTACAGTTAATAGGTAGCTCTAGCTACAGTGTGGTGCTGATGATAATTCCAGCTTCTCTAGGGAACTGGGAAGCACCCTAGGTCAAATGGAGTGAACAAAACTATCTCCCTCTTGTTCTGCCCAGACCCTGTTTTCCCCAGGCTTCCTTCTCCTCTCTGTGTATCCTGCTGTTCTAAGTAGATTTGCTTCAGCTACAGAAAATTCTCAGCTTATTTCTCTGTGCTCTTTAGCAGTTTGTCACAGCCCAGAGTCAGCCTCTATCACATGTCATTAGCTCAGGCTTCTGATGGCATTTCTACTGGTGTGCAGTGTGGGCAGGCACTTGAAATTCAAGTTCTCTCCCAGAACATACTAGCTAATGAATTTGAGCAAACTCCAGGAGATATTCAAGGACAGAGAAGCCTGACATGCTGCAGTCCATGGGGTCTCAGAGTTGGACATGACTTAGCGACTAAGCATCAACAATAGGAATCAGTTGCCTACTGGTTCCTTTTCTCTGCTTTATCACCATGGGGTCTGGAAGGGAGATTTGCTCAGGAAGAGACCTCTTCCAGGTATAACTATTTCTAAAATTTTCTCCCAGTTCTTTTTCCCAGTGTCTGTTTACCTTTTTGGGGAGTGGCTGGGGGTGCTCTGCTTAATATATGTTATATTGCCTCATACTTTGTTTGACAATAGCACAAAATCAAATGCATTCAAACTTTTCAACATACAATTGAGCATATTAACGTATGTTAATGTTAACTGGAAATGGCAGCCCATTCCAGTAATCTTCCCTGGGAAATCCCCTGGACAGAGGAGCCTGGTGAGCTATGGTCCATGGTGTCGCAAAGAGTTAGACATGACTGAGCGACTAAGCACGCAGAGGGGCTAAGAGGCTCAGAGCATTGCAGTGACTTATATGGCTATTAAGGGTCAGAGGTGGGATTCGAACCCAGGTCTAGAGCCTAAGTCATGACCCCTGTCTTCCACATCAGGATTCTGTGTGTGTATCACAGGCAGTCCTTGCTCCCTCAAGACATATGTGACCCAAGACAGAAAGACTGGTAGAAGGGGTGCCCTGATGCCAGGCATGATCTTGGCATGAGTTGAGGTGATGAGGCCCACTATATGCCTGGTTCCCAGAGTTGATAGTTGGCTTTCAACAGACGTGTCACCCTTCTGGAGCTTCCCTTTGGCTTGGACAGTAAAGAATCTGCCTGTAATGCAGGAGACCCAGGTTTGATCTCTGGGTCAAAAGATCCCCTGGAGAAGGGAAGGGCAACCTACTCCAGTATTCTTGCCTGGAGAATTCCATGGACAGAGGAGCCTGGCGGGCTATCATCCATGAGATCACAAAGAGTCAGACATGACTGAGCAAGAAGATTTACTTGTGGGGATCAGGCTCGCCTGAGGCTACCACAATTGACCAGTGTACCAAATCTTTCCTGGCAATGGACGCCGAGTTAGGCTGGGAATGAAATCCAGTGAAAAAATTTGGACAGTAAAGAATCTGCCTGTAATGCAGGAGACCCAGGTTCGATCTCTGGGTCAAAAGATCCCCTGGAGAAGGGAAGGGCAACCTACTCCAGTATTCTTGCCTGGAGAATTCCATGGACAGAGGAGCCTGGCGGGCTATCATCCATGAGATCACAAAGAGTCAGACATGACTGAGCAAGAAGATTTACTTGTGGGGATCAGGCTCGCCTGAGGCTACCACAATTGACCAGTGTACCAAATCTTTCCTGGCAATGGACGCCGAGTTAGGCTGGGAATGAAATCCAGTGAAAAAATAGATCCATCTCGCCCCACCCTTGTCCTGCAGGGGATGGAGGCAGCCCTCTCTCAGACGGCTGTCTCGGTTCCACGGTGATAGGCGTCCTGAGTAAATACTCTGATAGACTAAACACACATTGCCTGCGTTGGCCCGAGGAACAGCCATCCCGGGAGCACTCCCAGTCCAGTCCCCTGTGTGGCAGCCCGACCTGTTAATCATTGCACTGGCAGGCTGGCCAGGATGGAGATATTTAGCTTGGGCCTTGAACGTTACCCTGTATGCTAATGTGAGCATTCTTAGAAATGTAATTTCCGTTCTGACCTCCATGGACAGTCCTTATAGAGAACACAGACATAAAACAATTTGTGAAATGTCAGGAAGAAATTGCATCTAATGGGGGGTACTTCTGCCAAGGAAAACATATTTCAGTTTTAAAGCATTCCCATCCATACAGGGATATTTGAAAATGACTCTTGGATCTGCAATGGGGCCTGAGCACTTTTCCATGTCCTTTAATAAGCTGTAATGTGTGTACCAGCCAGCTCCAGTGCGGGCTCCCCATGGACCCAGGCAGCCTGTGGAGGAGATGGGCTAGTAGGCTGAAGGTGACAGCTGAGACCTCTGTGAACTGGCTTCAACCAGAAATCCTTCCTGGGGGTCAAACCAAGAAGATTCACAATGGGAACAAATACTGTGTACCATAATGATCTCCCTGCATCTGTTACAATGAAGAATCTGATCCCCACTTGGGTCTTGAACCCTTGGCCCTTCTGACACTTGATACAATGGCTGAGAAGCGTGTCCTTCACCCTTTACAGTCTTGTGTTAGGAGACACACTGTCTTGCAGAATTGTGCTTGTGAAAGAGACCACTTAGAAATAATAAAAATGTACTGATAACACTTGCTATTATTATGAGTGTTTATAATATGCCAGGAATAAGTCTCTTAACTAAATAATCTCATTTTAACCCTTTCAGTAGTATGACAAGATAGGTGTTGCTCTTACTCCAAATTTTACTTTTCAATCTTCAGGGAAAACTGAAGCACAGAAATTGTGTTCACACAGGTAGTCAGTGACTGACCTGGAATTTGAAAATCATTTCCTAGACTTGTGCAACATGGTTGACTGGTATAACAAAAGGAAAAAATAAACCAAAAAAAAAAAGTATTAAAACTTATATTTATACTTATATTTTAGCTCAGCTCATCCTTTACTCTTTTCAGTTTTTTGTATATGTTTTATTTGTTGTTGTTGTTTTAGTCGCTAAGTCATGTCTGACTCTTTTGCGACCCCATGGACAGTAGACCACCAGGCTTCTCTGTCCATGACATTTCTCAAGCAAGAATACTGGAGAGGGTTGCCATTTCCTTCCCCAGGGGATCTTCCTGACCCAGTGATTGAACCCATGCCTTCTGCATTGGGGTGGAATGATTTCCTGGAGTAGGAAATGGCAACCCACTCCTGTATTTTTCCCTGGGAAATCCCATGAACAGAGAAGTCTGGTGGGCTATAGTCCATGGGGTCGTAAAGAGTTGCATGTGACCAAGCAACTGAGCACGCACAGATTTAACCTCTTAGTCCAGCTGAGAGGAAGATTTATTTTCCTGATAAGTAACTAATAGTGATAACATCATAGGAAAACTGATACTTTCAGAGGACGTAAGCTCCTTAAAGGTAGACATTTTTGTCTGATTTGTTCACTGCCACTTGGTCAGTACTAGTAGACATTCAAGGTAAAAGGTGGCCATGAAGTCTGGGAACACGGATGAACACACCCAGTGAAGAAATTATTACTGTTACACTATAACAAGTGACATGTTCTGTGCCATCACATGGTGTGTGCATGAATTATCCTTCACTAACAATGCAGAACTCAGTGTTTGATGCAGAATTGCAGGGAAATGTATATGATTTCATCAACCCTTGCACAAATATGAACCTTTCCACATGACGAAGGCAGGAGTGGGGAATTAAGTAGAGAAAGGGCTTATGATGAGTCAGGAGCATGAAGAAGGGGAAAGCCAAAATAAGTAAAATCAGATCCAGATTCAGTGTCATGCAGTGATTTTCACTGATCAACAATTGCTCTTTGCCTGCCCCCTGAGAAACTGCCTTCCTTGTGTCCACAATGTCCCCACAGAGAAAAGAAGTATTTTGTGTGAGCTGAGGTAAAGGGGGGAGGTTCCAGCAAGGAGGTAAGATTTGAGCCTGGCTTTGGATTGGTGAGGAGAAGAAACAAATACATCTGAATAGTGTCTAGTGTACAAACCTGAACTTATTTTAAAATTTCTGTGAGATAGCCTGGTTTTACGCCCATTTTATACAGGAAGGAAAATTGAAGCTTGGAATGGTGAAATAGCTTGCCCACATTAACACAGCAGGAATTCTGATTGCAGTGTATTCTCTTTTATTGCACTCTACCATGGCCTACACAACCTTCCCAGGACCTGTCTGGAATCTTTGCTACTGCTAGAATTCTTATAGGGGTTAAGGGCTTAGTGGTTCACTCCAGTGATCTGTTTCATTCTCTTAAAAATGGAAAGACTTCATATCATTTCTAGAAGTGCTTAAGTTTCTTAAAGGGGATAACCTGGCAATTTGAGGACTGTAGTAATATTCTCCTCCTTCAGTACCCCAGTCCAACCAGTGCCAAACTTGTACAGACCAAGGGAAATTGTGTGTGTGTGTGTGTGTGTGGGCAGTGGTGATGGATATTTTTGCTTTTCATTAGACAACATTCATAAGTGTACTTATTTTTCCTGAGTTGATCCAGTTGTTTTGACCTTTGTCCTCTAACTATCTTGAAGATGCCTTCATCTAGCTTAATCTCTTAATATGCGCATGGTGGTTTCCAAACTTGGCTGTCCATCAGATTCATCTGGCATACTTGTTAAACACACAGAATGCTTTGCCAGCCTCTGGAGATTCTGATTAATAGGTCTAAGCCAAGCCTCTCAAATGTACTTGCAAGCATCAGAGGTAAATTTGAGGATAGACTGATTTGGAAACTAGTGAGCTATCCCCTACACTTTCCAAGGAATTAATGAGGGATGCCCCATAGGGGTTAAACTATTCCTAAGTCAGACTGAAGGAAGCATAAAATGGCACTGAGATTTCATCAAAGCCTTAAACTTAGTTGGGGGGAATCACTATTCATCATGGATGATGAAAATTCGGCCAAAAACCTTCATCAAGCAAACAATAAATGTCATTATATTTACTAGAACATCCTAGCATTTCCAAAGATAGTATATGAAATAAAGTCCCAAACTTTGCATCCTTTCTGAGCAAGAAGTTCTCTCTGAGTATTCTGCTGAACTTTTTAAGGTTAGAAATAGAAGGGACCCAGCGAGAGGCACTAAGTGATTTGTTGTCTTTGTCATTAGCTGTAGAATGGTCATGACCCATCTTCTGAGAGGTCTCAAGAAGCCACTGAAAAGAGGACAGTTAACCACCTGGTTTCCTTGCTCTGATCCTATTTATCATTTGGGTGTTTAAAGAATTTAGTTGGCTGTTGGGTTCATTTTATTATGCAGGAAATCTTTTCAGAGCATGCCTGTTTGGCAAAACTTGTTCCAGGCCCCATGTACTGTTGAGCTAGACAAAGTCTCTAATGTGCTGACATTTTTGTGGGAAAGACAGGCAAGAAATGAATAGAAGAAATATTAATAAAGATCATGTGAAAATAAAGATCACATCAGTGAATGAGGAGGAACATGAAGAAGATGTAGCAGGGTGACGGTGGGGACTGAAGAGAACACGTCCATAAAGAGAGTATCCAGGCCAGTGCCATCTGAAGTTTGGAGAGAGTGATGCAGGTAAAGGGACTGTGTGGAGAAGGATCTCTGTGGAAGTGACGCGGGTGATGCTCTTGGCTCTGTCCTAGAGCTTTCTTTATTCCACAGACTATCTTTAGAGATGCTAGGACTTTCTAGTAAATTTAACGATGTTCATTGTTTGTTTGATGAGGGCTCTTTACTATATTTTTATCATCCTTTTCCATGATGAATGGTGATCTCCTCTAACCAAGTTCACAGATTTGATGATATTTCTGCCTATTTTTCTTTTTAAGACACATACCACATACCTACCCACCACTGTTTATATAAGCTTCAGGCTCCATGAAGCCTAGATCTGTTCCTGGCAACATAGAGTACAAATGTGCTGTAGTACAGAGGAACTCAGAAGAACCTAAAGGAAAAATGAAAACTAGTATGAAAAGCTAGGCTCAAGGGGGTGTGTGGTGCTAGATTCATTCACTCATTCATCGGTTCATTCATTCAATATTAATTCATTGCATAACATGCACTAACAACCAAAAAAGAAATTGAGTCCCTGTCCCAGTGGAGCTTCCATTCCAGTGGAAACGAACAGAAAATGAAGAAGTATATATATATAATGTGCCAGGTGGTGAAAAGTAGTCAGCCAAGGGGGACACAGAGTGTATGTGTTGGGGGATGGGGGTGGGAGGAGGTGGGAACATTTGCTGTTTTATCAGGGGTGAGGAAGGAAGGCCTCTCTCACATTTTCCACTTGAATTGGCATGTGAGAGATGAGATGAAGAGATGAAGTCGCTCAGTCGTGTCCGACTCTTTGCGACCCCGTGGACTGTAACCTACTAGGCTTCTCTGTCCATGGGATTCTCCAGGCAAGAATACTGGAGTGGATTGCCATTTTCTTCTCCAGGGGATCTTCCCAACCCAGGGATCGAACCCGGGTCTCCTGCATTGGAGGCAGACGCTTTAACCTCTGAGCCACCAGGGAAGCCATGTAGAGGAGGCAAAAGAGTGGGCCATATGGGGGAGGAATATTCCAGGTAGTGGAACAGTAAATACAAAGACCCCAAAGCAGGAACATACTTCCCAACCCAGGGATCGAACCCGGGTCTCCTGCATTGGAGGCAGACGCTTTAACCTCTGAGCCACCAGGGAAGCCATGTAGAGGAGGCAAAAGAGTGGGCCATATGGGGGAGGAATATTCCAGGTAGTGGAACAGTAAATACAAAGACCCCAAAGCAGGAACATGCCTGGTCTTCCTGAGAGAGGTGCTAGAGATGGAAGAGAGCAGGACTAGGTAATGGAGGCCCTTGGTAAGGAATCTGCATTTCATTCTAAGAGCACTGGGTAGTCTTTGGATGGACAGCGCTTTAGGAGTCTAGGGAAGGAGAGAATATTGGGTATCAGAGGCTCAGACTGACTTTGGATTGGGTCTTTAGGGATACAGCAGGTTAGGCAGAGCTTAGCGTTAAGAGAAGACCTAGCAAGAGCCCCAGCAGAAGCCCAGGCGAGGAGCCTGAGAGCAGACTCTTTTGTGGGCCAGGTGACAGGTGAGCACTGACGTGAGCTGGAGTTCTACTCTCGGAGAGTGCTGGGGCTTATATGCCTGAATCATGGAAGAACTTTGCAACCAGGCCAGGGAATTTAATATTCAGTATATAAATTCCAGGATGCCACAAATAGAACAGTGATGACTCCAAAGTTTCTGTCTAGGAATGTTCTGGGGATGGCTCCCTGGTTGGAGATAGGAGTGATGGAGGGGACAGAAGATGTGTCTTAGCACTGGCAAGTAAGAGTTTGTACTTAGATTGTGCATTTACTTGAGGGTGGCTTTGAGGAGGGTGGTGGTCAAGCTTTGAAATCTTGCGCTAAAGCTACATTGCATAGCAACCACCCTGTTCTTTCTTGCATGGTGTTTAGAGTTATTAAGGGGTGGAAGCAATGAAAATTATGGGTATTCAACCCTGAATATTCACTGGAAGGACTGATGCTGAAGCTGCAGCTCCAGTATTTTGGTTATCTGGTGTGTACAGACAACTCATTGAAAATTTCCCTGACGCTGGGAAAGATCGAGGTCAGAAGGAGAAGAGGGCATCAGAGGATGGATGGTTGGATGGCATGAACTTGGGCAAACTCTGGGAGATGGTGAGGGACAGGGAGGCCTGGCGTGCTGCAGTCCATGAGGTTGCAAAGAGTCAGGCATGACTGGGCAACTGAACAACAAAACAACAAACCTTAGCTCTGTACTGGGAGAATGAAAATTAAATGATGAAATCTGTGACTTAGGAAGTTGGACAAGAGTGAGTCTGAGGAGGCATTCATTCATCCATCTGTTCAGGGATTAATTTTTGAGTGCTCCAGTGTGCCAAGCGGCAAAGTGAAACTTGGATATCCACGAGTTCAGATCCTATCGTACCACTTACTAGCTGCGTGACCTTGGACAGGTTCTATTTAATGTCTTAGAACCTCAGTTTCCTTATCTATAAAATATCAATAACAATATGTACCTTAGCAGTTGCTGTAATTAGAGATAACAGGTACACACTGCCCAACCCAGTGCTTGGCACCTAATATTAGGAGCTCCATAAATGGTAACTCGTGCTGAGTTGCAGTAGATGAGGGACACTGGAGGCAGGGAGTGGTTATTGTGGCAGCAGAGGTTTGCCTCAAGGGCCTTCATTAGGGTGAGGGTGGGGTTTTCTAGAGCAGAGGGTAGCTTTGAGGGGCTTTGAAGACAACCTTAAATAGAAATAGGGACCAGAAGGAGAGAGTGCATTCAAAGATAACCTGAAGGTTTTCAGAACAGAAAATAGGGAAATATTCTGCCCTCCCTCCCTCAAAAAAAAAAAAGAACTGGGAAGAAAGTGGACTGGATAAGAAATCATAGATAAGAAGTGACTTCCTTGAATCTGTGTTAGTAGCTGAATAGAAAGAGTCTCAAAACTGGGGAAGATACAGTGAATCCCAGGAGTAAGACTGAACTAAACACTTGAGTTTAGTATAACCATCATTGTGATGGAGTACTAGTCACAACTGGGTTGCTATAGTAAGTTCAGTTCAGTTCAGTCGCTCAGTCATGTCCGACTCTTTGCGACCCCATGAATTGCAGCACGCCAGGCCTCCCTGCCATCACCATCTCCCGGAGTTCACTCAGACTCACGTCCATCGAGTCTGTGATACCATCCAGCCATCTCATCCTCAGTCGTCCCCTTCTCCTCCCTCCCCCAATCCCTCCCAGTGACCCCAAGTAATAGTGGCTTATGTAAGAGATGGTAATCCAAGTCTATGCCCCAACCAGTAACGCTGAAGAAGCTGAAGTTGAATGGTTCTGTGAAGACCTACAAGACCTTTTAGAACTAACACCCCAAAAAGATGTCCTTTTCATTATAGGGGACTGGAATGCAAAAGTAGGAAGTCAAGAAACACCTGGAGTAACAGGCAAATTTGGTCTTGGAATGTGGAATGAAGTATGGCAAAGACTAATAGAGTTTTGCCAAGGAAATGCACTGATCATAGCAAACACCCTCTTCCAACAACACAAGAGAAGACTCTACACATGGACATCAGCAGATGGTCAACACCGAAATCAGACTGATTATATTCTTT